>JAYESA010000031.1:172500-772500 GCA_036927795.1 Iris macrosiphon | reverse complement strand
CACAACGCAGAGATGCAGCACCACAGCAAGGGCAGAAGCCAGGAGCACAAGGCCAGAAGATGCTACCCTCAACATCTGGGGGATATCAGAGAGGAGCACCCCTGCCTACACAGGAGGCCCAGTTCAAAGCCAGACAACAATCTGGAGGGCCAAGGCACGGGCAGGCCTTTACTTTAGCTGCAGTTGCAGAAGAGCCAGAAGGAGAAACCATCACAGGTATCATTTTAGTTGCATCATTACCTGCAACCGCATTATTCGATTCTGGGGCTACTTTGTCTTTCATATCCAGTAGTTTCGTAGCCATGCACAAACTATCCACTTCCCCACTGCCTAAGTGTTGGAAGATACTTACTGGAGGAGGCATTGTTCCAGTTACCAACATTATTGAAACATGCCCGGTAGTCATTTGTAGTAGAGGACTAAGAGCGCGATTTTTGGTGCTCCCAATGCCAAATTTCGACGTTGTCTTAGGCATGGACTGGCTAAGCCAGAACAATGCTGTCCTAGACTGCCGAAAGGGAAGTGTTATCTTTAGACCTCCAGATCACCCGGAGTTCGAATACGTTCGAGGCACCATCGAGCAAGGAGTAGGCCAGACTCCTAGAGCTTACATGGCGATGGAGACAGCACTCCCCTCAATTGTAGCAGAGTTCGAGGACGTATTCCCAGAAGAATTGCCAGGCCTACCGCCTGACAGAGAAGTAGAGTTCATTATTGAGCTGATACCCGGAGCTGCACCAGTATCCTCCAATGTGTACCGACTGGCAAAGAAGGAGCTTGACGAGCTGAAGCTTCAACTGGAGGAACTACATATCAAGGGATTTGTTCGTCCTAGTGCATCACCCTGGGGAGCACCAGTGCTGTTTGTACCAAAGAAGGATGGGACATATCGAATGTGCATTGATTACAGAGCCCTCAACGCTCTAACAATCAAAAACAAGTACCCCTTGCCGAGAATAGACGACCTGTTCGATCAACTGACAGGAGCCGTGGTATTCTCGAAGATAGACTTGAGATCAGGCTATCATCAGGTCAAGGTACGGAGAGAAGACATTCCAAAGACATCATTCAGAACTCGTTATGGTCATTACGAGTTTCTGGTGATGCCGTTTGGACTGACTAATGCACCTGCCGTATTCATGAATCTGATGAACCGAGTCTTTCACCAATATCTGGACCAGTTCGTGGTAGTCTTCATCGACGACATTCTGGTGTATTCGAAGAGCCACGAGGAGCATGAAGAGCACTTGAGACTAGTGCTAGAGACGCTGAGACGAGAAAGCCTTTATGCTAAGATGAGCAAGTGTGAATTCTTCCTTGATCGTGTCGCTTTTCTTGGACACGTTATCACAGGAGAAGGCATCTCGGTGGATCCAGCAAAGATTTCATCTGTGGAGACATGGCCAACTCCGACCAACGTCTCAGAGGTGAGAAGCTTTCTAGGACTTGCTGGATATTACCGGAGGTTCGTAGAAAACTTTGCAAGAATCGCGGAGCCGATTACCCGTCTTACCTGCAAGGAGCAGGAGTTCATATGGACTGAAGAATGTCAGAAAGCTTTTGATGAATTGAAGAAGCGTCTGACTACAGCCCCCATTTTGACTATACCATCTGGATCCGGAGGTTTCGTAATCTATAGCGATGCATCCGGAAATGGATTTGCTTGTGTCTTAATGCAACATGGGAAGGTTGTAGCTTATGCCTCAAGACAGCTTAGGACTCATGAGAAGAATTACCCCACTCACGACCTGGAGCTTGCCGCAGTCATCTTCGCCCTGAAGCTATGGAGACACTATCTATACGGCGAACGAGTGGAGATTTTCACCGATCAAAAGAGCTTGAAATATGTCTACACTCAGAAAGACTTAAATCTGAGGCAAAGACGATGGCTCGAAGTAATGACGGATTTCGAGATCGACCTACAGTACCATCCTGGGAAGGCAAATGTGGTAGCGGATGCTCTAAGCAGAAGACCCTCGGCATTCTTTATGATCACCCAACCAGATCTACTGAGAGATCTAGAAAAGTTGGGAATAGAGGTCATTATGCCAGGACTTGACGGCCAATTATCAAACTACCAGCTGCAATCAACCTTGGTCGAAAGAATCAAAGCTGCTCTACCAACTGATGCAAGATTTCAGAGGCTTCGTCAAAGAACAGAGGCTGGAATCCAGACAGGATGTCGCATTCACGAAGATGGGACTCTAAGATGTGGCAATCGTCTTTATGTTCCAAATGGAGAACTTCGTAATGAGCTGATGTCAGAAGCTCATATCTCAACATACTCTATACATCCAGGAGGCACAAAGATGTACAGAGATCTGCGACAATATTACTGGTGGCATGGAATGAAGCGGGAGATAGCACGCTTTGTTACTAAGTGCCTGGTGTGTCAGCAAGTCAAGGCTGAGCATCAGAGAACTGCCGGTCTACTTCAACCCCTCCCGATACCCGAGTGGAAATGGGAACACATTACGATGGACTTTGTTACAGGCTTCCCAAGAAGTCCTAGTGGCCGTAATGCTGTATGGGTGATCGTAGACAGACTCACCAAGGCTGCTCATTTCCTACCTTTCAGAGTCGGACAATCTACAGAAGTCTTGGCAGATATATACATGAAGGAGATAGTGCGTCTGCACGGAGTACCAGTCAGCATAATATCTGACAGGGATACGAGGTTTACATCTTACTTTTGGCAAAGTATGCAAGAAAGCCTTGGTACCCGCCTCAAGTTCAGTACCTCGTATCATCCGCAGACAGATGGCCAGTCAAAGCGCACCATCCAGACCCTAGAAGACATGCTGAGAGCCTGCATGCTTGATTTCAGCGGATCATGGGAAGATCATCTACACCTGGTGGAATTCTCCTACAACAACAGCTATCAAGCGAGCATTCAAATGGCTCCCTTTGAAGCTTTGTATGGAAGGAAATGTCGTTCCCCAGTATGCTGGAGCGATGTTGGCGAGAGACAGATCTTGGGACCAGAATTGATTATTCGTACGGTGGAGAAAGTAAAGAAGATCCAGGGACACCTACGAGCTGCACAAGACAGGCAGAAGCACTGGGCCAACATTCACCGACGACCTCTAGAGTTCCAAGTAGGAGAGCATGTGTTCTTGAAGATCTCACCTACCCGAGGTACTATCAGATTTGGAGGAAGAGGAAAGCTGAGTCCAAGGTACATTGGACCCTTCGATGTGCTAGATCGCGTCGGAGAAGTTGCTTACATGCTGGCTCTACCTCAGACCTTGGAGGGAGTACATGACGTCTTCCACGTATCTCAGCTGAGGAGGTACATTCCAGATCCGAGTCATGTGCTGGACTATTCAGAGATCACCATCGGGCCGAGCTTATCGTACCAGGAGGAGCCTGTAGAGATCCTGGACCGTAGCGAGAAAGTGTTGCGAGGCCAGACTATTCCTCTAGTTCGTGTTGCATGGAGACATCATGCACCAGGTGAATCCACCTGGGAACGAGAAGAGGATATTCGACAGCGTTATCCCCACCTATTTCCAAACCAGGGTATGTCCAATATTTCAAACTTAATCTTCATTAATCATCATATGTCCTAAATCAATCTTTCATTCTCATTATATGTTTGTTTTTATTTCGAGGACGAAATATTCTAAGGAGGGTAGATTGTAAACTCCCTCGACCAGATTTCAGTAATTTAGGATTAGTTTTGACTAATTAGAATTATTGCAACTTTTTAAAAATTTATTTATTATATATTCTATTGATTGTACACCTGTTCATTACACAAATAATTAGGACATTACTCTAGCTGTTAACCCTAAACATAGTTCACATACCTGCCCTAGACATGTTAGACTACTTTTTCTGTATTTTGTGCAATTCCCAAAAACTTTATTTGGTGCTTCGTTTTAGTCGCACAAATATCGTTACATACGTACGTATTTATTTCCTATTTAAATTTCTGCTCTTTAACCATCTCTGTACCCCTAGGGATTTGAGGACCAGTAGGCACCTGTTTTGCCCAAACAAAAATACGTTAATATTCTACTCTAATTATATTACAATTATCGTATTGACACCGTAGAAAAATTATGACCTAACTGCCTCTAAATAATTAGTGAACACCGTGCGCAGTATTTATTAAATAATAAATACGAGGATCTGTATCACTCAGAATCAGACTCTGACTCTGCCCAGGCTCACCCCCACACTTCCCAAAACCATTTCCCCAGCTGTTTCCCTCATTTCTGTACAATTTAGTATTTCGGGGAAACAGTATTTTAAATCAGGTAAATTGCAAAATTACGCAAAATACAAATTTTAGGCTTTTATGCAAATTATGAAAAGTTAGGGGTTTTTATGCAAAAATGCATGTAAGGTGGCATAACCTCATTGGTTAATGAATAGGTGACATGGGCCCACCCAAAACATCCAGAAAAATCAGGGAAAAATATCCCAAAAATCGAAATTACCTAATTACCCTAAAACTTCCCTCTATTTACGAATCTGCCACTCACCCCAACCCCTATATAAACCCTAACCCTCTCCTTTTCAAACTCCCACAGCCACTTCTCTCCGCCACCTCCGGCCACCCTACTCCGGCGAAGCCTCCGCCCTGACCCCCTCTCCCCTCCGGCCAAGCCCCACCGTCTCCGGCCATCTCCTCCGCCGTGAGCAGCCCCCGCAACCCCACACTCCCTCACTGCCCACAGCAGCCACCACCACCCGAACCACCCCCTGCGCCACCCTCCGCCACCGTGCTCCGCCACCACCCCTACCATTCGACTTGCCACTCTCCCCTCCACCGGACCACCACCCCTCACCGCCCCACGACACCTTCTCCGCCGGCTAGAGCCCCCGCAGCTCCTTCCCACTCCCCTAACCCTAACTGACCCCTCCACCTCCGGTCGCCTCCAGCCACCGCCACCGCCGTCGTGGACCTCCGCCACCACCACCAACCTGACCACCACTCCTCCCTCCGTCGAACCCTCCGCCTGCACCGCCGCCTCCGCCACTGCTCCGCCGCCGGCAGCCCCCGCAAGCTGCTGCTGTTGCTGCTGTTGCAGGAAGCAACTGCTGCTGCTGCCGCTCCTCCGGCCACCTCCGGCCGTCTCCGCCTCCGTCCTCCCGCCGTCGACGACCCCTAGGTCCCACCTGTCAGTAGGTATACTCCTAAACCCTATATATACGTATAATAGTATAAAAACATATATGTGTGTATATATGTATATATATACATATATATATATATATGTATATAGTTATATATAACATATTTATTTATATGTTATATATTATTATTATGTAATAATTATTAATATGTATATATGTATTTTAATTCTGTTTTACTTATATATATATATATATATATATGTAATATATATAAATATATGTATTCATATATTTATATGAATGTTATGTATATTTATATGTATATATATAACATATTATATATATGTTATATTATTACTATTATATTTATAGTATATATGTATGTATATATACTATGCATTTTCTTTTATTTATTTATTTCTATGCACTTATTTATATATATTATTATATATAATTATTATCATAGTACTGGATATACAGTACATATATTATATATATATATATTTATATTATCTGTGCTGGATAATACAGCCTACATATATATGTAAATTTACAATTCTTGCACTTTCTTTCAATTCATTATATATATATATATATATATATATATATATATATATTATATATATATATCATATAGTACTATATAAATACAGTACCTAAGTTATATTTAAATTCTGTACTGTCATTTCATTTTATATATATTATATATATCAGTGGATATACCCTGATTATTATATTATTATGTATCAGTGGATATACCCTGATTATTATATTATTATGTATCAGTGGATATACCCTGATTATTATATTATTATATATCAGTGGATACACCCTGATAATATTATATTATTTATATATATCAGTGGATACACCCTGATAATATTATATTATATATCAGTGGATACACCCTGATAATAATATATTACTATATATATATCAGTGGATATACCCTGCTACTATTATAGATAATTGCTGGATAATACAGCATATATATATATATATATATGTACATTTACATTTCTCGCAATGTCAATTCATTTTATTATATTATTATATATCAGTGGATATACCCTGATAATATTATATTATTATATATCAGTGGATATACCCTGATAATATTATATTATTATATATCAGTGGATACACCCTGATAATGTTATATTAAAACAGTGGTTATACCCTGCTAATATATATATTTACATTCCTGCATTTTCTTTGCTTTATAAATATATACTACTACTATATATTATATCTATATATATATAAATACTATATATATATGTGTGTATCCTATATATATTATACATAAGTATGTATATACTTTTATATTATACCCTGATAATCACAAACCTGTATGTTTTAACAGAACCCAACTCCAGCACAGCCAGTGACCCCCTGTCACCAGCACCCTCAAACCTGAATTTGAGAACAAGTTCCCAACACTATCAGGGAGTAGGCAAGTATACCTTGCCAAGTTTACTGTTTAAATTCATTTATTGTTATATGCTATTGTTTCTGATATTTCATATAACTATGAGTACCTGAGACTGCCTCGGGTACAGTCAACTGATATGTTTACAATTAGTATAATTAACTTAGTTTTACAGACCCACCAACAACTGTGAGGATATCCTGATATTCTCCTAGACCCTATCACGGGAACACGCAACATGGTTGCAATACATATTGGGATGCGAGCTGCGTATCTGATTAGCTACCAATACGTGTGACCCGCATCACGGATTAGCATAAATAAAAGTAGGACTTGACAGTTAGTTACATTGGGTTGGGAAAGATAACTGGTAGACGTATGGGACACCCCCTCCATAAATGTTTTATACCTTCGTACCATGATGGTCGATTGCAGAGTGCCCTTGAGTCAGGGGGCATATGACACATATACTAGCCAGTCGCCACGATTGGTGAATTAAGTCAGCATATGTCTAGCCGACACATTCCCATGCATACTACGAGATCTTTATTTGCATTTCACTTAGATGGTTAGCACCCTGTGTTTATTTAATTATTCAGTATTTACATACATGGCATGTCATTTTCTTTATCTTGTTATGTCCCACTGAGGACCTGGTTCCCTGCCAGATCTAGACGAGGCCTTCTACCCCACTGTGTACGGCCCTGATCAGGAGGCTAGATGTGCTACCGAGGAGGAGCTAGAGGAGACACCCTCAGAGTATGCCTGACCCTAGAAGCTTGCCACCTGGAGATGGAGATGTTTTCCTCAGATAGACACTACTTAGTCTATCTGATTTTTCTGTGCTATTATTAGTTTTGTAGTGGGCCTGTACCCACCAGTTGTGTACTATATCAGACTCAGTTTTTATATATATCCAGCACTTATTTCCCTGACATTTTATTGTGGATGAGATAGATTTACCTGTTTTATACTAGTAGTATTTTAGGACAGCGTAGCACGTTCCTTTGGGTCCATTCAAAATGGATTAAGCCCTTAGTGACGTGTCAGCTGGCCAGTGACACTTGGCCTAGTTCCTGACATTTTGGGACTGGGGCGTGACAATTGGGTTCGGGTAAACCGGGTTTAATTAATTTGGTTTATTTAAATCAATCGTTTTTAAGGCTTTAAAAAAATCCATCCGGGGTCCAATAAATTCCCGGAAAATTACCCTATGTCCGGTTTTTCATTTTACACCATAAAATATTATTTTCATAATATTTTAATATTATTAAACATCATTTAATAATTAAAGAACCTTAGTTTAATTAGAGAAAAATTCCAGAAAATACAGAAAATTAAGGAAAATTCCAAATTAAAAATTCTTGAAAATCAGGGGGTTTACACCAAGACTCAAGAAAATGTGAAACTTGAGTGCTAAGACTTCGCTATCGTCGAGTTAGTGAAATGCATGTATTAGAAGGGCACTTCGAGTATGTGTACGATCCACACTCGTGATATGCTGATCTCGAACGCTTGTGCAAGTGAATACCCAAATGAACAAGTATAATAACTTGTATAGGTTTGGCTCAGCCTTGTATCATTAAATCAAAATTGATTGACACGTACTGCTTGTCCTCAGTAAGTCTCGAGGACGAGACTTTTTCTGAGTTGGGTAGGATGTAACACCCCGTTCCGTTCAAGCGGACTGCAGATTCAAACGACAAAAGTGCAATATCCTGACTCGTTTTGCTCAGGCGAGAACACTCGTTTGAGGCAAAGGATATCCAGACTTGTCCCTACAGGAATCCGGCTTAGGCTTTAAGAGGCTCGCTTGACGTATCGCTCTACCGAGGCGAATCATCGCTAAGGTGGGTGGATACGGTGAACTTGTCTTTGCTTAGCCAGCACATATAAAATCTGGAATGCTACATGCTAGTCGCTAGGTGAATCACCCCCTGCTTGCTAATAAGAATACAACACACCTAGCTAAGGGAATAACCCCAACTTGTATTGCTGTGCTAGAACATGAAAATGAAATATTGCTTATGTATATATGTTCAGACCCTCGTATGCTACCCTAGATCGTGTCGCTCGGGAAGCCCCTTAAGGTTTCACCTCTCGGCTTACCTTCGGGCCCGAGCTAACGTGAATGCTTGTGTTTATACAAATGCATGCTTGTCTGCTTGTATGTTGCCTTATTTTCATCCAAACCCCGGAAGACTACTAAGTAGTCGTTCCGTGCATGAATGAACCTGAAAGCATCCGGGACCATAAGGTCGCCAAGGCAGTTCCCGAGCCAGGGAATTTACATCATGTCAAATAAAAGAATCATACTCCTGTGGCAAGACTCATTCAGGTATTCGGATCTCTGCAAGTCTCTCTCGAGCGGGCCCATCTCAGCCCAGGAGACTGTGCATATCCAATGACTAAGTGAATCCAGATATTAACATGTTATTCGTGAATCCCGTGAACCTGACACCCAAGAATTGCATGTCACGGACAACTTGGAAACAGGGTACAGTTTCGCGGACGGTCACCGGGGTACTGGGACCGATCCGATCCGGACGAAACATCATGATAGTCTCTCGAGCGGGTGGGTTGGTATGCTTCACCTCGAGAACCTATCATTGCATACCACTCTCACCCAAGACTAGATTGGTCCTTTATGGCTATGCCAGCGATAATTGTTCATATAGATAAGTCATCCTCGCTTAGCGGCTATCCGCGTGCGAGTCATTGCATCGTATCAAATGAATAACTGAATACCTGAACAATCATGATACAACGACTCTCGTGTTGCATATGTTGTTGCCTTAGTTTTCATTATGAATGCACCTGAATGTTTATACCTGCTCGTGCTTGAATTAACAATGTTTGCCTTGGACAGGGAAGGCCAAATGGTAAGTTGGTAAGTCTCGCAGTGTTTTCTCTCATGTCGCACGGCGCACTTCCACACGAGTTAGGCTATTCAATATTTGCATGAAACTGATCCTAAGGCAACTAGAAAGACAATTTAATAGTTGGTGCACGGAACTTATATTACGTGTTTGGATTTGTCGAGCGGGCGAGTAGCCTCCCCACCAGTGCATTCAATGTACTGATAACCCACCAGATCGTTTGCAGGGTGCGGGAGAACCTTGTTCGGTGCGGATGCCTCCTTCGTGCGAGCTAAGGCGTGGAGATCACTCCGAAGCAGCGTTGCGTCCAAAACTGAAGCACATATACAAGACATAATGTTGGAACGTTGCCTGAAGATCGCCTGTACAATCATTCCACAATTGTAGCCACTTGGCACATTTTTACTGTTTCAGAGAGAGAGGCTTAAGAGACTTGTAATCTCGGCCAAGCGCCGCCTGTAACACTTGTTATATCAATAAATAGTTGTTTTACTTCAACTTGTGTTATTAAATGCTTCCGCTATTTTGTCAACTCAGTGAACTTGTTATTGATCGCCTATGCGTTCATGACTCCGCTGCACTCGGACAATCTGTACGACTCTGTGGCTTAGAACTCTTACCACCAGCCAATGAACCTCGTCCTTGCACGGGTGCGGTTCACGCTCGTGCGATATCACACCTGGATGGGTCAAAACGATCGTTCCGCGGGAGCGCTGGCGCGGTAATTCTCGCCTAGCGGGAACGGCCGATTTTCCAGTGGGAGATCGTGGCGTGACATAATCTAGCATAACCACCTAAGTGAGACACAACTTTGAAGATAATGTTCGACGCATGGGCTTTCCAAATATAAAATCGTAGCTCCGAGGCACAGAGACACACGGGGCGTACCGTAGCTCCGAGCACAGAGTTATATGGGTGATACTACGACTCCGGATACAGGATCTCTACATAAATAGGAATATATACATATATATAGCACGTGCAAAGTAGCCCAAACATCTAGTAACTGTCTTTCCCTCCCAATGCGGTCAACGAGTGCTCGCTGAACCTGAACCTCTATTTGACAGTCTCATCATACTGAACTAACTATCAACAATCACGACCCTAAAGTCATCCCAGATTCTGGTCATGCTGACAGTATCAGGATACAGGAAGTTTGGCACGATAACGGTGTCTGAATGTGTCCTAGGGTTCTGATGTAACCAAGTAGGTACATCATGGTATCACGAACATCTATCAATCGATACTAGACATTACCAACGAACGTCTGCACCCGGTTATGACCCAGACGCTAAGTAATAATTTTTATCTAAAGAGCGCATAATGCATAGATAAAATAAATACTAAATCTGGAACTGAGGTACAGGATGGCAAGGTACACTTGTCTGGAAGCCAGGCGAAGATTCGAACCCAAACTCGCCAAGAAAGCAGCAACTCAAGATAAAAACTGGAGCAGATGTATTCAGATGCTGTCACAAATATCATCAACAGTTTCAAAATGAGTGAGATACTCAAAAAAGCTTATACATACGTCCAATTTGGACACAGGGGCAAAAATATAGTTTCTGGTCAACACGGGTCCACAAGTAGGGCCCGTCTTGCACCGAAAAATATACCAGAGACAAAGTTCTCCAAATTCATCAAACTTAGTGTTTACGAGTCCAGAACGATGATACGAACCCAACGAAATACCCAGAACTGAATTCCGATGAGCCGATCACGAAATTGTCCATCATGTGAAACCGTGGGGCCCACGAAACGATATTTCGTCAACGTTCTCAGAATTGAACCAAACTTGGCTCACATGCCCAAAGTAATAATGCGAATCCGATAGCGCAAGTTTTGTTGCGAAATGACAGGCACACACAAAATTAGGATGAGTATCAGAACACGTCGATACGGTGCTTTCCGACGGATACGCGTTGATTCTGGTGTGCACGCACATCCAAATTAAGTTTCGCAAAAGCCCACACGTCCATGTTGACGATACGCGTCTTTCGGTGCAATCGGTACGCACAAGGTTGCCCGGATAGACGGGACCAACTCCGTATCGGGAAGTATCATTGTTTTATAAAATATTTTTCTCAAGAATTGGAACTCTAAATACTAACAATAGAAAGCAAGCTAAAATATTCTAATTGAACACACTGCAACAGGGTTAAGTAGGGTTCATACCCGAAGAATTAGTTGAAGGATCGGTTGCATGAGGAGGGAGATATAACTTCATGAATCAGGGAGGTTGAACTCGGGTTTCTGAACTCGGGTTCGAGTCACAATTTCTCGCGACTGCGGGGAGGGGCCAGGACGGCGGTGGCTTATGGTGGCAGGTAGGTGGCAGCAGTGGCGATTCGTGGTGATCCGTGGTGGTCGTGGTGGTGCTGGCCGTGGAGGTGGTAGTCGTGGTGGTGGTGAAGCTGGTCGTGGAGGTGGTGGTGCTGGAGGTAGTAAAGCTGGTCATGGAGGTGGTGGTACTGGAGGTAGTTGTCGTGGTGGTGGTGAAGCTGGTCGTGGTGGTGGTGGTGAAGCTGCGGGTGTCCGGGATGGCAGCGGCGTTGGTGCAGTGAGGGAGGTACTGGAGGTGGTGAAGATGGCCGTGGAGGTGGTGGTCGTGGTGGTGGTGGATCGTGGTGGTCGGGGTAGTGTTGGCTGCGGCTCCGGTACAGTAGAGAAGGTGGTGGTGATGGCAGAGGCGGGTGGAGGTTCGAGGCGATGGAGGTGGCTACTGCTCTTAGAGTCATCGAGTCGGCGGTGACAGGCTGTCGGGGAGGCAGTGAAGGTGGCGACCGCGTTGTCGGGGCACGATGGAGACTGGCGGAGGTGGTTGAGGTGGTGGAGATATTGCGGGTGGAGTTGACAGCGAGGTCGGGTGCTGCTGAAGGTGGTGGTGGCTGGAGCTCGGCAGGTGGCTGGAGCTGTGTCTACGTGAACTGAAGAAGAAGAAGGAAGAAGGAAGAAGGAAGAAGGATGGAAAGAGGATTCGGCTATGGAAAAAAATAGAGGGAGGAGAGAGAGGGGGGATTCCTAGGTTATCTTGGGATTAGGGCCGGCTACATTGGGATGTGTGTGTGTGTGTGTGTGTTTAAAAATAAAGGGAGTGTGTGGTTGTGATGGAGTGGAAAATTAAATCAAGGGTCATGATTTATCATGAGGGAGTTGTACCTAGCATGGGGGAGAGTGACCAAACATGTCAGGTTGGGGGGTTTTCTTCATTTGTTTTAACCAATAGGGTGGTGACACCTAGCACCTTATTTGCTATTAAGCCCCTTAACTTTTGGGTATTTGCACATGAAGGATAAATGGTGATGATTTGGTATGGGAAGTGGTGTTTGGTATTTTGTAGGGTGAGGGGGTGTTGTGTGTTTTATATGGGCTTCATGAAGGGGTATGGATTAAATTGGGGTTAGGTTAGGATTAGTTTAAGTTGGTGTCCCCAATTTAATTAAATAAAGTGTCATGTGCTCTTAAATTAAATGAGGGCACATAGAATCTCAATTAGGAGTGACACAAATATCATGAATGGTGTAGGCTTGGTGTCAGTCTTGGGCCCTTTAATTTGTTCGGTTAAACGGGTTGAGTTTGTGTCCCCAAATCGATGGCATCGACATAGGTACGCGACATAGGATTAAAGAATTGATTTCGTGACTGGGAAGTTGTGCAATTAAATTAGAGCACAAAGAAGGGTGTTTGTGAGTGACAAAAATATCCAGCGCCTAGGTTGGCTTATCAGGTCAAGAGTGCAACAACTTGGTAGAAATTAAAGGCTATTGTTGGACTCCAATTATTGTGGCAACGGTAAGGTGCACGAAGGGTATAAATTAAAGAATCAGTCTACGCAACCCAATTTTTAAACCTTAACAAGGCCGAAACTAAACCCAAATTCTTACCATATCTAGTCTACCTAAAAAAAGAATTTGAGGGGGTTTACATCCTTCCCAACTTAGAAGAATTTTGTCCCCGAAATTAAAAGTAAAGCACGAATGAGAGTTACGAGAATTTAAAAGTTAACAGGTAATCGAATGCAATACGTAAATTCGTACCTCGGTCCTCAAATAAATACGAGAAATGCAGTCGAATGGAATCCTCGCGCTCCCAGGTAGACTTGCCTGGCGAATGATGCTTTTATGCAACCCCAACCAGTCGAATAGTCTGTCCACTCAAAATCTTCTCACTGTGATCGAGTATCCCCACTGGCTGCTCCGTATATGATAAACTAGGCCCGACTGTAATCCCTAAATGATCGAGCGTGTGGCTCGGGTCTGTCACGTATCTTCTCAACTGCGATACGTGAAATACGTCGTGCACTCCTTCTAATGATGGAGGTAATGCAAGATGATAAGCCACTTCGCCAACTCGCTCGAAGATGTCAAAATATTTGATGTACCTCGAACTCAACTTGCCTCTGCCCCCAAATCTGATGGTACGACGAGTGGGCGATATCTTCAAAAATACATGGTCACCTCTTTCTTGAACTCCAAAGGTCTGCGGTGCACATCTGTCCAATGCTTTTGTCTGTCCTGTGCTGCACGCAGGAGGCCCTGAATCTGCTTTACTTTCTCCACTGTCTGTGTCACCAACTCTGGACCAAGTATCTGACGCTCTCCTACGTCACTCCAATATACCGACGACCTATACTTCCTATTATACAATACCTCATAAGGTACCATCTGTATGCTGGCTTGGTAGCTGTTGTTGTAGGAGAATTCCACCAAGTGTAGATGGTCCTCCCAAGACCCTCTAAAGTCGATCATGCACGCTCTCAACCTATCCTCTAGTATCTGAATCGTAAGCTCTGATTGACCATCAGTCTGTGGATGATCTGTAGTGCTAAACTGAGGCGAGTTCCTAGACTCTCCTGCATACTCCGCCAAAAATATGACGTGAATCTGGAATCATGATCCGATACAATGCTGACAGAAACTCTATGTAGTCGTATTATCTGCCTCATATATATGTCCGCCAATATCTTCGTGGACTGCCCAACTCTGAAGGAAAAGAAATGCGCCGACTTGGTGAGTCGGTCCACGACAACCCAGACTGTATCCTTCCTGCTAGGGCTTTTCAGAAATCCTGTGACGAAGTCCATGGTAATGTGTTTCCACTTCCACTCGGGAATGGGAAGCGACTGCAATAGTCCTAAAGTCCTCTGATGTTCGGCCTTGACTTGCTGACAGACCACACATCTCACCACGAATCTCGTAATCTTCCTCTTCATCCCATACCACCAGTAGTGTTGTCTCAAATCTCAGTACATCTTCTTACCCTGGGATGAATAAAATAAATCGAGCTATGGGCCTCGGTCATCAACTCCTGGCATAGCTCGTCACTCAAAACGTATAGGCGATCTCCATACCTCAATGTTTCGTCTTCATGAATTCGGAGTCTCGCCTGTATGCCAGCCTCTGTTCTCTCTCGTAGTCGTCAGAATCTCGCATCGGTAGGCAGGGCTGCCTTGATCCTCTCAACCAATGTAGACTGAACCTCTAGACTGGCCATCTGTCCATCCATGCCTGGCAATACAACCTCTATCCCGAGCTCCTGAAGATCCTCTAACAAATGTCGCTGAGTCATCAAAAATATGCCACGGGCTTCCTGCTTACGGCATCTGCTACAATATTCGCCTTGCCAGGGTGGTACTGCAATTCGATATCATAGTCTGTCATCAACTCTAGCCATCGCCTATGTCTCATATTGAGCTCCTTCTGAGTGTAGACATACTTCAGACTTTTGTGATCTGTGTAAATCTCAACCCGCTCTCCATAAAGGTAGTGCCGCCATAGCTTTAGTGCAAATATCACTGCAGCTAGCTCTAGACCGTGCGTCGGATAGTTCTTCTCATGAACCCTCAGCTGTCTCGATGCGTAAGCAATTACCTTGTCGTGTTGCATTAATACACATCCTAATCCGCTCCCAGACGCATCGCTATACACCATAAATTCTTTAGATCCAGAAGGAAGTGTCAAAATCGGTGCTGACGTCAGACGTTGCTTCAGCTCATCGAAAGCTGTCTGACACTCCTCAGTCCATATAAACTCCTCGCCTTTATGCATCAGCCGCGTCATAGGCGCAGCGATCCTCGAGAAGTATTCCACGAACCTCCGATAGTATCCGACAAGTCCGAGAAAACTCCTAATATCCGTAACTGTTGTAGGGGTAGGCCACGTCTCCACTGCAGCGATCTTCTCCGAGTTAACTGATAGTCCATCTCCAGTGATTATGTGACCCAGGAATGGTACTCTATCCAAGCAGAACTCACATTTGTTGAGCTTGGCATACAGCCTCTCCTGCCTCAGCGTCTCCAACACGATCCTGAGATGCTCCTCGTGCTCCTCCTGGCTCTTCGAATACACCAAGATGTCATCGATAAATACTACCACGAACTTATCCAAGTACTGGTGGAAAACCTTGTTCATCAGGCTCATAAATACTGCTGGCGCATTGGTTAAACCAAACGGCATGACTAGGAACTCATAGTGCCCGTAATTTCTTCGAAAAGCTATCTTCGGAATGTCCTCCTTTCTCACCTTGACCTGATGATAGCCGAATCTGAGATCAATCTTCGAGAATACATATACGCCACTCAGCTGATCAAATAAATCATCGATGTGCGACAAAAGGGTACTTGTTCTTTATTGTTGTAACATATAGCGCCCTGTAATAGATAGACAAACGTATTGTCCCATCCTTCTTCGGCACAATAAGATGGGTGCTCTCCATGGAGAAATACTAGCCCGATTGAAACCCTTGTCTAAGAGATCTTCTACCGGGACCTTCAACTCAACCAACTCCTTCGGTACTAGTCTGTAGATGGGGGAAGTAACTGGCTTAGCTCTGGGAATCAACTCTATAGTGAACTCTATCTCTCTGTCAGGTGACAGGCTTGGAAGATCCTCTGGAAACACATCTCAAACTCTGATATAATACGGGGGTACACCGGTTCACCTTCTGCAATATGTGCCTCTAAGGTATATGGGCACCATGCTCTCGGGCTCCCCGAAGAAACTCAAACTCAGGGTGATCTGGTGGTCTAAATATAATGCAACCATGTCAAAAATCTAGCGTCGCGTGGTATTGGCTCAACCAATCCATTCCTAGGACAATGTCATAGTCTAGACTTAACCTCATAATAAATTCTTCCGTTATATTTACAAATACTAATCCTCCTAAAAAAATTCTTTCCCTAATGTATAATTACTCTTCTCCTCAAAATTTCTCCCTAAAATTTTATTCCTCAATTTTTTTCTTCCCGTTATTTATTACTCTGAGTCACCATAATGTAATTATAATAATGGTATCACCCAAGCACAAGCTAGAATTTCTGGTATCAGATAATCATCTTCCAGGTGAGAGCCTAAAATTTCATCTTCTCCAGTTCATAATATCATTTCTGGTATCGCCATCATAGGCTACAACTACTTCCTAGCATATAGTTATATATTTCCATCAATCATTCTAGAGGGTTAGGATCAACAATCTTTCTAGCTCCCAGTACTTCCCAAATCACTGCTATCTCAAGTAAGGGTAGGATTTTACCAATTCTAGGAACATACTTATAGGTCCAATTCTCTTGCTAACATTCTACACTAGTTCTAGAATCTAAAAAGAACCTATCAACCTACCCCACTGAGGGTAATAATCTTCTCAGAAAATATTACATTAATCATGCTTTCTATCGTCTGGACTACGATCTTCCTCTGGAGGGAACCATCAAGCACAAGCATTCGTCTTTCCAAAAAAAAAGATGAGAAATAATGATAACGATATTGATGAAAAAGGAACGAATACAATTGGGAAGTCCAAGCGCGATAATCAAATACAAGAGAGTTTTAAAAATCGATTATGGATTGAGATCCTATTCAACAACAAATCCTAAATTACAGGCTCATTTGGTACAGTAACGTAACCGAAACGATATGCTCTTAGACCTGCATGGGCCATCAGAAAAACTATGTCACATACCAGTCCCAAAATACAAGGGACTAGGCCACGTGGCAATGGCCAGCTACGTACCAGGGGACTCCAGTCCGACTCTGAATACATATAAGCTGTAAATAAGGGTTACTATCTAGATAACACGGTCTATATGTCTATGTCTCAAACCACAAGGATATGTAATAAAGAAATGACAACATGTATCATGGTGTACACCCCACACTACACTTGTCCGAATAGACTCGAAGGAAAATAATATGAGTCTACAAAATACTGGGCTATACTAACAGAAAATAAGCAAAGATCATAATAGCTGAATAATGAAGAAGTAAATACAAATATCGAGTAACAATACCTGTATAAAACTCATGAGCAGCTCCAGCCTCCCGTCAGCAATCGACCCTACAATCTGGCAGGGAACCAGGTCCTCAGAGGGACGTAACAAGGTACAAAAATAATATGCCATAAAAAAACAGAAAGAAAATATGTGCAACGCCGGTGTAATCTAGCATAACCACCTAAGTGAGAAACAACTTTGAAGACAATGTTCGACGCGTGGGCTTTCCAAATATAAAATCGTAGCTCCGAGGCACAGAGACACACGGGGTGTACCGTAGCTCCAAGCACAGAGTCACACGGGTGATACTACGACTCCGGATACAGGATCTCTAAAAAAATAGGAATATATACATATATATAGCACGTGCAAAGTAGTCCAAACGTCTAGTAACTGTCTTTCCCTCCCAATGCGGTCAACGAGTGCTTGCTGAACCTGAACCTCTATCTGACAGTCTCGTCATACTGAACTAACTATCAACAATTACGACCCTAAAGTCATCCCAGATTCCGATCATGCTGACAGTATCAGGATACAGGAAGTCTGGCATGATGATGGTGTCTGAATGTGTCTTAGGGTTCTGATGTAACCATGTAGGTACATCAAGGTGTCGCGAACATCTATCAATCGATACTAGACGTTACCAACGAACGTCTGCACCCGGTTATGGCCCAGACGCTAAGTAATAATTCCTATCCAAAGAGCGCACAATGCATAGATAAAATAAACAGTAAATCTGGAACTGAGGTACAGGATGGCCAGGTACACTTGCCTGGAAGCCTGGCGAAGATTCGAACCCAAACTCGCCAAGGAAGCAGCAGCTCAAGATGGAAACTGGAGCAGATGTCTTCGGATGCTGTCACAAATATCACCAACAGTTTCAAAATGAGTGAGATACTCAAAAAAGCTTATACATACGTCCAATTTGGATACAGGGGCAAAAATATAATTTTTGGTCAATACGGGATCCACAAGTGGGCCCGTCTTGCACCGAAAAATGTGCTAGAGATAAAGTTATCCAAATTTATCAAACTTAGTGTTTACGAATCCAGAACGACGATACGAACCCAACAGAATATCCAAAACTGGATTCTGATGAGCCGATCACGAAATTGCCCGTCATGTGGAACCGTGGGGCCCACAAAATAATATTTTGTCAACGTTCTCAAAATCGAACCAAACTTGGGTCACAGGACCAGTGTAATGCTGCGAATCCGATTGTGCAAGTTTCATTATGAAATGATAGGCACACACGAAATTAGGACGAGTGTTAGAACACGTCGATACGGTACATTCCGATGGATATGCATTGATTTCGGTGTGCACGCACATCCAAATCAAGTTTCGCGAAAGCCCACACGTCTACGTTGATGATATGCGTCTTTCGGTGTAATCGGTAAATGACGAGATTTCCCGGATTGATGGGACCAACTCCGTATCGGAAAGTATCATCGTTTTATAAAATAGTTTTTCTTAAGAATTGGAACTCTAAATACTAACAATAGAAAGCAAGCTAAAATATTCTAATTGAACATACTACAACAGGGTTAAGTAGGGTTCATACCCGAAGAATTGGTTCAAGGATCGGTTGCGCGAGCAGGGAGATATAACTTCATGAATCGGGGAAGTTTAACTCGGGTTTCTGAACTCGGGTTTGAGTCGCGGTTCCTCGCAGCCGCGTGGAGAGGTCAGGACGGCGGCGGCTTGTGGTGGCAGGTCGGTGGCAGCAGTGGCTGGTCGTGCTGATCCGTGGTGGTCGTGGTGGTGCAGGCCGTGGAGGTGGTAGTCGTAGTGGTGGTGAAGCTGGTCGTGGAGGTGGTAAAGCTGGTCGTAGAGGTGGTGGTGCTGGGGGTGGTTGTCGTGGTAGTGGTGAAGCTGGTCATGGACGTGGTAGTGAAGCTGCGGGTGGCCGGAGATGGCAACGACGTTGGTGCAGTAAGGGAGGTGCTGGAGGTGGTTAAGATGGCCGTGGAGGTGGTGGTCGTGGTGGTGGTGGATCGTGGTGGTCGGGGTATTGTTGGCTGCGGCTCCGGTGTAGTAGTGAAGGTGGTGGTGATGGCAGCGACGGGTGGAGGTTCGAGGTACTGGAGGTGGCTACTGCTCGTGGAGTTGTCGAGTCGGTGGTGACAGGCCATCGGGGAGGCGGTGAAGGTGGCGACCGCATGGTCGGGGCACGATGGAGACTGGCGGAGGTGTAGGAGGTGGTAGAGATATTGCGGGTAGAGTTGACAGCGAGGTCGGGTGCTGCTGAAGGTGGTGGTGGCCGGAGCTCGGCGGGTGGCCGAAGCTGTGTCTACGTGAAGTGAAGAAGAAGAAGAAAAAGTGAAGAAGAAGAAGAAGGAAGAAGGATGGAAATAGGATTCGGCTGTAGAAAAAAATAGAGGGAGGAGAGAGAGAGGGGGGATTCCTAGGTTGTATTGGGATTAGGGCCGGCCACATTGGGATGTGTGTGTGTTTAAAAATAGAGGGAGTGTGTGGTTATGATGGAGTGGAGAATTTTATCAAGGGTCATGATTTATCATGAGGGAGTTATACCTAGCATGGGGGAGAGTGACCAAACATGTGAGGTTGGGGGGTTTTCTTTATTTTTTAACCAATATGGTGGTGACACCTAGCACCCTATTTGCTATTAAGCCCCTTAACTTTTGGGTATTTGCACATGAAGGATAAATGGTGAGGATTTGGTATGGAAAATGGTGTTTGGTATTTTATAGGGTGAGGGGGTGTTGTGTGTTTTGCATGGGCTTCATGAAAGGGGTATTAGGTTAAATTGGATTAGGTTGGGATTAGTTTAAGTTGGTGTCCCCAATTTAATTAAATAAAGTGTCATGTGCTCTTAAATTAAATGGGGGCACATGGGATCTCAATTAGGAGTGACACAAAGGTCATGAATGGTGTAGGTTGGTGTCAGTCTTGGGCCCTTTAATTTGTTCGTGAAACGGGTTTAGTTTGTGTCCCCAAATCGATGGCAACGACATAGGTACGCGATATAGGATTAAAGAATTAATTTTATGACTGGAAAGTTGTGCAATTAAATTAGAGCACAAGGGAGGGTGTTTGTGAGTGACAGAAATGTCCAGCGCCTAGGTTGGCTTATCAGGTCAAGAGTGCAACAACTTGTTGAAAATTAAAGGCTATTGTTGGGCTCCAATTATTGTAGCAATGGTAAGGTGCACCAAGGGTATAAATTAAAGAATCAGTCGACGCAACCCAAATTCTAAACCTTATCTAGTCTACTTAAAAAAAGAATTTGAGGGAGTTTACACAGTGTCCTGTACTGACCCTTGAAGTCTATCATGAATGGATCCGCCAGATTTACCTAACTCCGATCATTAAAGCACTGTAATGATCCACGCAATATGCGTTCATTTAGTGTCATGTGTTCTATCCACATAGTTCTCTTCAAACCGTTGAAGAGATGAACAGATGCCACTGCTGCAGCTTTCTGGTTTTCACAGTATGTCAGTATCACCCGAATCTGTGTACTAACCATAGGAAGATCATCTAAGAGCTTCCAGAGCCATTCTTCTTTACTTGCTGCAGCTTGATAGTACAAAGAACTCTGAGAGTAAAGACTGTTTCTTCGACTTCCACGATATAGCAGCACAACCCCTGGAGAAGTTACGTCCTCATGTGGATCTTTCAATTTTCTTTTCTGAGCACCAACTAGCATCACCGAAGCCTTACTTCATATCTGGATAATTATTGTAGAGCAAGATATATTACTAAGTTCTCCTGAGAATTCTGACGACTCTCTTCACAGCTTTCAGTATTCAACACATATACTGCTTGTGAACCGACTTTGTATCCCTACAGCAAAAGCTATATCAGGCCTGGTGGTATATGCAGCTTTAATCATTCACCTGATAATGCTCAAGTACACCAACTGTCTGACACTTTTCCTTGGATTTGGCTTCATATACATGTCACACCTGAGGAGTATTGTCCCTGATACCCAAAGCATGTGATCAATATTTTATGCTGAGAGCTTGTGACTTAGCAAGCCCACATGGCATCCGGATTATCTTATATCCTCAGAGCTTGTGACTTAGCAAGCCCACCTGTCATCTAGATTATCTTATATCCTTAGGATGACATCCGTAATCCCATGTCGAGTTTGGACAAAAATGACATCTTTGTTCTAGTGACACTTCTATGTCTACAACTGGGACTAGCTAGTCGTCCACATAGATACAAACGATGACTCCTCCATTATCAGCGAACTTCGTGTACACACACTTGTCCGTCTCGCTGATCCTGCGACAACTTTGACTAGATGACTTGTCAAACTCCTGCTGCCATATCCTGGAAATTGCTTCAGGCCGTATCGAGATATCACCAACTCGCAGAATGTCTTCAAACCTGAATGACAATAATTTTGACTGTTGTCCGTGAATCTCTCATGTCTGTCTTCATCCAAGACTTGTTGTCTTCCCATTATTTGATAAATAATCAGCTTATAAATAGCAGCTATGACAATCATCGTCCTGATCTATGACACCCTCATCGAGGTGCCAAAAAACTAAATCTCCTATTGTCTGAGAAAACCCTAGGAAGATAGCCTAGTCTTGAACTCAACTGTTCTGTCTGCTTTCATTTTTATCGACTTGAAGATCTGATAAGCATCTGATTGGTTTAGCTCCTTCAGGCAGATTGACCAACACCCAAGTGTGGTTGGAGGTTACTAAGTCATACTCATTATTTATAGCCTTCCTCCAGAAAACAACATCTCTGGTCTTCATCGCCTCATCATAGGTAAGCGGATCTGCTTTCACATGATAGGTGACAAAATCTTCTCCGAAGTCCTTCACTATCCTCACTCGCTTAGACACCGGCTCTGCGAGTTTTGGTTCGATCATTGTCGTTGGGATGACAACTTCTTCTTGGACTATATCTTCGTTGGAAGCTTCAGCCTCCTGTGCACCCATACTATTTTTCGAAATATTTGCTGTAACAATATTCTTATGCCTTGCAAATTTATCTTCGAAGAGTTTTGCGTCGCGAGATTCAATGATATGATTAGATTCGATATCAAGAAATCTTCGAGCATCACTCTTCTCAGAATCACCCTGAAAGATTATCTTCGTAATCAATAATTCCAGCTTCTGAATCTTTAATTCCAAAATCTTCACAGATGCCAGACACCCCCACACTCGAATGACATTCAAGTTGGGTCTGACTCTGAACCAGAGTTCCTGAGGAATGACATCTGAAGTTGCATATGGCATTCTGTTCAGAATGAACGTAGCCGTCTGTACAGCTTCTCCCCAGAAGTAGTTTGGAAGACCCACAGTCAACAACATTGATGCACCAGTTTCCATCCACTGGTCAGCAACCACGCCAAAGGACTTAACATGTACAATCATAGCAACCAAGTTAAGTAATCAAAGGAACCAAGTTTAGTTATACCTTGCTATATTGGTTCAGATTGGTTCTACTATCAAGGTTTAATTTCAGCTATGCGTCAAGTCCTGTATTGTGCTGTAACCTTCATGTGCATAGGCCACCATGCGCCAATCCATGTGCATAAGCCACCATGAGCCAATCCATGCGCATAAACCACCATGCGCTAAGACGCCAAGACCTCCAAAATGCTTCCATGCGCCAAGTATTGCTATACGCCAAGTTCAGCCATGCGCCAAGGTCTGCCCCTTGTGCGCATACTCTGCAATTCTTGGTCATCTTGTAATCTTTCTTCCAACTGAAATGTGCGTCCTCATACGCTATCTCCTCCATTTTCGGGAATAGTAGGTTCCAACAACTCACTTTTAACATTTGACAAAGGACTCCTTCCCTCATCCAAATGTTCGAAGTAAATTCCGTCAATCTTCTCAAGTTTGTGAAAACTTGTGCCCAGAAGACTTGATCGAAAGTTCTCCATCTTTCTTCGGATCTTGCTTTGAGATTGTTATTTCTGAGGCTTAGCCAAAGATGGAAGAACGCGTGGTCGAGATCAGAGATTCACACAAAAGTTTCCACTCTGACTTTTCTCGATCACCACAAAAAACTATATAAAGATTCTGATTACACCTTGCTCTCAAGATTACAAAGAAATTAGAAAAAAATAAACTTTATGCCCTTTCTTGCACTCGCAGTTGCAGACAAACATAACAAAATTACAACTAGCAGAAGAGAAGAGAATGAAGAAGAAAAAGGAAATCTGCTTGCTGGGTGATGAAGATCACCGTTGCTCAAAGTAAGATTCGCCCCCACACGATCTGCTTTCAGGAACCAGAAAGTTCACGTAGAACTTCTGGAACGCTCGCTGTCACCTCTTTTCCGGACTCGTACGAACTTTCTGGACTACAATAGCGGCGACAGCAGCAACTCTCTTCATCTCCTGATTTTTGAAGTCAGTTCTTAAAGTGGCACGAAGAGAGTATTTATAGAGAGAGGATGAAAACCCTAGCCGCCCATTAGTTACGGAAAGATAGGAAGAAATTAATCATGATTTCCTAAAAGGTAGGCACAAATTAATTTTAAATCCTACAAAAAATATATCTGAATAACTATCCATATATTTCCATAACCGTTCAAATATATCTAAAAGCTAGCAGCGGCCATGCAAGCAACCTCACATGCGGCCGCTCATGCAGTAGCGCATACGGCAGTCCATGCGGCAGTTCATGCGGCAGCCCATACGGCAGCGCATGCGGCAGCCAAGTAGCATCTCATGCGGCAGCACAAGCAGTAGTCCATGCGGCCGCCCAAGCAGCAGCTCATGCGGCCGCCCAAGCGGCCACGCATGCGGCCCCACTTGCAACTCGCACATATCCGATCGCATGAGCGCAGCAAATGTGCACAAGCGCCATGCGATGATGCAGACGTGCTAAGTGCGCCAATAAAGTGCCACTTTGCGCCCTTGAGCCCGAATCCGAGTCTGAGTCCGAGTCCGAATCGCTAAGCCCCTTTGGGACTTAGCTCCTATGGAAATAATTTGAAGAGCATGACAAAAAGCATAAATGCTTTCATGGGGAGTTAATCCTTTTTCCTCCTAAAAAATACCCCCACATAGCACCCATGTGCCCCACCACAACACCCCATGTGCACACCTCAAGTCATACAAAGTATTATATTGAGATACCAACTTGGTAGTGTAGCCAATGTGAAACTATCTTTACTAGTCCAAAGGAAACAACACTAATATATATATATATATATATATATATATATATATATATATATATATATATATATATATATACACACACACACACACACGATCTGTCTAGTTTTGGAGTCTCTTTTTGCTTTGGATTTTTGGTGTCTATTAGGATGCGGTCGTGCCTCTGCAAAAAGAGACTCCAAAATAAGATAGATTATATATATATATATATATATATATATATATATATATATATATATATATATATATGGGTAAATGGGATATGAGCCATAGGTTCATATTTTTATATGAGTCATGTACATATGGACCAATAGAAATAGATTCCTACATACCATTTGCACTAGTACACTTCATTTCTATTGGTCCACATGTGTATGGACTTTTTTTTTCATATGTATATATATATATATATATATATATATATATATATATATATATAGTTAAATACTGTATAAAAGTTTAATATATGGAAGTACAAACGAGTCTATATTTTATATTTCAAAATAGAATCACATCTCACTTGGGACATGCCAAAGTTGATGGGCTTGGACATTCGCCTTTATTATACAGCATATTACATGTTAGAGACACACAACGAAATAGACAGAGAAGTAGCTAGTCGGATGATTAAAAATAATAACTAGCAACCTTTTGGCCCAAACCCTATCACTAGATTTGGAACATCATAGACCACACTGAACGTCTTCTGGATCACGTTGCCAATGACGCCGACGTCGGCGTCGGCGCCATTGGGTGAAAATGCGAGGCAGCTCTCATATAATATGCCGCTGGGATCAAGATCCACTGATACCCCTTCAAACTCCAGCACTATGGATGGCACCGACACAGTGGAGACTCCCGTAAAGTCGTAGCAAGCTTTGACGGCATTGGACATATTGTACTGCATCATTTGTGCCGTGAACGCGGTTCGGAGCTCGGAATAGGCGGTCGGAGGCAAGTTCGTGATGGTCGTCCCGGAGTCGATTATGGTCCCAGCGTTCGAGAACACGGTTGGGGATATGGCGAGTTTCGTCCCGGCAACGCTGATCGAGATCAGTTGGAGGAAGTAAAACGACGAACCGTCGGGAGTTAACATTGGTGTGTACTGTACATTAGAGGGTACGGAGCCGTTGCCGAAAGCCAGATAGCCGGCAGAGCTCGAAGTTGGAGGGAGGCAGTACGAGAAGACCCCACCGTACGCCGACTTGGTCTGCATAACTATAGACGACGGCGCGCGTCCAAGCCCCATAAGCCCTGCAAGCTTCCCGTTAATGGGCCCGTTGACCGTGCTCCCCTGATTCTCGCCGCAGCCGAACCTGAGATTTTGTATCGTGTCGGTGGATGTTATGGCGAGGACGTCAGTACTGTAGTATCCTTGGGTGAAGGAGTGGTCTCCGTAGTCGACACGATAGACGCAAGTATCCCCAGAAGCGGTACAATTGTACGAGGACAGTTCCGTGGAGCTGCAGTAGGGAGAAGCGCAGGAGATGGTGGTGTAGGTAGAGGACTGCGTCGGGTCGAATAGTTGTTCTTGTTGTTGGTAGCAATACTTAGGACAAGGTTGGCATTGGATCCAGGTGACGTCGCTGCCGGTGTCGAACAGTACGGTCTGTTGCAGGCTCGGGGTACCGAATCCGACGGTTACAACATAGGCACCGCCGGCGCTGAATGAGTCCCCTGCGTTTGCTGGGATTTCTGCAGCGGCCAACAAATTGGGTGGTGCTGCTGCTTGTTGGGACTTGCCTGCGATCTTGCTGCGGATCCAATTTACACGAATCCGGTCTTGGTTTAAGACCTGCACAAGGGTTATATTCTGCCTATTCGGGGAACACGGTCCATGGCGACTCACGACTTTCAGACCGGGCCGACGACCCACATCTGCGAAAAAGAAATCATAGAATACAGAGAATTAATGGACCAGTATACATACCCAAGCACAATCCCCCTATTTCGTAATCTAATTGTCTAACAAACAACAAAAACAACATCAATACTACTGTATAATAAGAAAATCTATAACTATATAATGGAAAAAGTTTCGGTGTAAATCACTTAATTTTTTTTTATTTTATAAATATACTCATGTATATGTTTAATAATTAAAATTATTCATCTCTATCTCTATTCTTATAACGATGTTTCAAAACGGCTCAAAAGTGAGCCGTATAAACTGTTTGTAAATACTCAACAATTTAAAAAAAAAAATAATATTACATAAAATAAATTGTTGGAAAAAAATTAATTTGTTATAAATAACTTCATGGGAAATCGAACTTGACCAACCAAGAAATCTAACTCCCACCTTAATCACATATGCTAGAAGTGGTTTTTGATTATAGTTATATAATATTATGTAGTTAAACAATTAGTTAAATTTTATTTAATTTTTAATTACGAGAGAATATACGTACAACTTAGACAGCTAGCATTTTCAATTTTTTTTATAAAAAGTAAAAATATATGCATAATAAATTATAATTAAAATATATTTAAATATTTAAACAATTTTATAGTAATATTAGAAAATTTTATTTTACTCGCGTGCATTTACTAGTTAAAGTTAATAGGAGCAGCTTCCTAATTACAAAAGTTAATTATTTTGGTCTTCCTAAATAGTTTCTTGAATTTGGATTTGGATTGAGCTGGTGACATTAAAATATGGTGGGGTCTACACCTTCTAATCTCAACCATCCAATTCAAATTCAACCCATGTAACATATGGTGGTTCTACAATATGAAACCATCTGGATGGTTCTAAAGTATTACGTACTCCATATATATATATATATATATATATATATATATATATATATATTTGTTCTTATGTCTTTAATTTTTTTAAATACAAAAAGAATTAATTAATAGACGTAACGTAAGCTTATATATACCAAGTATATATTAATCCATTAAGAAAATGAGTTAATAATTTCAAACGGGAAAAGACATGTTTGTTCAAAGTTTGAAGGTTTGGATAGAACCAATTGTCAAACTGGTTATAAATATGTGAGAATCAGATTTTGGTGTCCTCTTAGTATTTTTATTAGCATAGTATTTTGTCGTTGCTATTTGTATAGTTATATTATGCGCTAATTATCTTTTTGTATTCTCTGATAACGTAAACTGGTGGTCAAGCTATGACACCTTTCTTGGAAGCGAAGCAAAAAGATGATCAACTGTAAGTGTACGTAAATAAGTAAAGTAACTATCTAACGAGAAGGATCGAACCAACCAAACCTGGGGACGTAACAGTACACTCTTCTCCTGGAGATAAAGATTTGACACTGATCATGTGATAGCTTGCGATCTTTTTTTGTCCGACGACTGTACGTGCGCACGTACTCGTCGCGACAAGAGTTGACAGGAGGAAGAAGGCAAAAGAGAACGAGAAACGTCGGAAATCAGAAGCCATGACAATTAAATTAGGGAGTCTGGCTAACTAGCTAAAAGTGAGGAGAAACCCAAATGAGAGAGGACATTATATATATATAGATTTTCTTCGCAATGGGTTCCTGCCTGCGTAGTGAATTATTCTCACGATCGATCATATTAAATCCCAATATTAATTCTACTAGTGGAATAAAATAAATGTGCGTTGTGATGATGATGGGAAATTTGGATTAGGATCGGACTTGGTTCTCGAATTTGGATTAGGTTCTGAAAGCTTGTTTGAAGAACCCCATACTTGTATGTTGGACCATATGTTTCATGATATGGTCAACTAGAATTCTGCTATTCTTTAAATGAAGATTCATTTCAGCGCAAAAAAAAAAAAAAAATTGGCCGTCCAGTAAAAATTCTTCATAAACAATTAAGTATGTACCATGGCATCATGCATGATGCTGGCTGACGTCGTAGTATATATCTGTATCCAATAGAATTAGACATGCAACAAGTGGCTGTAGTTCAAAATTTTAATTTGTCATGAAATAAAAATCTTCCATGAAACTATCAAATAGTGTGTTCTTAGTCATTGGGTGCCATGAAATTAAGCTGACCTTATATTAACATTTAAACTACCAAGTCGCAAGTACGTTTTTCGTATTCTTTAAAACTGAACTGTAAAGAAAGTCGGAAACCTAAAAAGTAAACACACAGGAAAACGAAAGGTAAGGAACTGCCACGAATGCACAATTGGGTATAAGCAGGATGCATGCCTGCATAGGTAAGCAAGAACCGGGTCGTCGTACATGTTTGTCATTAAATTCGAAAGTTTTAGAAGAACTTGATTTAATCAACAAACGAAAGAAAGTACAAGGAGGTCATGGACGGACAATCTAAGTACAATATTTTTTTGATCTGGGATGTAACTATGGACAAGGAGTGCTATGACGTCTCCTTTACTCCGTGGACGATCCGATGCAGGGTGAGGAAGCTTACGTTCTCTCTTTGCTCGTCTCGGTATGCTCTCTCTCTCTGTATTGGCCGGAGGTGGTATGCTTTCTCTCTGAAGCAGAAGAAAAAAAGTCAGCTCTTAGAACGTTCAAGTTGCTCTTATTTATAGCCATCGTGCTGATGGGCTATGGGTGCCGCATATGCCTCTGTTTGGTGGCCGCATAAGGCTTCTTCAACAGAATACGGTTGCAACTGTCGCCGCATGCCATGGACAGATTGTCAGGTGGTTTTGGTTGAGATATGTTGTTGAAGAGATCTCGGGGTTGTTATCAACCCGTTGTGGGCGTGACTTGGTTAGCTGGACACGTAGTCAGCACCAACTGTGCGAAGATATTTGCAGTTATAACGGGAAGATCTTGTGAGCTTGGAGGCCGCATAGCAAGTTGGCCGCATATTGTCGCGGTCGCATATGAGCTATCGTTTGGCTTTTATTCCTCTGGACGCTCTGGCCTCATGTTGGCGAGGCTGTATGAGTCTTGTAGCCGCATACGTGCTCTCCTCTAGGCTATGGTCGAATGGACACTCTGGTCGCATGGTGGCGAGGCCGCATGGGTCTTGTAGCCGCATACGTGCTCTCGTTTGGCCTTGGTCGGATGGATACTCTGGCCGCATGTTGGCGAGGCCGCATAGAACGTAGGCGCATACGAGGGAACACGTGGCATGGCACGTTTGTCGAAACAATTAATGCACTTATGTGACTTGTTGTCTTTTTCTGAGCCGTCGTTTTCACTAGTCTCGAAGCGTCTCAGAGTGATAAGTGATGTGTCAGAGCTTCTGACAGACATTGGAATCTGTGTCAGGGGGTCCTTATGCGGCCTCCCTGCTCTGTAGTCGTTCAGACCGCATATAGTATACTATGCGACTTTTCTGCGATTTGGTTGATCAGGCCGCATGTGGCTCTTCTGCGGCTTGACTGTTCAGGCCGCATGTGGCTTCTCTATGGCTTGATTGTTCAGGCCGCATGTGGCTTCTCTGCAGCTTGTTGTGGGAGCATGACATTTATGCGGCCTGCATGATTTAATTTTTCATGCTTCTACAAGACCCCCTTCAAAGTTTCCAAAATGATAAATTTGTAATACTTTGAAAGAAACATGGATGAGCACTTTTTGCCACATATGCAGGGCATGCTGCATAGTCTCGTTGCCGCATAGCTATCTCTGATAGACTGTCCGATCATTAAATGAGAAGATTTGCTCTATCTTTGACCGGATATCTTGGGATTTTGCACCGTCTCCTGACACGGGGCTCGAGACATCAGTTTTCGAGGAGATTAAAGAGGATCATGCGAATCGAGGTATTAGGTTCATCTTATTAACCGCTTGGTTGATTGCCTCGATCCCTTCACGCAGTTTTGGAGCCTATAAATAGGCAGTCAGGGGGAGAGAGAGAACTTTTATCTCTTTTCTTTCTTCCTCCTTTTCCTACGAAGGATGCCGCAAGCTGCGACCCTTCTTGCTGAGTAGTTTGTCAGGGGCAGTCTTGATCCTTGGCCCCCTGAATCCGGTACTTTAGTCGGAGGTAGGGGAGCACCGCGTTCTTCGTGTCAGGCTTCCATGGACACAGAGACACCCATGCACAGTCTTGCTGCGTGGACGAGAAATCGTCTAGAACACGCGCAGACTTTTTACACAGCCTTGCCGCATGGATGAGAGATCATCACAAACATGCACATGCTTTCTTCATTAGTCTGTCGCATGGATGGGCAACCATCATGCGACAACTAAGATCTTGCCGCATAGATAAAGGCTCGACTTGGACATGCGACAACCATAACTTTGTCGCATGGATGAAAGTTCGATCCGGACATTCGACCACCATGGCTCTGCCGTATAGAAGACACCTCATGCACCGACTAGGCTCTACCGCATAGACGTCAACTTTGTCTTTGTATAATGATGTCATATATTTTCCCTGTGCAGACTTTGTTCCCCCTCGTGTGGTTCATGATGGAGCAAGGAAGAATATCATAACACCCGTTGTTCGGGATGAAGACCAACTTTATGTGGTGGTTCGCCAATAACTGATATAGGAGATGAGGACAGTTTGGCAAGAACTAATCCAGGAGACGAGGATGAACATCTTGCGTCGTGCGCCGAGCTGTCCTTATTCATGCAGCATGCCGGCTGCGTTTCTCCCTTTTATACGGTTTGCTATCGGCCGGGAGACTACGGTATTGATGACAAGATTTGGATTAATTGCCATTCATGTCGTCGGTCTTCTCCCATGATTATAGAGCACCTGCTCCTGCTCCTCCCTTGCTATCCGTCGGTATGGATTCTTTTTCATATACTGAGGTTTGCACCGTGGAGGGATGATCCAAAAAGTATTGAGTTCTGCTGCGTGCTCGACTTGTGTTAGTAGCAACGACAGCACAGTGGGGCACTTCTAATGAAAAAGGTTCGTATCAGCGAGACTTCATGGAAACCCTTAAAACGTGTTTCCATCATATGTACTCATTACCTTGAATACTAATGAAAAACCCTTGAATGTAATGGATTTCCATCATATGTACTCATGATCTTGAATATTAATCAATAAAGTCTCACCTTTTTCAGAATTTTGTATGTTCTGGACTTTTGGGTATTGTACTAGAGGTAATATTGATATAGTAAAATACCGTAGCCTTTTAAGGATATCCCGCTGGGGGATCTTTGGTGGACTTATTATTTGTTGCGCATATTGAGTGCAAATAATAAATTCGAAAATAATAACTATCAGAGGTAATATGGACGTGATAGGTTTTGTGGACCCATTACTTTTTGAGCTTGTTAGTACAAGTAATAGGTTTGGAATAAGCCCTGCCAGAGGTGATATGGACGTGACAATTTTTGTGGACCCATTACTTTTTGTACATGTTAGTGCAAGTAATAGGTTTGAGACAAGCCCTGCCAGAGGTGATATGGACGTGGCAGTTTTTGTGAACTTAACACCGCTGGTGTACCTTTTTGAGTACGGGTGATAAGTGGGGATGACAACTGATATCAGAGGTAATATGGACGTGATGATCGATGGCCAAGACCCGGGAGGTTTGCTCAGAGGTAATATGGATGTGGCAAACTCAGTTGGGAAGAAATATTAGGATAGTAGTTCAGAGGTAATATGGACGTGAACCAATATACGAAAAACTCACTGAGGAGTGATTTGCTGAGTGTGGTCTATCCGAAAATGAAGATACCTGAGAATTGCTTGCTGGGGAGATTGGTGGGACGATAGCTCAGAGGCAATATGAATATGGCTAGTGTCTAACAAAATTTGTTTTTGAGTGGTCACCGCGGGAGTGTGCAAGTGGACCTGAGGAGTGCTCCGCTGGGGAGACTTTAAGGATCCGTCATCCGTTGCGTATCCAGGACTCCTGGATACAGATGATGGCTTTTACAGGAATTTGTAAAGAAGGGAAACATGTTGCACAAAGGCACTTGCTGGGGATGAAGAACTAATAGTGTAGAGATGTACATCTGGGTTGTTCTACTGGGGATAAGAGGAGTACATGTCTAGTTTAGACATAGTACTTTTTTAGGAACTTTCCAGTGATAGGCATCATAAGCAAGTCACCATTGGGTTTCACTAGCCGGTAGGCACCGTTGGAGAATACGGACTCTACGATGAACGGGCCCTCCCATTTAGGCTAGAATTTGGTGGCCGTCTTGTGGGTCATGACCATCGATCTTCTCTCGGTCAGGATGAGGTCTCCCACTTGGAAAGTTCTCTCCTTGACCCGTCTGTTGAAGGCTCATGAGAGACGTGTTTGGTATAGCTCAATGCGCTGCTTAGCTAAGAGACGTTTCTCGTTGAGTACTTCGAACTCTTGTAGCCGTCGGTGGTGATTGTCGTCGACGGTTAATTGGTTGGAGAGGGCTACTCGGAGTGAAGGAATTTGGATCTCGAGCGGGAGGACCGCTTCGCTTTCGTACACCAGAGAGAACGACGTGTTGCCAGTAGCTGTCCGGACCGTTGTGCGGTAGGCCCAGAGACATTCACCTAGCTTCTCGTTCCAGTCGCGCTTATTGGAAGACATAAACTTTTTGAGTAGCTTTATGATGGTCTTATTGAAGGCTTCCGCTAGACAGTTTGCTGCTGTCACGCCCCGATCTCCCGCAGGTTATCGGCTGTTCCCGCTAGGCGCGAATTACCGTGTCAGCGCTCCCACGGGACTGATCTTTCCCATCTGGACATGATGCCGCACGATCTCAGACTGCGCCCGTGCAAGGCCATGATCCGAACATGTGGTAAAATGTCTAAGCCACAGAGTCGCACAGATAGTCCGAGTGCAGCAAAATAAGAAAAGTTTAGGCGATTGGCAACAAGTTCACAGAGTCGTCAATAGCGGAAGCATTGAATAACACAAGTATAAAAGTAAAACAAATTCTTTATTGATATTGAACAAGTATTACAAGCGGCGCTAGGCCGAGATTACAAGTCGCTCAATCCTCTCTCTCTCTGAAACGATAAAAGCATGCAAAGTGGCTACATTTATGGAATGATACATAGGCGACGTTCTAACATTATGTCTTGTATATGTGCTTCAGCTACGGACGTAACGCTCCAAGGCTCCAAAGTGAACTCCACTCCTTAGCACGCATAAAAGGAATTTCCGTACCGAACGAGGTTCTCCCGCACCCTGCAAGCAATCTGGTGGGTTATAAGTACATGAATGCACTGGTGGGGAGGCTTCTTGCCCGCTCGATAAATCCAAATATGTTATATAGGTTCCGTGCACCATCTATTAAGTTATCTTTCTAGTCTTGCCTTAGGATCAGTTTTATGGCATAATAAAAAGCCTAACTCGTATGGCAGTGCACCGTGCGATATAAAGGAACACGGTAAGATTTACTAACTTACCATTCATCCTTCCATGTCCATGGCAACCAAGTTAAACCAAGCACAAGCATTTATAATGGAAACCAGGAGCAATAGCATAAGCAAACACAACTATTGTGAGCGAGGTTCCTTTTCAGGTGCACGAGTTACACAGATTATCCATGCGTATTGAAATAGATGTTCAAGTGCTCAATGGATTGTTCATGTTGCTCAATTTGTATAAATAACTTATACTCATAATCGTTCAAGTATTTCATATTATTGGATGTGATGCAATGACTCACATACGGATTGTCGCTAAGCGAGGATGACTTATCTATATGAACATGAGGGTCGCTGGCGCTACAAGCCATTTAGACGTGTCTCTTGACGGAGATGGGTATAGTACTAAAAACTTGAGGCGCGCACCATCCCGCCGTAACAGGAGAGACCCGGACTATTTCAACGGTGATGGTGTAGCGCTAAAAACTCGAGGCACAGACACCATCCCGCCAAAGCTCAATGAGTCCCTATATGATTTCTCCCAGGCCGGCACGATCCCGGTGCCCAGGCGATCATCCGAGAAATCCATAATACCTCGTGCACGAGTTGTCTGCGACCATGCAAGTCTTGGGTTTCAGATTAACGGGATTCATGACATGTTAATTCTCGATTCACTTAGCCATTGGATGATGCGTAGTCTCTTGGGCGGAGATGGGTGTAGCAATAAGGGCTCATACATCATATCGCCCGCTCGAGAGAGACTACCAAGGATCCGAATACCTGAATGAGTCTTGCTCCATGAGCTATGATTCTTGCTTTACTATACATGATGCAATCTCCTGGTTCGGGAATTGCCTTGGCGACCTAACAGTCCCGTATACTTTCAGGTTCATACTTGCACGGAATGACTATTGTATAGTATTTCGGTGAATTGGATGAATGCAATGCAATATAGTGTTCACTAGATTGTGGCATGGAATTATGTGACAAACATTGAATCGAGGCAATGAGTACTAGCTAAAATGTAACGAGCAAGCATGCATTTATATGGAACATAAGCATTTACGTTGGCACGGTCTAAAGGGTAGTGTGAGGAGGGCAACCATACAGGGATATATCGAGCGACATAATCTATGAGACGAGCAGTGTAAGCAAGTGAGCAGTGCACTACGAAGAGTATATAACGATCTACTCGGGGCATAGCGGGGTCTACTTGCACAAAGCAAAGGTAGCATGCGAGGGTACATTTATAAGCCAAGTTTTATTTTCATGTTCTAACACAAGCAATATAAGATAGGATTATTCCCTTAGCTAGGTGCATTGTATTCTTTATTAGCATGCAAGGGATGATTCATCTAGTGACTAGCATGTATCGTCCATATTTTAAGTGTGCTGGCTAAGCAAAGACAAGTTCATCGTAGCCACCCACCTTAGCGATGATTCGTCTCGGTCGAGCGATACTCTGAACGAGCCTTTGAAAGTCTAAGTCTGAACTCCTGAAGGTCCAAGTCTGAAAATCCTTTGCCTCAAATGAGTTTTCTCGCTGAGCAAAGCGGGTCAGGTCGTTGTACTTGCGTCGTTTGAATCGACTGTCCGCTTGAATGGAACGGGTCGTTATATTATACACCACTCAGAAAAAGTCTCGTCCTCGAGACTTCCTGAGCGCAATTTATTCTAACGCACTATCGAATCTATCTCAAGCATAGCAATCGATACCACTAGATCGGTTCGAACATAATTTTTTACTCGTTCCTTATACCATGTTGCGTGTATGCTGGGTCGGTCTCATTGAATGACTCTATCATTCAATCCAAGTTCTAACTCGTTCTTAACTGCGCCTTAGCACAGAACATATAGCTTAACGCGGGGTACGTTACAATCCATCTTGAATAATGATCTAAGGCTAAGGCAAACTTATCCAAATTGTTATACTCGTCCATGCGAATCTAACATATTCACTTGCACTAGCATTCGAGATCAGCATATCGCGAGTCTGGATCGTCCATATATTCAAAGCGTCCTTCAAACATATGCATGTCAACCAACTTGGAGATAGCGAAGTCTTTGCGCTCGAGTTCAACATATCACTGGGTCTTGGATCGTGCACACGTTCAAGGCATCCCTCAAACACATGCATTCAACCAAACTTAGCGATAGTGAATTCAGACAAGCTACTTGCGAAAATCTCAAGGGTTTTCATCTTACAAATCACAAGGATACCTCCAACATGGTCAGTCAATCAATCAAAATTCTAAGTCATTTCCAATTCGACTCAAATCAAGATTTGCACTACCGTTAAGCACGATCTATCCGATCAAAAAACTAACGACCATCCGTTCGGGTCAAACATAGCACACACTTATCGTTCCAAGTCTAACTCTAAGTCTTGCTGCCCCAGTTATATGGCTTGCTCAAGCAATATTCTAAAGTCGGTCACACAAGTTCTTTCACTTGGCACATGGTCGTCTGCCTAATTACTAGGTCAGCTCACAAGGTCATAGGTACAAGTTCAAGCACACGATTCATCGTGCAAATTCGTTGCACGATGCACGTCCCAATTCCTAAGGTTAAACCATTGTTCATTTGCACAGATTATTCGACCCAAGCTTGTTTCACTCAGATTTCTAAACATCGAGCATGGATCATCCTACTCACAATAACACATTAGTTTGTACAGGCTTCGAGTCCGTTCAGTCAAATCCATGGTATATCCAAGTTGCAGGACAAGTCTAGCAATTCGCATAGTCTATCTCCTTAACATGTTTGATAGAATCCATATATCCATTTTAAGTCTAGACCACCAAGCCATGATTCAGTTCTAAATCTTTGATTATAACTCCAAGTCATCCAACAAGATTTATGCATCTGTTCACGAAACCATCAAGCGTAATTTACTCCAGGTTCTAGACTAACTCATCCAGGAAATAGTTTTGATTTACTTGTATTATCAAATTTATCTTATCGTATTGAACTACAAGTCAAGACGATCCATCAGTTATCACGCTCCGGTCTCCCGCAAGTTTGATCATCCTCATTAGACATGAGATCACCACGCCAATGCTCCCGCTGGATAATCATCCTAATTCGGGCGTGACAGATGTACGAGCATAGATTTACGCTCGTACAAGACAAGAACGTCAAACATTATGGTTATCATCGAAACGATCGAGACACCTTATCATTTTACTTTGCTCCATCCAAGTTATATATATAGTCCATCATGTCCGTTTATGCCGTGATTATAATTCGTCTAGCAAAATCAACCAACTTCAATGTTACCGTTTTGATAAATCCATAGTCTACCTCTAGCATTCCTCAAACAACTAAGTTCAATACTCAAGCCAAAGTCTATCTACTTTTGATACATTTCGTTTATCGAGTTCGTTTGGAATAATCACCGAACATGTTCCCCTGAGTTCGATTATCCCCGCCGTACATGAAATCACCACGCCGATGCTCTCGCAGGATAATCGTTCTCGCTAGGACTGATTTTGAAGGTTATCTTTTCGAACTAGAATCAAGATCATTCTTCCAAATTCTAGATCAAATCCGTTATCGCTTACCTCTTTCATCGAACCACAATATTCATTCTCGGGCTAACTTCTATTCGAACGATATTTTATTCAAGCTTCAATCCGTTTGATTCAATTTGAAATCGCTCGCACGATCCATCAAGTTTCCAACAAGTTTTCCTAACCAAGATATCAATTTTATTTCCTTGAATCCCTATTCGATATAAACCTTATCACTTGTTCAAGACATTCCCCAATCGTTCGATCCAACTATCACACGAGACCTATGAATTCGTTTGAACATTTCCCAAATGATCCATACATCACTCAGGAATTGAGTTACCCAATCAAATCCGCAATCATGTTCGCATCAATCGCTAGCATATTCACCAAGTCGTTCCTTAGAATTTCTCTATGATACCTAGCATCGCCTGATAAATCTTAGTCTCGTATATATTCCTGTTGATAGTCATCCAAGTAAATAATATTTGATTTGTATCTGCCGATACGAAATACCGTTCGAACTATTTTTTAAAATCCAAGCACAATCTCTATATTCACCTTAGCGATAATCTGATAATATTTCTATCAGTTGCCATTCTAAGTCTGACTTATCTATATCTGAACGATATCCCAATCTCGCTTGCAACTAGCTCGCATCAAAAAGGGTCTTGGCATGCGATACTCAACACAACTTAGCTGAAAAATTGTGTGCATAGCTAACCATCCGAACGATATTCTATTTTGCAAACTAACCAGCTGGGTAATCATATATAGGTATTCGGATTTGCGCATAACTTATAATTTCTAGCACGAGTCTATTCCCACAAAGTCTAACACAGGTCGGCACAAAGGCCTTTCCATCACAATTTCGTACAAGCAGACATATCATTCACATGCACTTTTTAAAATTATTTAGACTCATTGTATGGAAGATCCCATCGGGTCAACGAGAGAGAGTGTATTCACGTACCCACGAACGAGCTTTCGAAACTGAGAAAATTGATACGAAGTCCAAATGCGTAAAGCCATGTTCTGATACCAATATGTCATACCCTGATCTCCCACAAGTAATCGGCCGTCCCCGCTAGGCACGAATCACCGCACCAGCGCTCCTGCGGGACTGATCTTTCCCATCTAGATGTGACGCCGCATGAGCTCAAACTGCGCCCGTGTAAGGCCATGATCCGAACATTCGATAAAATATCTAAGCCACAGAGTCGCACAGATAGTCTGAGTGCAGCAGAATAAGAAACGTTTAGGCAATTTGTAACAAGTTCACAGAGTCGTCAATAGCGAAAGCATTGAATAACACAAGTATAAAAGTAAAATAATCTCTTTATTGATATTGAACAAGTATTACAAGCGGTGCTAGGCCGAGATTACAAGTCGCTCAAGCCTCTCTCTCTGAAATGATAAAAGCGTGCCAAGTGGCTACATTTATGGAATGATACATAGGCGATATTCCAATATTATGTCTTGTATATGTGCTTCAGCTCTGGACGCAACGCTCCAAGACCCAGGTGAACCCCATGCCTTAGCACGCATGAAGGGGGTTTCCGCACTGAACGAGGTTCTCCCACACCCTGCAAGCAATCTGGTGGGTTATCAGTAGATGAATGTACTGGTGGAAAGACTTCTCGCCCGCTCGACAAATCCAAACACATTATATAGGTTCCATGCACCATCTATTAAGTTATCTTTCTAGTCTTGACTTAGGATCAGTTTTATGGCATAATAAAAAGCCTAACTCGTCTGGCAGTGCGTCGTACGATATAAAGGAACGCGGTGAGACTTACCAACTTACCATTCGTCCTTTCCTGTCCAAGGCTGTCACGCCCCAGTCCCAAAATACCGTGGGACTAGACACGTGGCAATGGCCAGCAGCACACACCGATGGACAAACCCAATTTAATGGATCTATCGGGACGTACTTAAGCTGTAGTACAATAATAAGGATCCAATGATATAAGCCACAGTCTATGCTAATCTCATCCACAACAGATAATCACAGATCAAATGCCAGAATAAATGCAAATAAATATAAACTAGCATATCTCAATAAAAGTATCTCGGAGAACAATTCGAGAACAAGTCTGATACATCAGTGCAATAGACTGGAAATAAAGTAAATAAAAACAGAAATAAATGAGTATCTCAAGCCAATACTCAGGAGAAGTCCTCTGGTACGATCTCGTCCTCTGGTCCTGGTTCTGCTCTAATGTAGGCACCTGCTTCTGCTAATGCTAATGCTCCGGTCCCGTATACCTCGGGATAGATCTCGTCAGCTAATCCTGGGGACATAATCCGGATCCAGGTCCTCAGGGGACATAGCAAGGTACAAAATAACTCAAGCCAACATAAATGCAGTGAAATAGTAAATGAAATAAACATGGTAAATATGTAACCATCTATGTGAAATGCAAGTGAGAGTTTTAGTCATACTCGGGCTGAGACTACTACAGGATCTGTGTCGGGGAAACCCATAGCAGTATTAGTATCACGACTCCAGTATATATGCCAAAGCAAGTAGTATCACGACTCCAGTATATATGCCGAAGCACCTCCAGACAATAGTATATATAATATAATCAGCCGTTGATATGGTAATACTCTCCCTACCCAATGTAATCACACGTCTCATATCCATGACACGCAAGATCAAAACTAATGCAGCAAGTCAGATAATGTCTATGAATATAATGTCTATGTCATAAAACATGTATCCTATACAGAATCACCATGAATATCTCAGGAAGATCCTGTCTCATGAATAGTGTCAAGTGTCCTGGGTTATATGTACTTGATAATGCAAGCACGAGAAGTATAGGGTATCGGTATCCATGTCTAGATGACGTTACACAACTCCGCGTACGGTGTTGGCACCCGACTATTAATCGGACACTAAGTACGTCACACGGTCCTAGGTCAAGCATGTACAATAATATATAAATAAGACAAGGAAATAGGTAACAAGAACTGCAATGTAGGCAAGGTACACTTGCCTGTGGTTCTGGCTCCAACTGTAGCTCTGGTCTCAGTGTGATCTGCATGTACTACTCTGGTTGCTGAAATAAACATCACCATTAGATTCAGAAAATATCAAATAGCTAGAAATGCCTGTCCTTGAGTCCAATTTGGACACAGGGGCAAAAATCACAGTTTTGGGCCAAAGCGGGGTCCACAGGTGGGCCACTTTGCACCGAAAAACGTGTCAGGGTCAAAGGTCTCCAAATTTGTCAAACTTAGTGTCAACAAGTCAGGAACGATGATACGAACCCAACGGAACTTCCAGAATTGGATTCCGATGAGCCGATCACAAAATCGCCCGTCAAGTGGAGCCGGTGGGGCCCACGATACGCGATTTTGTCAATGTTCTTAGAATCGAACCAAACTTGGGTCACAGGACCAGCGTATTGCTACCAGTCCGATGGCGCAAGTTTTGTTTCGATTCGACGTGTGTACACAAAGTTACAACGTGTTCCAGAACAGACGGATACGGGGCGTTGTCGGTGGATACGCGTTGATTTCGGTGTGCACGCACATCCAAATCAACTTCTGCGAAATCCCGCACGTCCGTATCGACGGCGCGCACGTTTCGGTGAAGACCGCGGGTGACCAAGTCGTCCCGTTTGGCGGGGCACACTCAGTTCCGGGGTGAAACAGGGCGTTGATTTTCTTGTTTTTGGATCGCGGTTTGCGATCACCACAGGACGCGACGCACCGAGCGGGTTGCACGGGCATCGAGAGGGTTACATAGTCTACGCGACACAACTGACGGAGCGGAAAACGGAATAACGAGGAGAGAGAACGGGTTACCTGAACAGGGCTCCGTGAAACGAGAATTCCTCGTGTCCGGGTGTCTGTTTCGCGTCCTGGTTTGAATCTGCCGTGTCCGAGGCTAAGGCGACTGCTGTGTCCGGGTTGGGGACGCTGTTGTGTCCGGGTTGGCCGTGTCCGAGGCTAGGGCAGCGGGTCATGGCCGAGCTGGGAGAGGGCGGCCGACCTACGGTGTCTCTGAGGGCGGTGCGAGGTCGGGGCTGCTAGGACGGAGCGGTGAGGGGGTGTTCTGGTCGGGGGAGTAGGCAGCGGGGATGATTCGGGGGAGGAAGTCGAGCAGCGGGCGGAGGAGCAAGAGTCGAGGGGTTCCGGTCAGGGAGAACGGAGGAGATGGTCGGCTGGGGGGTTCGGGTCGGCGGAGGGTGGAGCTGAGCGGTGGTCGATGGGAGAGATGGTGGTGAGGGCTCGAGCGGGGTCGTCTGCTGGCTGCGGGGAGAGATGGAGGGGGAAGGAGGAGGTCGGGGGTGGCCGACTGTGGCGGAGAGGATGGCTCACGGTGCTGGGAAGAGGCGGGGTCGACGGGCGGAGAGGGTGACCGGGGACGAAGGCGGTGGAGCGGTGAGAAGGAGAAACGTTAGGGTTTAGGATAGGGCGGCGGCCGGAGCGGCGGAGAGAGGCTGAGAGAGGAGAGAGCGGGTTTTCCGGCGGCGGGGCGAGGGTTTCGAGGACATAAATAGGGCGCCGGAACAGTAAATCCGGTAGGATTCGGATTCTAGGGTTTCGGTTAGGGTTTCGGATCCGGGTCGGGTTTGATTCGGATCCGACCCGACCCGACCCGTTATGGCTAGGTTGGTCCTGTTCGGTTCAGTGGTTTGGTTCAGTTTATTTTGGTTCAAGTGAACCGGGTTCAGTCAGGTTTAATTAGGTTTAAATATACAATAGTTTTTAGGGCTTTAAAAATGTTTTCGGAGTCCAATAAATTCACGAAAAATTATCCTATGTCCAGTTTTTCATTTTACACCATAAAATATTATTTTCATAATATTTTAATATTAATTAATATCAATTAAAAATCATTTAATCACAAAATACCTAGGTTTTAATTACAGAAAATTCCTGAAAATTCCAGAAAAATTGTGAAAAATCTAAATTTAAAATTCCTGAAAAATCAGGGGGTCTACAATCTACTCCCCATAAGAGGATTGCGTCCTCGCAATCAAAGAATAATCGGTCAACAGAGATGACACGGTTGCAAACATTGTTTGAAGCACAGCACGATCAAGGGGAATCAAGGTTGAGGGTGTAAGAATAATACAAGGGTAAATTATTTTCCTAAGCATTAAAAGTTATGCAATTTCCCGAATAAAGGAAATCTAGACATCTACAGTTCATTACTTATAAAACATATTAGGTTATCAATTATAAAAACATTCTAGGTTATTAGCAAGTTCAACATTACTAGGTTAAGTCTAGGGTCACGAACCAATAGGCACGAGATAAAACAATACTAGAAACAGAAACTATGAAAACTTACGCGCATTAGCTACTCCATGAATCTGCGCATCCTCCAAAGTCATAGCAAAAGCTTGTCCGTGTCCTTAAGGGGGTGCCCTCTGCTGTTGCTGGGCCTGCTGGAAGGGTGCTGCTTGAGGTGCCAAGGGTGGCCTTGCTTGATATCCTCCTGGTGCTGGTAGAGCTTGTTGGTTTGCCCTTGGTGCTCCTTCTCTACGCTCAGGGCATTCCCACACTGAATGTTGCCTGGATCCGCAAGCTAAACATAATCCCAATCTGCGTCGACATTCCTTCGCAAGATGGCCTTTCTTGCCACAGTAGTGGCAAGAAGGTAGGATTGGCGCTAGTGGTGTAGATGCTTTCTGCTGTTGGTGTAGGTGAGGTCTCTTTACAGCTTCTTCTTGTGGTGCTTTGGCTGGTGCTGATGTGGAAGGCCGCTTCAGACTGGTCTCTCTCCTGGTGATGCGCTCCATGCGTCGGGCTGCAGCAAGGACGTCCGAGTAAGATGTAGATGCAACGGATCCAATTAGTTTATGTAGCTCAAAATTTAGTCCGTCGAAGAACTTCTCGGCCTTCTCTTCTTCTGTCAGAATCAAGGTTGGGGCGAAGCGACTCAGACGAATGAATTCTGCGTTGTATTCTTCCACTGTCATAGTATCCTGAGTGAGGCGGTTGAACTTGTCCCGCAGTTCTGATCGAGCGGTAGCTGGAATGTACATCTCCTGAAAGAGTCTGGAAAACTCTTCCCAAGTGACTCGGTCTGGTCCGAGCCGTGTCTCCTCAGATAGCCACCAGTGATGTGCATTGTCCGTCAATTGCATTCTGACGGCAGTCATCCAACGTTCCCGTAGAAGCTCAGCTGCTTCTAATTAATGTTGAGTGTTGGTGAGCCACTCATGCACTTTTGTGGGCTCCTCCTTTCCTGAGAAGGTATGGGGCTTCAGCTGGCGGAAATCGGTGATAGAGCCCGCCGTTGGCAGTCGTGCTTGTAGATTCGCCTGCTCCAGTACGAGTGCTAGGCTGTGACGCAGAGCCTCGTGTTGAATCTGCTGTTGAGCTTGCATCATTGCGTAGATCATTTGAAACATCTGTTGCCCGTCCATAGGCTGTCCTTGTGGGAATACAGGCATTGGTGGAACGAACTGCGGAGGCGGCGGAATGTCATCACGCCGAAATCTAGAAGCTTGCTGATCTGCTTGGCTGCTTCGGTGAGTAGAGGGATCTCCACTCAATGGCGTCACTTCATCTTCTCCGTAGGTGGCTACAACACCTATTGGTGTGTTTGCTGGAGTTTCGTCGTTTGCTCTTGAATCCATTACTTTGCATCAAAAATAAACTATAAGAGGCGCACAGGAATCAAGGCAAGATACAAGTCAAAAAATAAATTTGAATCCGATATAGATATCAAGAACGTTTCAAGCAAGTGGATGAGATCCTAAAAACTTATCATATTCTTATTGCAGGCTTGCTCGGTCCCTAAGTTGAAACCGAACAATTTTGTCGTTGACCTGCATGGGCCACCACAAAAACCATGTCACGCCCCAGTCCCAAAATACCGTGGGACTAGACACGTGGCAATGACCAACAGCACACACCGATGGACAAACCCAATTTAATGGATCCATCGGGGCGTACTTAAGCTGTAGTACAACAATAAGGATCCAATGATATAAGCCACAGTCTATGCTAATCTCATCCACAACAGATAATCATAGATCAAATGCCAGAATAAATGCAAATAAATATAAACTAGCATATCTCAATAAAAGTGTCTCGGAGAACAATCCGAGAACAAGTCTGATACATCAGTGCAATAGACTGGAAATAAAGTAAATAGAAACAGAAATAAATGAGTATCTCAATCCAATACTCAGGAGAAGTCCTCTGGTACGATCTCGTCCTCTGGTCCTGGTTCTGCTCTAATGTAGGCACCTGCTTCTGCTAATGCTAATGCTCCGGTCCCGTATACCCCGGGATAGATCTCGTCAGCTAATCCTGGGGACATAATCCGGATCCAGGTCCTCAGGGGACATAGCAAGGTACAAAATAACTCAAGCCAACATAAATGCAGTGAAATAGTAAATGAAATAAACATGGTAAATATGTAACCATCTATGTGAAATGCAAGTGAGAGTTTTAGTCATACTCGGGCTGAGACTACTACAGGATCTGTGTCGGGGAAACCCATAGCAGTATTAGTATCACTACTCCAGTATATATGCCAAAGCAAGTAGTATCACGACTCCAGTATATGTGCCGAAGCACCTCCAGACAATAGTATATATAATATAATCATCCGTTGATATGGTAATACTCTCCCCACCCAATGTAATCACACGTCTCATATCCATGACACGCAAGATCAAAACTAATGCAGCAAGTCAGATAATGTCTATGAATATAATGTCTATGTCATAAAACCTGTATCCTATAAAGAATCACCATGAATATCTCAGGAAGATCATGTCTCATGAATAGTGTCAAGTGTCCTGGGTTATATGTACTTGATAATGCAAGCACGAGAAGTATAGGGTATCGGTATCCATGTCTAGATGACGTTACACAACTCCGCGTACGGTGTTGGCACCCGACTATTAATCGGACGCTAAGTATGTCACACGGTCCTAGTTCAAGCATGTACAATAATATATAAATAAGACAAGGAAATAGGTAACAAGAACTGCAATGTAGGCAAGGTACACTTGCCTGTGGTTCTGGCTCCAACTGTAGCTCTGGTCTCAGTGTGATTTGCAGGTACTACTCTGGTTGCTGAAATAAACATCATCATTAGATTCAGAAAATATCAAATAGCTAGAAACGTCTGTTCTTGAGTCCAATTTGGACACAGGGACAAAAATCACAGTTTTGGGCCAAAGCGGGGTCCACAGGTGGGCCACTTTGCACCGAAAAATGTGTCAGGATCAAATGTCTCCAAATTCGTCAAACTTAGTGTCAACAAGTCAGGAACGATGATACGAACCCAACGGAACTTCCAGAATTGGATTCCGATGAGCCGATCACAAAATTGCCCGTCAAGTGGAGCTGGTGGGGCCCACGATACGCAATTTTGTCAATGTTCTCAGAATCGAACCAAACTTGGGTCACATGACCAGCGTATTCCTATGAGTCTGGTGGCGCAAGTTTCGTTTTGATCCGACGTGTGTACACAAAGTTACAACGTGTTCCAGAACAGACGGATACGGGGCGTTGTCGGCGGATACGCGTTGATTCCGGTGTGCACGCACATCCAAATCAACTTCTGCGAAATCCCGCACGTCCGTATCGACGGCGCGCACGTTTCGGTGAAGACCGCGCGCGACCAAGTCGTCCCGTTTGGCGGGGCGCACTCAGTTCCGGGGTGAAATAGGGCGTTGATTTTCCTGTTTTTGGATCGCGGTTTGCGATCACCACAGGACGCGACTCATCGAGCGGGTTGCACGGACATCGAGAGGGTTACATAGTCTACGCGACACAACTGACGGAACGAAAAAAGGAATAACGAGGAGAGAGAACGGGTTACCTGAATAGGGCTCCGTGAAACGAGAATTCCTCGTGTCCGGGTGTCTGTTTCGCGTCCTGGTTTGAATCTGCCGTGTCCGAGGCTAAGGCGACTGCTGTGTCCGGGTTGGGGACGCTGCTGTGTCCGGGTTGGCCGTGTCCGGGGCTAGGGCAGCGGGTCGTGGCCGAGCTGGGAGAGGGCGGCCGACCTACGGTGTCTCTGAGGGCGGTGCGAGGTCGGGGCTGCTACGGCGGAGCGGTGAGGGGGTGTTCTGGTCGGGGGAGTAGGCGGCGGTGATGAGTCGGGGGAGGAAGTCGAGCAGCGGGTGGAGGAGCAAGAGTCGAGGGGTTCCGGTCAGGGAGAACGGAGGAGATGGTCGGCTGGGGGGTTCGGGTCGGCGGAGGGTGGAGCTGAGCGGTGGTCGATGGGAGAGATGATGGTGAGGGCTCGAGCGGGGTCGTCGGCTGGCTGCGGGGAGAGATGGAGGGGGAAGGCGGAGGTCGGGGGTGGCCGACTGTGGCGGAGAGGATGGCTCACGGTGCTGGGAAGAGGCAGGGTCGACGGGCGGAGAGGGTGACCGGGGACGAAGGCAGTGGAGCGGTGAGAAGGAGAAACGTTAGGGTTTAGGCTAGGGCGGCGGCCGGAGCGGCGGAGAGAGGCTGAGAGAGGAGAGAACGGGTTTTCCGGCGGCGGGGCGAGGGTTTCGAGGACATAAATAGGGCGCTGGAACAGTAAATCCGGTAGGATTCGGATTCTAGGGTTTCGGTTAGGGTTTCGGATCCGGGTCGGGTTCGATTCGGATCCGATCCGACCCGACCCGTTAAGGCTAGGTTGGTCTGGTTTGGTTCAGTGGTTTGGTTCGGTTTATTTTGGTTCAAGTGAACCGGGTTCAGTCAGGTTTAATTAGGTTTAAATATACAATAGTTTTTAGGGCTTTAAAAATGTTTTCGGAGTCCAATAAATTCACGAAAAATTACCATATGTCCAGTTTTTCATTTTACACCATAAAATATTATTTCCATAATATTTTAATATTAATTAATATCAATTAAAAATCATTTAATCACAAAATACCTAGGTTTTAATTACAAAAAATTCCTGAAAATTCCAGAAAAATTGTGAAAAATCCAAATTTAAAATTCCTGAAAAATCAGGGGGTTTACAAAGGCAACCAAGTTAAACCAAGCACAAGAATTTATACTGAAAACCATGAGCAATAGAATAAGAAAACACAAGCATCGTGAGCGAGGTACTGTTTCAGTTGCACGAGTTACACAGATTATCCAGGCGTGTTGAAATGGATGTTCAAGTGTTCAATGGATTGCTCAAGTTGCTCAGTTTGTATATATGACTTATACTCATAATCATTCAAGTGTTTCAAATTATTGGATATGATGCAATGACTCGCACGTGAATTGCCGCTAAGCGAGGATGACTTATCTATATGAACATGAGGGTCGCTGACACTACAAGACATTTAGACGAGTCTCCTGACGGAGATGGGTATTGTCACGCCCCAATCTCCCAAAGCTCAATAGTCCCCGCTGAACGTGAATCATCACGTTGTAGCGCTCCCGCAGGACAATCGTTCTCATCGGGACGTGATGCCGTACGAGCCTGGAGTTGTGCTCGTACAAGGCGATGTTGTCAAACATCAAAGTTATCATCGAAACAACCAAGTTGTAGCGAAAGTCAAGTATTGTGTACTAAGCACACATCAAAGTAAACGCAGCGAAGCTCTCGATAGGGTCCACATGAAAATGCCATAATGAAGATTGCCTCAAAGGCGATGCAATACTCTTGCTCTTTCTCTTGCCCACAAAGTTACTTACCGTTCATACATTATGCCCCGTATATCCAAGCAGCGCTACTACACCTGCGTACCTGAAATAATGCCCACAAACGTGGGTTAGTACATAGCCGTACTGATGAGCGGGGTAACCCACTCGTCTAAACCGACACTAAGTAAAAAATAGTGAATACAAACAGTTATATTGTGATCTTTCTACTTGAATCCTAGATTTATTTCATGGCAGAGGTATGATATCTTAAGGAAAACTGTAAAGCAGGTTAAGTATAAAAGCATTCAACTCAAGGAAATATACAATCCGATATCCAACTCAAAAGGAAACTAGCATGCAAACCGTCCTACTCAAACCCAAGCAACGCAACCTATCGAACCAACATCCAAGCCTCAATATCCATACTCAATCCAAGCCTCATAATCCAATCTTCAATATGCACACTCTTGTCGAGGCAAGGTGGTCGCCGTCTACACGAAAAGCACAAACCAACCAAAGAAAAGTAAACCAACTCTTATCTATATGAAGTCACTGGCCAAGCCATAAAGGACTGATCAACTGCAGTTCTACTCAAAATAGCGTTGAGTAGCTAGCCTGCCTGAATCGTATTAAACCGTCGGCATCGTGCCCAAGGAACGTTACCAATTTGTCTCCTCCATGGCTGAACGGTCCCGGTGCCCCAGAGCCTTTCCGTTCGAGGAGACCAAACCCTGTGCAACACAGGTTGTCCGTGACCAATGCAGACACCAAGTAGGTATGACGAGAGGATCAAACATTCTCGCTCCACCAAACGATCCTAGACTCATCCAACCAACTTTCCATAACCATTCTCCAACTTATAGTCCAAGGCACAAATCTCAAGTTATCCCCATAGGCACTATGCCGCTTCTCGACACAGTATTTCCAATTGGTGCAACACCCCTCGCTCAGAACAATCCCGTGGCACAATGCCCTCGCCGATGCAGTTATCCGGTTTTGAACCACAACTGCACGCTTTGCATGACAAAGCGCCCAAGTGATACTCATGCACGGATGCACGCTCGCTCGACCGAATTCCCGATGTTCCAACCAAGATGTATAATTCTAACTGTTTCTCCAACTTCCCCAAATATAATCCAACTCTAGCTCCAACTATCCAACGTGAAAACCAACTCAAGCCACAAATCCATCCAAGCAAATGACGTACACTCTATGCACGCCACAGTGTAGTAATTTCCAAGTTCAAGTCCAAGTGTTCAAGCCTTTACGTGTGTTCCATATTATTAGGCATGAAGGAGTAGAGGAGAAGGGGCAGAGCCCACTCACCAAGTCTGATTCCGTTAAGCACCCTGCCTTTCTGATACGGCCGATCCCTTGAACTCGTGGTCCGATGCAAAGCACGATCTACTCAATTGGTATGACCGTGCAAGCAGGCTGTGCTCTCCAAATCATCCGACCGATCGGATTAAGGAAGACGACATTATCGCTCCAATCCAGCTATTCCAGTACTGCTCTGAACGAACACCTGATTTCCATTGAACTCCGCTAGCGATCTGCACATAAAACCAACTCAATCAATACTTGTTCCCAAAGCCAACAGATCAAAATGTAACCAGCTATTGCCTCATTCAATCCGACTCAGCGTAATGCACCGTGCGGTTGCGGGACATTACATGTATAATGCTAAAAACTCGAGTCGTGCACCATCCCGCCGTAACAGGAGAGACCCGGACTCTTTCGATGGTGATGGTGTAGCGCTAAAAACTTGAGGCACAGACACCATCCCGCCAAAGCTCGAAGAGTCCCTATATGATTTCTCCCAGGCCGACACGATCTCGGTGTCCCGGCGATCATTCGAGAAATCCTGATACCTTATTCACGAATTATCCGCGGCTAAGCAAGTCTTGGGTTTCAGATTCATGGGATTCATAAAATGACATATTAATTCTCGATTTACTTAGCCATTGGATGATGCGTAGTCTCTTGGGCGGAGATGGGTGTAGCAATAAGGGGGCATACACCATCTCGCCCGCTCGAGAGAGACTACCAAGGATCCGAATACCTGAATGAGTCTTGCTCCATGAGCTGTAATTCTTGCTTTACTTGACATGATGCAATCTCATGGTTCAGAAATTGCCTTGGAGACCTAATGGTCCCGTATACTTTTAGGTTCATACTTGCACGGAACGACTATTAGATAGTCTTCCGGTGAATTAGATGAATGCAAGGCAAGATAGTGTTCACTTGATTGTGGCATAGAATTATGTGACAAACATTGAACCGGGGCAACGAGTACTAGCTACAATGTAAGCAAGCAAGCATGCATTTATATGGAACATAAGCATTTACGTTGGTACGGTCTAAAGGGTAGTGTGAGGAGGGCAACCGTACAGGGACATATCGAGTGACATAATCTATGGGACGAAAAGTATAAGCAAGTGAGCAGTGCACTACAAAGAGTATTTAATGATCTACTTGGGGTATAGCGGGGTCTACTTTCACAAAGCAAAGGTAGCATGCGAGGGTACATTTAGAAGCCAAGTTTTATTTTCATGTTCTAACACAAGCAATACAAGAATAGATTATTCCCTTAGCTAGGTGCGTTGTATTCTTTATTAGCATGCAAGGGATAATTCACCTAGCGACTAGCATGTATCGTCTATATTTTAAGTGTGTTGGCTAAGCAAAGACAAGTTCATCGTAGCCACACACCTTAGTGATGATTCGCCTCGGTCGAGCGATACTCCGAGCGAGCCTTTGAAAGTCTAAGTCTGAAATCTTGAAGGACCAAGTTTGGAAATCATTTGCCTTAAACGAGTCTTCTCGCTGAGTAAAGCAGTTTGGGTCATTACACTTGCGCCATTTGAATCGGCTGTCCGCTTGAACGGAACGGATCGTTACTGCTGGCGGGTTATAGGTGGTTGATGCTACATTCTGAATCCGATTTTTATCGCAAAACTGGTAAAATGCGTAACTTGTGAACTGTGGATCATTATCGTGGATGATCCTTCATGGAAAGCCGAAGTGGTATATGACGTGATGCTTGACAAAGCTAATCACGTTTAAGATTTTTTACTTCAGCGAGTAGGACAACTTTCGTCCATTTGGAGAAGTAATCGATTATAGCCAGGATGAACCGATGCCCTTTAGAAGAAGGTGGACTGATTGGTTCGATAATGTCCATCCCCCATGCTTCAAACGACCAAGATGCGACCGTTGGGTATAGGAATTCTGAGAGCTGGTGGATGAAGTCTGCGTGGATTTGGCACGTCTGGAATTTTTTCGCATACTCAATGGCCTCTACTACCATCTTCGCCCAGTAATACCCCATTCTCTGAAGATGGTCCTGTAGCTTTGGGCCGGGTTGGTGTGCACCGCTGACGCCGTCGTGAGCTTCATGGAGGGCCTTCTTCGCTTCTGTATTCGATAGGCATCGTAACAGAAGGCCGTCGTAGGACCAACGATATAATATTTTGGTAGCTGTATCATAATAGAACCGAATAGAACGTCTTCTGATTGATGTAGCTTCCTTTGGGTTATCGAGGAGAATTCCATAAATCGTATAGTCAATGAATGTAAGCCTCCAGTCCTGGACGTCAGTGGGTACTTCTGTCGTGTAGCTTAGACACAGTCAGAGGTTATTCTTTGGGCAGACCAACTCTCGATGGATCACTATGATTAGCTGATGGGTGTTGTCTAGAACTACCAAGGAGGCAGCGAGGTCGGCCAGGGCGTCAGCCTCGACGTTCTGCAGCCGAGGGACATGTTCAATGAAGAATCCCTCGAAGGTTGAGATGACGCCAAGCGCATCTTGGTGGTAAGGAATCAGGTCTTCATGTAGGACTTCGTACTCACCCCGGATCTGACTGACTATTAATTTGGAGTCGTCATAGGCCTCCATATACTCCATTCCTACTTGTTTGGTGAGTTGTAGCCCAATGATCAAGGTTTTGTACTCTGCCACATTGTTGGAGCATGAGTTTGTGAGAGAGTAGGCCCGGTTGATGACCAGACCATATGGAAAGATTTGAACTATCCCGACCCCCGCAATGATATCGCCCTTGGGCCCTGTTCTTGAAGCACCGTCGAAGAACATTTGCCAAACAGCCTCGCATGAAGTTATATTTGAGTCTGCCACTTCGTTTGGAATCTCGTCATAGAGTTTCAAGGTTTCTGGCGTCGGATGTGCTGCTAGAAAGTCGGCCAGTACTTGATCCTTAACGGCTTTCTGTGGGACAAACACCATATTGTATGGAGACTGTAGTATCGCTCAAGTAGCTAGGCGGGAACTGAACGTCCCCGGTTTGGTCATGATAACTCGGAGAGGATTGACTCGCGAGATCACATGGATGGTCTTTCCAGTCACGTAATGCCGAGTCTTCTGGACATCAAATATTAGAGCAAGATATTCCTTCTCGATGGGGGTGTACATATGCTCTGTGCCAACAATCATCCGGCTGAGATAATAAATAGTCTGCTCGTGGCCTACATCACTATTCTGGGAAAATAGAGCAACGAAGGAGTAATCCATTGCACTTATATAAAGAATAAAAAGGCTTCCCCAAGACCGGGGCTAACAGCACTAGAGGGTTTGATAGCTATCCCTTGATGTCATCGAACGCGCGTTGGCATTCTTCATTCCAAACAAAGGAGACACCTTTCTTCATGATCTGGATGAATGGTCGACAATGCTCAGAGAGGTTTGATATGAACCTCCTGATGTATGCCAGCCTCCCTTGAAGGCCGCGGAGCTCCCGGAGGTTCCTCGACGGGTTCATCTCAAGGATTGCTTTAGTTTTATCGGAGTCTATGTGAATATCCTGAGAAGTGATGATAAAGCCCAAGAATTTTTTGCTGGAGACTCCCATGAAGGATTTGGTAGGGTTCATCTTGAGCTGGTGCATACAGATGAGGCCGAACACAGTCTTCAGGTTCCTGAGGTGATCACATTTGGAGTAACTTTTCCCGGCGATGTCATCGACGTAATACTCGACCGTCTTGCGTAGATGCTCATGGAAGATGGTGCTCATAGCTCACTGGTATGTATCACCTGCATTCTTCAGACCGAAGGACATGACTATGTAGCAGTATACTCCTATCGATGTTCAGAACGATGTATACTTCTGATCGTTATGGGATATCTTGATCTGATTATAGCCTGAGAATCCATCCATGAAGGACATACGCTCGAAGCCGCAGGTGTTATCGATCATTATGTCTGTGACCGGAAGAGGGAATTCATCTTTGGGGCAGGCCGCATTTAGATCATGAAAGTCAATGCAGATCCGGATCTTCTCGTTCTTTTTGACGACGGACACGATGTTGGCTACCCAGTCTAGATATTGTTATTCGCGGACGAAGCCACTAGCTATCAGTTTGTTGACTTCAACTTCGATGGCATTCATTATATCTAGCCAGAACTGCCCTTGTTGCTGCTTGACAGGCTTAGCATGAGGCAAGATATTGAGCTTGTGGACCGCGATTTGGGGGTCCAGTCCTAGCATGTCTTCGTAGCTCCAGGCAAAGACATCAATGTATTCCCTAACGAGCTGTAGCAGGGATTTCCGATCCTCATTAGTCAGACTTTTGTTGATGAAGATAGGTTTGTGGGAGGATTCGTCGCCCATATTGACTTGTATAACTTCGTCCTCGGTAGGAGGTTCTCGTTGTTCGAACCGTATCTCCCATTGTGCATCTAGGCGTTAGGCCCACGGTTCTACTTCAAAGAGTTCCGGTAGATTCTCGTCGTCTTCCTCAGGGTAAGCTGACACCATATTGACAGATAATGTTTGCTTGAGCATCTCCCCGATAATGATTTCGGAGTCCTAAGAGGAAGATTGCGAAGAGTGAGAGTGCACTTTGTCTCCTTTATCTGAACCCTCGGGGATTGTGGGAGGCATTACATATCCTTATCCATGCTTGGTCTTATGGTAGTAGTCCTCGAATTTGCCTGTAGGAGCAGGTAAATGCAGAGGCAGCCTTCGGTCTTTGTCTTAGTTTAAGCCCTTAGTGGCCTTCAGATCGTGACCCATCTTCTAGATAAGGTGCTTGGCTTGAGAGCTATACCGGTGAAGTAACATTTTGCCGGTATCGGGCTCTAGATCTAGTTCTTCGAGGACGAAAGATCGAGGGCATTCTACTCTGTCGAAGAAGATGAGTTCGTCTTCCCTCTTCCTGGCGGGGACTAGAAAGTGAGAGTTTTTGCTGGGGAGAACCTGGTTTACAGCATGTGTGGTAGTCACCTATGTCTGCAGGTGCATGCCCAGACCGTGTTCCATGGAGTATAATGTGCTTATTTTTGCAACTTAAGAGTAGATCAAAGATAGCCCTTTATTCATAAAGTAAGGTATCTTTTCTCCAGGAATTATATCGTCGAGGAAAGGGACGTCTGCGTGAGCAGCTAAGTAATCCTCTAGCTTGTCCTTCTCGTGATCTACCCCAGTGCGAGCGGCAACTTTGGAGGTTTTCTGCATAGCTTTACTGCCAGAGGCTCAGACGCGGTAAGAGGTAACAGAGCATCATTCGATGGTCGACTCGGCCTAAGAAGGCGAACGACCAGTGGTTCGGGTGTAGTGGATGGTGCCAAAATTTTCTTTGGTGATCGGCTTGGCCTATGAAGGCGAATGACCAAAGTTTCAGGCGTGGTATGTCACACCTCGATCCCGAAGGTCCCGACAATGCTCCCGCCTATCATGCCCCGATCTCCCGTAGGTAATCGGCCGTCTCCGCTAGGCGCGAATCATCGCGCCAGCGGGGATGATCGATTACCTGCGGGAGATCAGAGCGTGACATATTGGTATCACGTGCCAAGACCCTTTTGGTGAAAGCTACTTGCAAGCGATATTGGGATATCGTTCTGATAAGGATAAGTCAGACTTAGAATGGCAACCGATAGAAATATTATTAGATTATCGCTAAGGTGAATATAGAGAATCGTGCTTTAATTTTGAGAAATAGCTCGGTCGGTATTTCGTGTCAGCAGATACAAATCAGATATGGTTTACTTGGATGGTTATCAGGATATATATACGAGACTAAGATTTATCATACGATGCTAGGTATCGTACAGGAATTCTAAAGAACGACTTGGTGAATAAGCTAGCGAGTGATACAAACACGATTGAGGATTTAATTGGGTGACTCGATTCCTGAGTGATGTATGGATCATTTTGGAAATGTTCAAGCGAATTCATACGTCTCGTGCGATAGTTGGTTTGAACGATTGAGAATGTCTTAAACAAGTGATAAGGCTTATATCGAATAGGGATTCAAGGTAATAAAATCGATATCTTGGTCAAGAAAACTTGGTGGAAACTTGTTGAATCGTGCGAGCGATTTTAAATTGAATCAAACGGATTGAAACTTAAGTAGGATATCTCTCGATAGAAGTTTGCCTAAGAATGTATATTGTGGATTCGAATTAATAGACTTGGCATGGTATCGATAATTGGAAGATAGCACAGATTGATACAAAGAAATATTGTGGTTCGATGAAAGAGGTAAGCGATAACGAATTTGACCTGGAGTTTGGAAGAACGATCTTGAATCTAGTTGTCACCCTCACTTTTCCAAATGAGGGTATTTTAGTCATTCCATATTTATTTATTCAATTATATTATTTAATAATTAGTTAGTGTGCTAAATAATTTAATTTGTGCTTTGTGCTAATTATTATATATAGTATTATTTATTTATAGTTAGTGGGCTAGTCTATTACTTAGATTTGATATAAGTGGACCTAAATTAGATTTATCATGACAATATTTGAGCCAACTTGGACTAGGCCAACTAGACCCATTCCCTCTAAGCTAATTAGGAGAATTAGAGTTAACTTTGATTAGTTAGATATTTCCCAACATTGCCCTCCTTAATTATTTATCATCTATAGCAAGTGGGGGGGGGAAGGGTATTTTGGTTATTTGAGGATGCTTGAGAAGGGGGAAACTTAGCCGGCCCTATAGAGAGAGCTCTTCTCTCTCTCCTCTTCATTTTTACATTTATTTTGAGATCCCTAATTCTCTAGATCCCCAATTGACTCATCCCTCCACCAATTTCTCTCAATTCACTTTTATTTTTCCTCTCAATTTCATTAGTAAGAAGCATTGGAGCTTGGATTGGCAAAGAGCACTAGGAAGAGGAGCTTGTGGCAAGGAGATCGTGTCTGAATTGAGTCCATTGTGCATTTCATTAGGAATCCATCTCCCAATAGGTATAGATCTGAATTCATTTCTAATTTGAGTTCCAAATCATGCATTCAACCATTAGGAATCACCCCTTGGCTTAGGGCTACCCATATGATTAAGAATTAAGTCCATACGACTTTTATTGTGAAAGTTACATAGTAATTTGTGTCCAAATAGGGGAAATTATAAAATTGACACATCAATTGTGTGTCATGAGACCAATTAGATCTAATTAGACTTATATTGGGGTTGTGCGACTAGATACGTGTCCACAATTGGATACGAGTAGGCCGTATCATAATACTTTGTGATACGGAATAATTTGGTGATTTTTCCTTCGACACGGGTGCCATACACATGTTATTTGGTGCCATGACACTTGCAATGGCTTGCTAACACTTAGAGTAGGCTCTATTCACTATTTAGAACTTGTGTGTAGGCTTTGGGTTGATTTTGGATATGTTTAGAGTACGTATCATGAGCGTGTCCTAGCGTATCGCTAGGGTCACCCCAAGTGTTTATTAGAATGCCAATTGTTCATACTAGACTTAATATTCAATTTTTTGCACATAATATTCATATATATATATATATATATATATAAATGTTTAGGTGTGTGTGTGTTGTGTTTGCAATTGTGTTTGTGGAGTGTGTACCGTTGGTGCACAGTTGGGTCTGTGTACAAGTGAGCATGGAGATGGGGAGATCGGTTGTTCTGTGAAGATAATGCACAAGTACACTGTCTGATTGCAGCGACAATACTATTTAGAGGTGAGGATGATCATGCGTGAGTTCTATCAGTGATGTTACATTGTGTGAGGGTGTATGAGTGATCAGCAGTGAGTCAGTAGGATTGGGGTTATGTTATGAGTAAATCAGGTAAGAGAGGGGGAGTTCTAGCACATACTTGTGCTTGTGCAGTCAAGCATTAGGAAATTTTAGTAGATGGGGGCTAGTATCAGTCACTGATACTTAGGTAATTACAGTTGGGGAGCTTGCTATTGTGATTTCATCAGCATCAGTAACCACATGGATCACAGTGGATTGGGTTATCACTTATTAGCAGTTGTCATTAGATAGGATCAATGGGAGATTGATACCTTGCTCGAGTGTGATTGTGGGGTGTATCAGACATTGGGTTTGATATTTTAAGTCTCGGGTATAATAGTATTAGTTAATATTAGAGGGATGACGGGGTTAAACACTGAGATGTATCAGTGTCAACCACTAGGCTGGACTGATACAAGAAAAAGAGATGACTGATACCACTTGGTATCATTAAGGAATGGAGAACCAACTGATGAGTTTTCTAAGTGTAGTAAGGTGAGGAAGGTTCGATACAGTAAGCAATAGATGCCAGGTTGAAGGTTTTTTTTAGCTGTGCACTTTAGTGCAGTCTGGTTGGAGAGAGGTCTGATATTGAAACACACGGAGGGTATAAATAGCATGGGTATCAGGTAATATCTAGGCAGTGCACACACATTGGTGCACTGCAAGTTGTTGCATATGGAGAATGACAGTAGAATAAGGGGTTTATGTAGGTTGTAAGGAGTGATTTGGGAGTAGGCAGTGTATCAGTCTGATACCTAACTGGGTATGTATTTTATTTAATAGCAACAGTAATCAGGTACGGGTGCCAAGGCAATAGGAGGGAAATTAAGAGCATGTGGTACAACAATATAGTTGCTGGGCTATAGAACATAGTGGTAGCTAGATAATAGCTCGTATGAGTCTAAAACCTAGAATTGACCTAGTATGGACCTAGAAGCATGTATTAGTGTATTTTTACTCATTTATCCCTTATTACACCAAATTGACATGATATTCTTATTTAGGATTGTGTGACACCAGCTCGATCACCGAGTTACCTTTTTTGCTCCGGGCCAGAGGCGAGTACATCTCTATATTAGTTTTTATTTCATGATAGTGTATATATTACTTGTTCTAGAACTGCGTACTTGATTCTGACACTTGATTATACGGACTGATACTATATGGATCCCGTCAGGAGATGTTATCCCTTACCGTGTTCAGCAGGTACTCCTTCACATGTATGTCATCATGTTTATCGGGTATTGATTTTCATATGCTTCATGTGCATCCACTATTTCGTGTGCTAGTGTGACTATATCGTATTCATGTGCGTAACGTGTCGTGATTGGATCCATGAGTATTGGTTGGAGAGGGGAAGTAGAAGTTGGTTATGTGATCAAGCCCTATTTATCTCATGTGTATGTCGATTATACACCTCACGTATAATCGAGTTACCCTATTTACCTCATGTGCAACCTAAGTCGATCACATAACGAACTTGCGCTCTAAACCACATAGCTAGCATTCCTATTCTTCTACTTGCAGTTTATTCCCATATTACCAGTATTTACTTTCCAGTTCTTTATTGTGATTATTTGTCTGTTCTTACTTGTATTTTCCATTCTTAATACTTGTGCATCATGTATTTTTTTCTATTACTAGTCATATATGAGTTTTGTACTTCGCTCCTTTCCTGATTGGATATATTTTTCAGATGATTGGCTAGAGGAGCGGTGTCCCACTTATTACGGCCCGCAGGATGGTGAGCCACTAGAGGATACTTCCCTAGAGCGGGAGGACATAGTACCAGTGATTGAGGAGACCTAGTTATATAGTTTTGGACTTGTACTAGTCTTATTTTTGGACTCATGGCATGTATATATTATTTTGGAGAGTTGTTGAGCCTAGACTTATAGTATTGGACTCGTGGATGTATTGTGACTCCTATTTATCTTTTTCTATATCGTGCTTTCATCCTCCTTAGTTTGATATTATGATTGAGTGTTATTTACCAATATTACATTATTATTTTGTTCTTCCAGTTGGAGTTGAGATAACATGACAGGTACCCTTATTATATTGTGTGGGATGTTTAGATAGTTATTTTGCCTTAGACAACGTTCTACCGTCGATGCTGTGGCGTAGGCTGGACGTACACACGTACTTGTACCCTTACACCGGGTGCGGGTCGTGACACTAATTCGAAAGATAACTCTCGACAATCAGTCCCAGCCGAGAACGATTATCCTGCGGGAGCGCCAGCGTGGTGATTTCACGTCCAGCGGGGATGATCGAACTCACGGGAACATGTTCGATAATTATTCAAAAGAAATCGATGAATGGAACATATCAAAATTGAATGGACTTTGGCTTAGGATTTGAAATCAATTGTTTGAGGAATATTAGAAGTAAGACCACGGATTGATCAAACGGTAACATTGAAGTTGGACGATTGGCTAGACGAATTATGATCACGGCATAAACGGACATGACTTGAAGGATTATATATATAACTTGGATGGAGGAAAGTGTAATGATATGGTGTCTCGATCATTTCGATGATAACCATAACGTTTGACATTTTTGTCTTCTGCGAGTGTAACTCTATGCTCGTACATACGTCACGCCCAGATTATTAAGATTATCCAGCGGGAGCGCTGGCGCGGTGTTTGCGCCCAGCGAGGACGACCGATTACCTGCGGGAGATCGGAGCATGACACCGTCGGGCGTGAATCACCGCGCATCGGCGCTCCCGTGGGACACATATCGTTTTCCATCGAGGTGTGATGCTGTGCGAGCCTGGGGTTGCGCTCACACAAGGCAACATCGTTAAAGTTTTGGCTATCATCGAACCGATCGAGTACGCAGCAGAGGGATAGTGTTACAAACAGTAATCCATCTGAGTATACGGGGCATAGGTCAAGGCACGAGGTTCTCTGAATACAATGACATTGTTCCATACATTATGTCCTTCTATACAAAAGTAGCTCAAAATATCTCGATACGGCTCAAGGCATCAACACCAGATTTTTGGGTCATGGGGATGAGGCACGGCTATCGTTTCCCTCGGACGATCCAGCACTTGCGAACAAATAAACTGTTGGTGGGTTAGCACTTTGAAGAAATTACTGGTGAGTATAAATTAACGAACAGAAGCAACATTCACTAAATCCAACACTAAATAATTATGTTATAAAATATTACATTACTAGTGATCTTTCTAGTTTTACCTAGTTTTATTTCATGCAGTAAGAATAGAGTCATATTACTTCTTTTGAAAATATCTTTGAAATTATGGTTCATTTCAATACAACCAAGCATACCAGACAAGCAGTTCAAGCACGATATGCCAAACTGGGTGTGCGCAACGTGTATCGTGAGCTATACTCAAGACTCTAGGGACAATGCAGCATCTAGTGGACTATTCTTTATACTACAAGGCGATCAACATATTCAAGCAAGCATGCAAGTCTATGTGCGATGCAAAACAATAAGCAAAATAACATATCACTTATTCTGTGGATCTTATCCCTCGTCGAACGGTTATTCCTGCAGCAGACATACAAGTTAGCAATAATTTGCATATATAAACAAGGTTCTCTTTTCTTTCCGTCTCTGTATCAAACAGTTAGGTATGTAAGAAGGCAAGCCTAGCATGTGCCCTAACTACCTAAAATTCAGCTATCTCCATGAACAAGCTAACTTCTCTAACTCAAACTCTTTCCAACAGAAGCACCGCCTCCCATCTAAAATCCATACCCTCAGGACACACTATTAGTCTCACCCAGTCAGTAGCCTCCATCCACCATTCTAATAGCCATACCCTGAGCTCAGGGCGCACTATTAGTCTCCAAACTAGTCATTTAGCCTCCATCCACCAGTCTAATAGCCACACCCTGAGATCATGACACATTATTGGTCTCTCATCTAGTCGATAACAAGCATATCACAAGCATAACACAACGTGATAATACAAGATTTTTAATCCATCTATCTTTAATCTAATAGCTGCACCTCCTAGATCTCGTAGGACCGAAACATCAGGGCGGGCTACTGGTCTCTTCTCTAAAAAGGCAAGCCATAACTCTTTATAACAAAATAAGCATACATTCAATCTAGCTTTGCGTCAAAGACAAGAAATTATATAAATGACAACAAGCAAACATGTGAACAACCATTAATTTAAGCAAGCATGGCACGGTTCTTCTATCTCTTCTAGTTAAGCATGCAGTTCTACTCTTTCCTTTAGCATGGCAATGTTCGTTCGATAGCGGTGTCAGTGTAACTAAGCATGCAATATTTCTTTCTTGACTTAGCATGGCAAGGTTCTCTATTGACAAGAAAATAAGTTATCTAGTTAAGCATGCAGGTTCTTGTTCTATCATTCTCATGCAAACGTTATCTATTAGCAAACAAGTATTACAAAAACTCAGATTCATTATTAAGGCGTGCAATAATTATAGAATGAAGTTTTGCCAACTCACCTAGATCAGACATCTTCTGGTTCAACAAGGAGCTCTTCAAGAAGGTTTTATTTTTGAGTCAGCATACCGATATCTCTTGTATATAGTGCCAACGCGGAGCGGGACACTACATACTTATCCACCAAGAAAAAGTTTCGTCCTCGAAACTCAAGAAGAAATTTTTGATATCCAGAGCAGCGATAGTCCTCATCCATCACCATCCTCAATCGAAAACTCTAGCAATCAATAAGCACGAAATCACAACTCTCAAGCAATAAATCAAATCAGAAAACTGTTGTGCACATCTTAAAGAATATTTATGGCTTATTGTATGGAACACTCTATGCAGCAACGATATCAATGGCTAGGAATTGTCATCTAGGAACAGCAGCGAAACGAGCGTATGGCCAGAGCATCGAGTTGCTCTGATACCATTCTGCCATGCCCCGATCCCGAAGGTCCCAATAACGCCCCCGCCAGGCCCGAATCACCGTGCCTCGGCTCTCCCGTGGAAAGTATATCGTTTGCCATCGAGGCGTGATGTCGTGCGAGCTTGGGATTGCGCTTGCACAAGGCAACATCATTAAAGTTGTGGCTATTATCGAACCGATCGAGTACGCAGCGGAGGGACAGTGTTACAAATAGTAATCCATCTGATTATACGGGGCAAAGGTCAATGCACGAGGTTCTCTGAATACAATGTCATCGTTCAATACATTATGTCCCTCTATACAAAAGCAGCTTTAAACATCTCGATACGGCTCAAGGCATCGACACTAGATTTTTGGGTCATGGGGATTATCACGCCCCAGTCCCAAAAATACGTAGGACTAGGACACGTAAGCATGCCAGCCGCATGGGTATGGCAACTCCAATAGATGGAAACCAAATCCACACGTACGCTGTAATATGAATATCAAATCCACAAGTGGTATAACTGTAATACAAGTCACAGGGTAAAATCTAAATCTCATCCACCAAAATCATATAGAAATAATAACCAGTATCTATGAAACTAGATCTCAAAATAAAGTATCTAAGGATGATAGTTAGATGGAAACAAATCCACTACCAACTCGAATGGGAAAAGTAAATACAATATAAGTACAACTCACTCAAACAATATAAGTACCAGCTGCCAATCACGGCTCGAAGAGAAGACATCCACGAAGCATCTATATCCTTCCAAATCTGTGCTCCTGCAATACTCAAGAACAGGTACACCTGGCAGCGGACCAGGTCCTCAGAGGGACATAACAAGTATACTTAAACACATGCCAATAAAGTACTGAAATAAATATCCAATGGGTTGCCTAACCGTCTAAAGTGAATGCAGTTTAAGAACACATTTCCCCACAAGTGAGCTATCTGGCTGAAAACTGGGATTTGGCATGGTTCTCTTTTGAAGATCCAGGGGCCTAAAAGGCACGTCGTCTTTTGAACGCCGGTGGCCCGCCTGATAGTACATAATATATAAGGGTCATCACCACCCGTATCTCCAGCGGAGAATCTGGGCGTCACAGAAAAAGTGCAAAGGAGCTCAAATGCGGTACTTGTTGTTCTCCCCACCCCATGCTCTAAGCATGTCACATCCATGACACGATAACACCTCTAATAACTGCCAAGTCTACTAGCATGCAAAGTTTCTAACAGCAGTTATTCCTAACGCACGGCCCCTACGTACAGGAGGCCAGACCTGTCACGCAGTCCGTGATCTATATGAGACTCACACTCGTGTAACAACTGTGTCACGGCCAATGAACCTAATGGTGCTACGTGATAGTGGGGTAGTCTCATGAACAAGGTCAATGCAATACATAAATAAAAACATATCGCGACGTCACCGTCGCGAGCATTTTATATAACAATTAAAATATATGAACTAAAGACAGAAAATAAAGATGTGTGCAACATATGGAATAAGGATAACAGTACAATGGCAAGGTATACTTGCCTGGCAAGGAAGCTGCAATGTACCAATAACCTGCTCCAGAAATCGCGCAGAACAATCCAATATCCTATGTACACATAAATATAATATAATAGAATCATTAGTCATTACACTAGCACATACTCAACCACATTTACACTGGAATCAGGGGGTATACTAGGGGTAATACTAGTCATCTAACACGGTCAATTACGCATTGAATTACGCGGGTGTCCCGTCTTCAAGTACTGTACGAAATCAGTCAGTCAACTGACATGTGTCTATGCCAGTACGTTAGTGTACGCAAGGCAGACAAATTCACAAGTTCTTAGGGTCAACATGGTCAAGGTAAGTATGGTATAGTCCATGATGTCCTAGGGTCATACAGTCTGAATATTTAGTCATAATTATCAATTAGTATTTACTTACATATATATTCATATAACTATATAATAATATAACCATTAATTTATTTTAATTTATTTAATTCTGGAATAATTACTCTAAAATCCTATTTTAATCTTATTATTTCTGATTTTTATGTTAATTCCTAAATTTTGTCCAAAGAAACTGAATTTTATCAACTCGAGACTCATGTCACGCAAATCGAGGCGATCTGTTGACCAAAAAGTCAACCGATACAAACTCGACTTTCATGCATGGTTTCCTGTAGATTTCAGCATCAAAAACATACTGGAATTTACGGCTCATCTGAATTCAAATTCGTTTGGGAATTATGGCACATACAAATTTTGTATTGTGCACCGATGGTTAAATTCTAACCTAGAAGTTCTACAGAATTAACAGTATGAAATACTTCGAAATAAATTCTGGGAAAAATATATGTCGATTATCTCGACATTAGCTTTTCGAAACTTTAAACGGTTCATGATTCTGATTCCTGGTTCTCCCGAAATCGCGAAAACATCGAAACACGTCTATTTTTGGACATGCTGTGCTCTACGAATTTTCCAGAATTTAATACTAATAATTTAGAAAAAAAATTATATTATCAGAAATCTAACCTCATTATCATTCTAACAAAAAAAACTGGAGCGTGTTTGGAGTCCGGAGCTAGGAGATATCATTTTTTTAATTCGTCATAACTAGTAGAAAATGAGGCTGAATTTATGACGAATTTTGACTATTTTTTGGAAGAAAAAGAGAGGAATTTGGGAAATAAAAATATGAAGGATGAGGTATTTATAATGGTGGACACTACTTAATTAAATACGACTAGGATTGGTTAATTTGGATAGGATTATGATGAATTTAAATAAGGATAGGATATGCATGAAGTTGATTTCCTAGTAGGTTCAGGATTTGAATTAATTTAAAATAGAGTTTGAATTTATCTCAATAATTTATAATCTTAAATATAATTAAAGATAATACAAATAATTTATAAAATCTTATTAATATCTATTAACACTAAATTAGTATCTATCTAATATTAAGACTATATATATCCAAATAAATCCTAAATAATTTTAAAATCTAAATAAATTTCTTAAAATTCTAAATAAATTCAACATATATAATAAATATAATAATATAAAATATACACAAAATACCTATTTTGGGTGAGAGAGTTTACAATCTACCCAACTTAAAACAATTTCGTCCTCGAAATTAAAATAAGATATAATTTGTTAAATTCTTCACATTCGTACATAAGGTATGTCAATCGCAATCTCTTCCAAAAATTTAAATAACAAAATCTATTCGAATCTATCGTGATCACTTCAAAATTAATATAACCACTGTTTAAATCAAAATTCAACCTGTCATAATCTCTTCTCGACTTTTAAATAATCAACATCCAAATCTAACTCGAGTCTATATGACATCCCACATCAAAATTTATATCATAATTTCCAACTATCATAATCTCCTCTAGACTTTGAACAATAAACAATTCTAATCAAATCTTATTCCTATTCTTAACTTAAGAATTTTGTACTATTCAAATATTTAAACTCAATTTACATCCTCAATATTTCAAATAGGTGACCCAACAATCAAAATTGAACTTTTAATTCAAATCATCAAATTGTAAAATTTAAATCTAATTAACCAATTGTTCAAGTCTAAAATTCTATATTTATCCTCAAAATTTAAATCGATGATTCATCCTTCAATATTCAAAATTTAAATCATGTGCTCAAAGTATAAATATTGGGTCCTCAATATCAATTAATTGATCCTCATCATCTTAGTCATCCTTCTAAATTTCTCAAAATTACAATGGCTTGAACCTCTCCCAATCTAATCTTACTCGATCATAATCTAAAAGAAATTCCTCCCGAGTTGACAATGCACTACTACCCAACTTAGAATTTATCCACCTATCACCTAAGGCTATATACCTTAAGAAAATATCCCTTAATTTATTTACTCATGTCGTTCAATCCTCGAAACTTCAACGCCGATCATATCACATATGATATGTCCTTAATTACGAAAGAATAATCCTCAAGTATGTGATCGGCCTATGGGGTATATCTAGTACTCTCTGTGTATCAAACTTATACCAAGCACGAGGTTTCGTCTTTCCGAAATAAGGGAAGACGGAGATCAATAATAAAGAGTTCAAGGGAGAGGTAATAGAATAGAAGTATCGGGATCAAGGCATTTAAATAATTCAATGGGAATTGTCAAAGCAGTTGTGGATTGAAATCCTATTTTGGTAATCCCTTGTTTGCCTGTTCGTATTAGTACAGTTATGTAACTGATACGATACGCTTAGACATGTCTAGGGCAAGTATATTCGTCTACTAATCCTTACATATCCCAATCCATGTAAAGTAGTTATGCGAAGGGCGAACCAAAATGTACTAAGGTTGTCCAGACCGTAATACACTGATTCTGATTAGACAATTGTATCAGTAGGCGTCCCCAATAATACATGTCTCATGATCAAGCTCGATAAAAAAATAAGCTTGCAAAGACTAGGCTATAATAGCAGCATAAGTCGAGGTAGCACAGAAAATATAACGCTGGATTATGACGAGAGAAGTTACAACTAATTCAAGTTTGCAAAAACAAAAACAACATAAGCAGCAATAACAAAGACTCTACAATCTCTACGGTTATCATATTAATCCTTGTCTAAGTCGATAGTCGACAAAGTAGGGGTATGAGCCTCTAAGTTCTATAGTCTGAATAAACACTATCATCTTATGTTAGCATACAATTAATGTCATTCAGTTACACTTCATCAATGGATCACAAGGGCTATATGATACTAGGTGGTGAGGTATACTACCCAACTTATAAGAATTAAACTAATACGGTGACAGTCTTAAGAGGGTCCTACACATTAATCTTGCACATGTAAATAGAGCAGAAACTCTTATTAGGATATATGGGGAAAAATCTTGGTATTGATTAGGGTATCCTTTTTATGTAGGTAATGGTCATCCTAAGTCTTAGTCATAGCACTTATAAGCAAGTGTCGATGGTAAAGATAGAAGAGTTACTGGCCGTTAAGGGGGAAAGGGGTCTAACTTGTATCGAGGTGAGGGTAAAAATTACACGATTTAAAAACTAAGGGTTAATCATCGGTCACAATCTACAAAGCAACTTAAACTTATCAAGTTCTAACTACCAAGCATAAAAATTTCACATTCAAGGCTACAACTATAATCCTAGCAAACTATGAGCCCTTAACAAAGAATAAAATTACTTGGCCTACTATCCGAAGTATCAGATGGCACGAGTTGAAAGATGAAGAGAAGAAACGTAATTAGCCGTCGTAAAATAGCGAGCGCTATGGTCGCAGGGAAACAATATAAAATAAAGATAGAGGGCTCTAGATAGCATCATGGTTCTCTAAGGGGAGTGGGGTGTTAGTTGCTATGTTCGGGGTATGATCAAGGGAGAAGTGTTGATTACATTCCTCTAGGCTTCCTAGGGTGCTGTCTATTAATAATAAGACAATGATCTAAGTTTATAGTTCCAATATTATCTAACTATGAAGGTTAGGTTCAGTCCAAATATTAAGTTTTGGTTTTCTATGGGTTCCTCAATGCTAGGGGCAACATTATGGTAACCTTCTAACTAACTCTAGTAGTGTCTATACTACTCTCAAGTCCCCATAATACATCCGGGTAATGGTAAACCAATTATAGGGATAAGGGATTCTAGGGTTCGCTAGATATCCTAAACTTAGTGGTGTATCTATAATCTCGTTGTATTCTAAATAGGTGTGCTACTCTAATTATCATCCTAATAACAGGGGTTCCTATATTCTAGCAGAAGGCCATATATACTCAAGGAACTTATTAGGGAAGTACAGGAATCAAGCAGGATACAATTGTTCGAATAGATCATAGAGGAGGAAGGTGAATCATAGTCAATTGTGGATGAGATCCTATACTCTAGTCCTATGTGCAGGCTTGTTCGGTACAGTAACGTAACCGAGACAATATGCTCTCGACCTGCATGGGCCACCACAAAAACATGTCACGCCCCAGTCCCAAAAATACGTAGGACTAGGACACGTAAGCATGCCAGCCGCATGGGTATGGCAACTCCAATAGATGGAAACCAAATCCACACGTACGCTGTAATATGAATATCAAATCCACAAGTGGTATAACTGTAATACAAGTCACAGGGTAAAATCTAAATCTCATCCACCAAAATCATATAGAAATAATAACCAGTATCTATGAAACTAGATCTCAAAATAAAGTATCTAAGGATGATAGTTGGATGGAAACAAATCCACTACCAACTCGAATGGGAAAAGTAAATACAATATAAGTACAACTCACTCAAACAATATAAGTACCAGCTGCCAATCACGGCTCGAAGAGAAGACATCCACGAAGCATCTATATCCTTCCAAATCTGTGCTCCTGCAATACTCAAGAACAGGTACACCTGGCAGCGGACCAGGTCCTCAGAGGGACATAACAAGTATACTTAAACACATGCCAATAAAGTACTGAAATAAATATCCAATGGGTTGCCTAACCGTCTAAAGTGAATGCAGTTTAAGAACACCTTTCCCCACAAGTGAGCTATCTGGCTGAAAACTGGGATTTGGCATGGTTCTCTTTTGAAGATCCAGGGGCCTAAAAGGCACGTCGTCTTTTGAACGCCGGTGGCCCGCCTGATAGTACATAATATATAAGGGTCATCACCACCCGTATCTCCAGCGGAGAATCTGGGCGTCACAGAAAAAGTGCAAAGGAGCTCAAATGCGGTACTTGTTGTTCTCCCCACCCCATGCTCTAAGCATGTCACATCCATGACACGATAACACCTCTAATAACTGCCAAGTCTACTAGCATGCAAAGTTTCTAACAGCAGTTATTCCTAACGCACGGCCCCTACGTACAGGAGGCCAGACCTGTCACGCAGTCCGTGATCTATATGAGACTCACACTCGTGTAACAACTGTGTCACGGCCAATGAACCTAATGGTGCTACGTGATAGTGGGGTAGTCTCATGAACAAGGTCAATGCAATACATAAATAAAAACATATCGCGACGTCACCGTCGCGAGCATTTTATATAACAATTAAAATATATGAACTAAAGACAGAAAATAAAGATGTGTACAACATATGGAATAAGGATAACAGTACAATGGCAAGGTATACTTGCCTGGCAAGGAAGCTGCAATGTACCAATAACCTGCTCCAGAAATCGCGCAGAACAATCCAATATCCTATGTACACATAAATATAATATAATAGAATCATTAGTCATTACACTAGCACATACTCAACCACATTTACACTGGAATCAGGGGGTATACTAGGGGTAATACTAGTCATCTAACACGGTCAATTAGGCATTGAATTACGCGGGTGTCCCGTCTTCAAGTACTGTACGAAATCAGTCAGTCAACTGACAGGTGTCTATGCCAGTACGTTAGTGTACGCAAGGCAGACAAATTCACAAGTTCTTAGGGTCAACATGGTCAAGGTAAGTATGGTATAGTCCACGATGTCCTAGGGTCATACAGTCTGAATATTTAGTCATAATTATCAATTAGTATTTACTTACATATATATTCATATAACTATATAATAATATAACCATTAATTTATTTTAATTTATTTAATTCTGGAATAATTACTCTAAAATCCTATTTTAATCTTATTATTTCTGATTTTTATGTTAATTCCTAAATTTTGTCCAAAGAAACTGAATTTTATCAACTCGAGACTCATGTCACGCAAATCGAGGCGATCTGTTGACCAAAAAGTCAACCGATACAAACTCGACTTTCATGCATGGTTTCCTGTAGATTTCAGCATCAAAAACATACTGGAATTTACGGCTCATCTGAATTCAAATTCGTTTGGGAATTATGGCACATACAAATTTTGTATTGTGCACCGATGGTTAAATTCTAACCTAGAAGTTCTACAGAATTAACAGTATGAAATACTTCGAAATAAATTCTGGGAAAAATATATGTCGATTATCTCGACATTAGCTTTTCGAAACTTTAAACGGTTCATGATTCTGATTCCTGGTTCTCCCGAAATCGCGAAAACATCGAAACACGTCTATTTTCGGACATGCTGTGCTCTACGAATTTTCCAGAATTTAATACTAATAATTTAGCAAAAAAATTATATTATCAGAAATCTAACCTCATTATCATTCTAACAAAAAAAACTGGAGCGTGTTTGGAGTCCGGAGCTAGGAGATATCTTCTTTTTAATTCGTCATAACTAGTAGAAAATGAGGCTGAATTTATGACGAATTTTGACTATTTTTTTGGAAGAAAAAGAGAGGAATTTGGGAAATAAAAATATGAAGGATGAGGTATTTATAATGGTGGACACTACTTAATTAAATACGACTAGGATTGGTTAATTTGGATAGGATTATGATGAATTTAAATAAGGATAGGATATGCATGAAGTTGATTTCCTAGTAGGTTCAGGATTTGAATTAATTTAAAATAGAGTTTGAATTTATCTCAATAATTTATAATCTTAAATATAATTAAAGATAATACAAATAATTTATAAAATCTTATTAATATCTATTAACACTAAATTAGTATCTATCTAATATTAAGACTATATATATCCAAATAAATCCTAAATAATTTTAAAATCTAAATAAATTTCTTAAAATTCTAAATAAATTACAAAAAAATATAATTAAATATTTTAAACTAAAATAAATATTTGGTAGGAACGACATGCAAGTATGGTCGTATAGTAAATCATAGAAGTCCTAGAAATTTATGTTTTCTAAGTTTTAATTACCAAAAATTCTAGAAAAAATCTCCAAAAATCTAAAATAACCTAAAATAATTCTAAATGAATATTTATATAAGTAAATATATCAAGAAATTTATTTTCTAATTAACTAAGAGCATATTCTAAATAAATTCAACATATATAATAAATATAATAATATAAAATATACACAAAATACCTATTTTGGGTGAGAGAGTTTACAGGGATGAGGCACGACTATCGCTTCATCGGACGATCCAGCACCTGCGAACAAGCAAACTGTTGGTGGGTCAGCACTTTAAAGAAAGTACTGGTGAGTATAAATCAACGAACAGAAGCAACATTCACTAAATCCAACACTAAGTAATTATGTTATAAAATATTATATTACTAGTGATCTTTCTAGTTTTACCTAGTTTTATTTTATGTAGTAAGAATATAGTCATATTACTTCGTTTGAAAACATCTTTGAAATCAGGGTTCAGTTCAATACAACCAAGCATACAAGGCTAGCAGTTCAAGCACAATGTGCCAAACAGGGTGTGCGCAGCGTGTCTCGTGAGCTATACTCAAGACTCTAGGGACAATGCAGCATCTAGTGGACTATTCTTTATACTACAAGGCAATCAACATATTCAAGCAGCATGCAAGTCTATGTGCGATGCAAAACAATAAGCAAAATAATATATCACTTATTCTGTGGATCTTATCCCTCGTCGAACGGTTATCCCTGCAGCAGACATACAAGTTAGCAATAATTTGCATATATAAACAAGGTTCTCTTTCCTGTCCGTCTCTGCACCAAATAATTAGGTATGCAAGAAGGCTATCCTAGCATGCGTCCTAACTATCTGAAATGCAGCTATCTTCATGAACAAGCTAACTTATCTAACTCAAACTCTTCCTAATAGAAGCACCGCCTCCCATCTAATATCCATACCCTCAGGGCATACTATTAGTCCTACCCCGTCAGTAGCCTCCATCCACCATTCTAATAACCATACCCCAAGCTCAGGGCACACTATTAGTCTCCAAACTAGTCATTTAGCCTCCATATACCAGTCTAATAGCCACACCCCGAGCTCAGGGTGCACTATTAGTCTCACATCTAGTCAATAACAAGCATATCATAAGCATAACACAACGTGACAATACAAGCTTTTTAATCCATCTATCTCTTATCTAATTGTCACACACCAGTCCCAAAATACGTAGGACTAGGAATACGTAACATGCCAGCTACACATTCGACCAGACTCTGGTCTAACTCAAATACGTATAAGCTGTATTATAATGGTCACTATCTAAATAATCAAGTAAATTTAAATATCTATGCCTCAATCCACAATGAACAGAATACACAAGAATGAGCTACATGTGCTAAAGTCGGCCGCCCAGTAACACACAAACTCGAATAGACTCGAGAAAGAAATATGAGTCTATAAAACTAGGCTACATCAGCAGATAAATAAATAATATAAATAAATGACCATAACTCCGGTAGATAAGATATAAGTATCTGATACCAATGCCTGCAAGACAAGCAACTCAATCAGCAACTCCACAGGCTCCATAACCGTCTATGCTGCAAAAACTGGCAGGGGACCAGGTCCTTAGAGGGAGGTAACAAGGTACAAGAAACAACATGCCAAAAGTAAAACAGTATAATGCCACATACTCAAGGGTAAACTACTGTAACCATCTATGTGATATGCACGTGAGAGCATCACTCGTACTCAAGCTGAAACCACTACAGGATCTATGTCGAGAAGACCATAGCAACAAGTAGTATCAAGACTCAGTATAGGTTCCAAAGATCTGAGACAGAGACCAAGGCACCTCTAGGGTATAGTGACTCCGGCGTATGTGCCTCAGCACCTCCAGTATATGTGCCAAAGTACCTCCAGTAGTATAGTATATATATCAATAATCAGCTTATAGTATGGTGTGTCTCTCCCCACCCAATGTAACCTCACGTCTCATTTTCATAATGTCTCATGTCCATAACACGCAAGATCATGACCTCTAGGTAGTGCAATGAGTCATAATAATATCCATATAATATGCAAGTCTCATGTCACGAATCTTGTAAGCCTATATAGAATCACCATGAATAACTCAAGAAAGATTCTGTCATATGAAATAGTGTCAAGTGTCCTAGGGTATAGCGTACTTGGTAAAACAAGCACGTAAAAATATAGGATCGCGGAATCAACTCTCTAAGTGACGTTATACGACTCCGCGTACAGCGTCGACACCCGAATCTCGTTCGGACGCTAAGAAACGTCTCACGGTCCTAGGGTAAACACACACATCAATCATATAAAATAACTATAATAACTAAATAAGATCATAAAGGCAAGAAACTGTGATACATCATGGCAATGTACACTTGCCTGGTTCTGAACTCCGTCAACTGCTCCTAGGAAAGTGGAATCTGCACGTACACCGCCGGATGCTAAAAAAAATATCACCAATGTTCTCAGAATACTCAAAATAGTTTGGATTGACTACCCATAAGTCCAATTTGGACACAGGGACAAAATTGATAGTTTTGGGTCAAAGCGGGGTCCACATGTGGCCCATTTCGCACCGAAAAATGTGCCGAAGGCAAAGTTATCCAAATTTGTCAAATTTAGTGTCTACGAGTCCAGAAAGATAATACGAACCCAACGAAATATCCAGAACTGTATTTCGATGAGCCGATCATGAAATCGTCCGTCATGTGGAACCATGGGGCCCACAAAATGACGTTTCATCAACGTTCTCAGAATCGAACCAAACTTGGGTCACAGGACCAGCGTAACGCTCTGAATCCGATGGCACAAGTTTTGTCACGAAATGACAAGCACACACAAAATTAGGACAAGTGTCAGAATAGGCCGATACAGTACTTTTCGACGGATACGCTTTGATTCCGGTGTGCACGCACATCCAAATCAAGTTCCGTAAAAGTCCACACGTCCGTGTTTATATTACGCGCCTTTCGATGCAACTCGTACACGACGAAGTTGCCTCGTTTGGCGGAACACACCCCATATCGTGAGATTTTGGGTATTTTAAAAATAAGTTTTTGGTCTTTTTGGAACAAGAATAATTTAACCATTAAAGCAAACTAATAAAAACTAAAAGAACAGTAAAATTTTTGGTTATATTGTGAAGAATTCCCTTCAATTATATTTTAAAAATAATTAACGAGTTGGTAGAAATTGGGCATGAACATGGGGGGTTTGGACTGAAATTCTGAACTGTTTCCGAACAGTTTTTCGGCCAACTTTCGGTCGATTTTTCGATCAAACCGGGGTTCCTAAACTCATTCCACTTGAAGGAAATTCTAGAGGGTTAGATTGTGAACATACCAGCGAAGACGGGACGCAAAATGAATCAGCGAGGAGGTTAGAAGCTGTGCAAGAAGGAGGGGCCGCACAGTTGCTGTTGTGCACGCGCGGGGGGGGGGGGGGGGAAGGCGGTGCGGCGGCGCGGAGGTCGGCCGACGGGTGGAGGCGTGGGGGCGTGGGTGATGGCGTGGAATTAGGTTAGGGTTTGGGTTTTGTTATGTAGTTATATATAGGTATATATATATATATATATATATACAGGATAGAGAGGGGGGCTTTCTCCTGTACGCGAGTTGGGGGGAGGGGGAGTTAGTTTAGAGTTAGGATTAGGCTAATGGGTTATTGGGTTTCGGGTTATGGGTTTAAGTTTTAGGTTTAATTCTTTTTCTTTTCTTTTCTTTTATTTATATATATATGTGTATTGCCATTTAAAAAAATAGTTTTAGATCTCAATAAATTCCAGAAAAATTATACAATACACTAATAATAGTTTTACACCCAAAAATATATTTTTTGCACAATATTAATAATTAAAAAAATACACATAATTATAAATTAAATTAAATTAAATTAAATTATATATTATAATTAGCTAAAAATAAAATAAAAGATTTCCTTAATCACAAAAATTACAGAATAGCAATATTAATAAATTTAAAATTTTAATTCAAAAATCAGGGTGCTTACAATCTACCAAACTTATAAAAATTGCGTCCTCGAAATTAAAAATAAACATAGTAGAAAAGATTTTAGTTAAGCAAGATTGCAATAAAGATGGGGATGTAGTTACCAAATGGAGTCCTAGTTTGACGTCGCATTCTAAGAATAAGGGTACGCTTAATCAAGGCTCTACCCAACTTATAAGAATGAAGTTGGCCGCATGAACTATAGTCACGATCATATTTCTCAGGATTTTTATAAAGTCTAACTTCAAGGAGGGATTCGAGATGGTAAGGATTTTGTGACCGTTGTCACAGGCTATTAAAGAAAATCTATGTACTACCATGGCGTTTAAATGAGTCAATAACTCTATAAAGAAAGTTTTGCCAGTTCTCCTTGCTTCTAATTAGGTCATGAGTCTATAAGACAATAGGAATTACCATGGCCAAATATAACTAGGGTGAGATGGTACCGAGAAGTTGTTCATTGTATATCATGGATGCTTATGAATGGTTCAGCAATAAGCGTCAAAAGGTGATATAACTCATTAAGGTATTTTGTATTGTGTAAAGAGAATAAGGGATTCAATTTAATGCAACACAAGTGTCATAGACGTAGGTTGGCATGCATGGGATACGGGTATATCAATGGTTGGGATATTTGGGTTGCCTATGTATAATTTAATTCAATTGCAACAGAGTTGGATATAGGGTTTAGAAGGAGATATGCGACGAATATTGTGGGGTCTATATGGAGCATGGGTGTGTATATTTGGAAGTAACAGTTGTGTCATCAGTGAGTAGGTTCCAGTTAGGCTCATGAATGTCAAGGTTGCCAAAAGAATTGAGTCGGTGTTGAGTATTAAAATTGACCGCAACAAAAATGATATCTATGTGTCATTTGTGTCTACAATTGCGTCATGAATGGCGTGCGACTAAAACAAAACATGGGAAGGCCAGTTTGTGAGTGATAGTCATGTCATAGGTGTAGAGTGACTAGTCTATGTCATTTGTTGGAAAGGAAAGGATAGTGTTGTGCTCCAAATATCCGAGCCACAACAAAGGGTATCAAGGATACAGAAATTAAATAGGTAATTTAATCCGTTTGAGATTAACCTAATTAACACCAAAATAAATTCAAATTTATCCTAAATTTCTAGAAATAACCCTATACTAAAACCAGAGGCTACGATCTACCCAACTTATAAAAATTAAGTTTGTATCCAAAACTAAGGTCATGGTCCTGCTAACAAGATTTATGGAAGGGCTTATTTTCTAAATAAGGTTACAAGAATTCTAGAATTTACTGGCCGTAATCAAGGATTTTCTAAAGGAACATAGAAACTATCAGGGTGCTATTGATCAACAACTTTATAAGAGAAATTACTTACACATCCATTACTGATCTTGTATAGGTCAAGCTTCTACAATGCAGAAGAAATGACTGAGTCTGATCTAACTAAGGCAAGGTGGTAGAGAAGCTTCGATCATTGATTGGCATTGATGACGAAGAGACCAAAAATTTAGGCCACGACAAAAAGAATTTCTAAGAAGTCTACATGGTTGAATAAGGCACGATTAGGCATGTATTTGGAGAATCGATTCATGGTGACTAGATCAAGGGGATTAGAGTAGAAAAGAACTGATATCTATGGTGATATGGATATTAACACAAGGAGTGGTACCAACTAAGGGATTGATTTTGTAATTAAGGCACAATTAGGGAAAGAGGAAGGATCTACTCATTGTTATAATTAGAAAGATCGTTGTTGCAAAAGCATGAGGCCATATATGCAACAAAAGATAAGAATTTGATAGGAAGGATAGGGATGCAGTCGAGGGGGTAATACAACTAATCCTTAAACTCAATATTATATTCAATTCTCATGTTAACAATCTACACTAGCTCTAGCATATAGGAATAACCTATCTATCTACCCTACTAAGGGTAACCATCTTCTCAAAACTTTATATCCAGCATGTCTTCTTCCGCCTTGACAAGGATCTGCTTCTGGAGAAAATACCGTGCACGAACGTCCATCTCTCTGAAATAGGAAGAGATGATAAAAAATAATAAGGATGTCGAGGGGAATAAACAAGTACAATTATGAAGTCCAAGGGCGATAATCAATTGCTAAGGAATTGTCAAATCAGTTGTGGATTGAGATACTAATACTGCTAATCCTTATTACAGGCTCGCTCGGTACCAGAAAGTAACCGAAATAATTTAATTAGGACCTGCATGGGCCACCACAAAAATCTGTCACGTCCCACTCCCAAAATACGTAGGACTAGGAATATATAATATGCCAGCTACGCATTCGACCAGACTTTGGTTCGACTCGAATACGTATAACCTGTATTATAATGGTCATTATCTAAATAATCAAGTAAATATAAATATCTATGCCTCAATCCACAATGAACAGAATACAAAAGAATGAGCTACATGTGCTAAAGTCGGCCGCCCAGTAAAATACAAACTCGAATAGACTCGAGAAAAAATATGAGTCTATAAAACTAGGCTACATCAGCAGATAAATAAAAAATATGAATAAATAACCATAACTCTGGTAGATAAGATATAAGTAGCTGATACCAATGCTTGCAAGACAAGCAACTCCATCAGCAACTCCAAAGGCTCCATAACCGTCAATGCTAAAAAAATTGGCAGGGACCAGGTCCTCAGAGGGACGTAACAAGGTACACGAAATAACATGCCAAAAGTAAAACAGTATAATGCCATATACTCAAGGGTAAACTACTCTAACCATCTATGTGATATGCACGTGAGAGCATCACTCGTACTCAGGCTGAAACCACTACAGGCTCTGTGTCGGGGAGCCCATAGCAGCAAGTAGTATCAAGACTCAGTATAGGTGCCAAAGATCTGAGACAGAGTCTAAGGCACCTTTAGGGTATAGCGACTCCGTTGTATGTGCCTCAGCACCGCCAGTATATGTGCCAAAGCACCTCCAGTAGTATAGTATATATATCAATAATCAGCATGTAGTATGGTGTGTCTCTCCCCACCCAATGTAACCTCACGTCTCATGTCCACAATATCTCATGTCCATAACACGTAAGATCATGACCTCTAGCTAGTGCAACGAGTCATAATAATATCCATATAATATGCAAGTCTCATGTCACGGATCTTGTAAGCCTATACAGAATCACCATGAATAACTCAAGAAAGATTATGTCACATGAAATAGTGTCAAGTATCCTAGGGTATAGCGTACTTGGTAAAACAAGCACGTAAAAATATAGGATCGCGGAATCAACTCTCTAAGTGACGTTATACGACTCCGCGTACAGCGTCGACACCCGAATCTTGTTCGGACGCTAAGAAACGTCTCACGGTCCTAGGGTAAACACACACATCAATCATATAAAATAACTATAATAACTAAATAAGATCATAAAGGCAAGAAACCGTGATACATCATGGCAAGGTACACTTGCATGGGTTCTGAACTCCGTCAACTGCTCCTGGGTAAGTGGAATCTGCACGTACACCTCTGGATGCTGAAACAAATATCACTAATGTTCTCAGAATACTCAAAATAGTTAGGATTGACTACCCATAAGTCCAATTTGGACACAGGGGCAAAATTGACAGTTTTGGGTCAAAGCGGGGTCCACATGTGGCCCACTTCGCACCAAAAATGTGCCGAAGACAAAGTTATCCAAATTCATCAATCTTAGTGTCTACGAGTCCAGAACGATGATACAAACCCAACGGAACATCCAGAACTGGATTTCAATGAGCCGATCACGAAATCACCCGTCATGTGGAACCGTGGGGCCCACAAAACGACGTTTCGTCAACGTTCTCAGAATCGAACCAAACTTGGGTCACTAGACCAGCGTAACGCTGTGAATGCGATGGTATAAGTTTTTTTGTAAAATGACAAGCACACACAAAATTAGGACGAGTGTCAGAACAGGTCGATACGGTGCTTTTCGACGGATACGCGTTGATTCCGGTATGCACGCACATCCAAATCAAGTTTCGCGAAAGCCCACACGTCCGTGTTTATGTTATGCGCCTTTCGTACAACTCGTACACGATGAAGTCGTCTCGTTTGGCGGGACGCACCCCGTATCATGAGATTTTGGGTATTTTAAAAACAAGTTTTTGGTCATTTTGGAACAAGAATAATTTAACCATTAAAGCAAACTAATAAAAACTAAAAGAACAGTAAAATTTTTGGTTATATTGTGAAGAAGTCCCTTCAATTATATTTTGAAAATAATTAACGAGTTGGTAAAAAATTGGGCTTGAACATGGGGGTTTGGACTAAAATTATGAACTGTTTTCAAACAGTTTTTCGGCCAACTTTCGGTCGATTTTTCGATCAAACCGGGGTTCCTAAACTCGTTTCACTTGAAGGGAATCCTAGAGGGTTAGGTTGTGAACATACCAGCGAAGACATGACGCAAATGAATTAGCGAGGAGGTCGAAAGCTGTGCGCGAAGGAGGGGCCGCACAGTTCTTGTTGTGCACGCTGGGGGGGGGGGACGGCGGTGCGGCGGTGCGGCGGCGCGGCGGTCGGCCGGCGGGTGGAGGCGTGGGGGCGTGGGTGATGGCGTGGGATTAGGTTAGGGTTTATATATATATATATATATATATATATACAGGATAGAGAGGGGCGCTTTCTCCTGTACCCAGGTTGGGGGGGAGTTAGTTTAGAGTTAGGATTAGGCTAATGGGTTATTGGGTTTCGGGTTATGGGTTTAAGTTTTAGGTTTAATTCTTTTTCTTTTCTTTTATTTTATATATATATATATATATATATATATATATATATATATATATGTGTGTGTGTGTGTGTGTGTGTGTGTGTGTGTGTGTGTATTACCATTTAAAAAATAGTTTTAGACCTCAATAAATTTCAGAAAAATTATACAATACACTAATAATAGTTTTACACCCAAAAATATATTTTTTGCACAATATTAATAATTAAATAATTACACATAATTATAAATTCAATTATATTATATATTATAATTAGCTAAAAATAAAATGAAAGATTCCTTTAATCACAAAAATTACAGAATACCAATATTAATAAATTTAAAATTTTAATTCAAAAATCAGGGTGCTTACACTAATAGCCGTACCTCCCTAGATCCCGTAGGACCGGAATATCAGGGCGGGCTACTAGTCTCTTCTCTAACAAGGCAAGCCATAACTCTTTGTAACAAAACAAGCATATATTCAATCTAGCTTTTCATCAAAGATAAGCAATTATATAAACGACGACAAGCAAACATATGAACGATCTTTAATTTAAGCAAGCATGGCTCGGTTCTTCTATTTCTTCTAGTTAAGCATACAGTTCTACTCTTTCCTTTAGCATGGCAAGGTTCGTTCGATAGTGGTGTCAGTGTAACTAAGCATGCAATATTTCTTTCTTGACTTAGCATGGCAAGGTTCTCTATTGACAAGCAAACAAGTTCTCTAGTTAAGCATGGAGGTTCTCGTTCTATCATTCTCATGCAAATATTATCTATTAGCAAACACGCATTACAAAAACTCAGATTCATTATTAAGGCGTGCAAGAATCAGAGAATAAAGTTCTGCCCACTTACCTAGATCAGTCATCTTCTGGTTCAACAAGGAGCTCTTCAAGAAGGTTTTCTTTTTGAGTCAGCAAACCAATATCGCTTGTACATAGTGCCAACGCGGAGTGAGGCACTACATGGTAGAGGACGTCGAATCTTCTTTTGTTGATCGGCTTGGCCTATGAAGATGAACGACCAGAGGGTCGGGTGCCTTCCTGCGCAGTTTTACGACGAGGGAAGAGGTTGTGTCAGGAGCGCACGCCTTTATATGTACTCCCAAAGGTTCATCTGATGTTGTCTCGGCCTCGGCCTCTGCCTCATCGTCAGCATCATTCCCACCTTCATTTTGGTGGAATTGCTTGTATAAGAGTGCATCGTAGTAGTAGGCCTCGATCCCCTTGAAAGGATCAACATCTGCGAACTCCATCTTGACCGTGCCATGATGGTCCATGTACTTTAGACATTGGTGTAGGGTTGATGGCATGATCATCTATAAGTGTATCCATGGCCGTCCTAGCAGGACATTGTAGGATACGTCCACGTCTATGACGTAGCAAGTGACCTCAGTTTTTAAGTCGCCAATTTGACATTTCAGACGGATCTTGCCCAGAGGGTAGCTCATTCCTGCGTTGAAGCTAGTGATGGCAGTATTGGTGGCTGCCAGACGATACATCGGAATGCCCAAGGTCTAAAGTAGACTCCGTCAGATGATGCTGATTGACGAACCGGGATCGATATACATCCAATCCACCTTGATGGCACTAATGTACCATATGTAATACATGGGACAATCATGTCGGTTATTTTTTAGCAACATGTCCTGTTACAAAAATGTGATATTGGACACCACTTCCGTCACATTATTGCAATGGGGGCATGCGACAGGATCCTCTGCTGACGGGTTGACTTGTGTTTGGTAGGCGTCAGCATTTTATAATGCCTCACTCAGAGCATTTCGGGTGTCTCTAGAGAGTCGGAGAAGCTCAAATAGTGACAAATTTGTCGGAGTATTGGCGAGTTGAGCCAAGACGTCAAAGTTGTAGGGCTTTTCCAGTCCCTGAGCCATTTATTTATGCAACATCTTGTCCAAGCGTCCCTCTTTTTGTTTGACTTGTCCGCTAGTAGGGGTTAAGATGGACCCGGATCAGATACGATAGGTGCAGTAGTTGGAGGTGCATTGATGTCGGGAGCCTCATAATCTCTCAGGTAGGTAAGGCCCGACCTGGTTTCCCCTGCCCATACCTCCTCAGTGGTGGAAGAAACCATGTGGCAGGACTTGGTTTTTCGTGCTTTAGAATTGACGACAGAATGAGCTGCTTGATGCATCAAGTCTGGGACAAGATGCGGGTGGACCCAAATGATCTCGCCCCGAGGTGTAGTAAGAAGTATCAGCCTGGCTTCTTGGTCGCGAGCTGGTGGAAGATTGACTACCTCCATGTTACCCTCGGGATCAAAATGACACTGTCCTGGGTTTTCGTCGGTGGGAAGTTATCGAACTGGAGGGACACCATGTTGGCGGCAACTGTCTTGTCGTCGAAGTCCAAGGTAAGGGCCTTGATATCAAGCAGGCGCTGTATGTACCGCTTGAGGGTGTAGCAGTCCTTCGTCGCATGGTGGACGTAACAATGGTAGTGGCAGTATTTTGGATTGTTCATCTCGGCTGCCTCTATAGGGCGCTTGACGTCGGGGAGCTGAAGCTTGCCACCCTTCATCAATACGTAGAAGATGGGTATGGCGTCGTAATATTCGAAGGAGTCAGTCTCCTGGGGCTTTAGAACCTCAGCCGACTTTTGCTCGGACTTTTTGGTTAAGTTGGTGTAAACTCCCTCACCCAAAATAGGTATTTTGTGTATATTTTATATTATTATATTTATTATAGATGTTAAATTTATTTAGAGTATTCTCTTATTTAATTAGAAAATAATTTTTTTTAGTATATTTACTTATATAAATATTTATTTAGAATTATTTTTAGGCTATTTTAGATTATTGAGATTTTTCCATAATTTTTAGTTAATTAAAAACTAGTAACACGAATTTTCTAGGACTTTGAAGAATTTATTTTATGTTCAAACTTAATTAAAAATATCCCAAAATTTTATTTTAGGTTCTAAATAATAAAATATATTTTCTAGAATTTTTTGGGAATTTTCTGATTATTTTTAGCATTTATTTTGAGTTAATTATGAAAAACTGAATTAAAAACTAATTTCTGAAAAAGAAAACCTAAAAAGTAATTAATTCTGCCCAATCAGCAAACAGGGGGCCCCACCTGTCAGCCTGCAGCAGTGAACAGTGCCGGGCCCGCCTGTCAGTGACCGCTGAGTGGGTGCGAGCCAGCCGAGTCAGAGTTCGACTCGGACTCAGCTGAGCCGAGCCGCGTCAGTGCCTGACCGTCCGATCTGAGCGGGCAGCCCTGGATTGCTGCCACGTGGCGCGCTGTGAGCCGCGGCTGCACTCTCTCTCTCCTCTATATATATAATAGTTTAGATATTAATTTCTAGGGTTTTTCTTCAGCCGATTTTTGGAGAATTGTCATCTAGGGTTCCTTCATCTTCCAGAAGCCATTGTGCATAGCTTCGGACTCCAAACGAGGCCTAGTTTCTTGCGTTAGAAAGATATTGAGGTTAGATTTCTGATTATATAATTTATTTTACGAAATTATGAGTATTAAATCCTGAAAAATTCGTAGAGCACAGCATGTCCGAAAATAGACGTGTTTCAATATTTTCGCGATTCCGGGAGAACCAGGAATCAGAATCATGAACCGTTTAAAGTTTCGGAAAGCTAATGTCGAGATCATTGACATATGTTTTCCCCAGAATTTAGTTCGAAGTATTTATATACTGTTAATTCTGTACAACTTCTAGGTTAGAATTTAACCATCGGTGCACAATACAAAATTTGTATGTGCCATAATTCTCAAACGAATTTGAATTCGGACGAGCCGTAAATTCCAGCATATTTTTGACGCTGAAATCTACAGTAAATCATGCATAAAAGTTGAGTTTTTGTCGGTTGACTTTTCGGTCAACAGATCGCCTCGATTTGCGTGCCATGAGTCTCGAGTTGATAAATTTTAGTTTCTTTGGACAAAATTTAGGAATTAACATAAAAATCAGAATAATAAGATTAAAATAGGATTTTAGAGTAATTATTCCAGAATTAAATAAATTAAAATAAATAATCTTTTGACGTGATAAATTTGTAATACATAGGCTATTTGGACTGTGACTTGGACTCTGATTCATACCAGCAACAGGACCCCAGGCAAGATACCTTGCCAAATTATTTACAGTATTTTGCATGCTTAGTATATTTTGTATATTTATTGTATTTCTGTTTATTCTTGCATGTGTAGTTTTCTTTCAGTCATTACTATGCATTAGATATGTTGACACACACATGGCACTTAGTATCATAGAGGACAATCATTAGGCGTATGGGCTTTTAACCACTCTGGTAACACCGTAGTCACTAGCACGCACTAGGGTGGGTCGTGTCCGATGGTCGCTACCCCAGAGGTATGTCGATTGATGGAGTCCGAGGGTCGCTACCCCAGAGGTATGTCGGCTGATGATGTCCACTGACGAGCGTGAGGTTGTGAGGATTAGATCGAGTAGCCTACCCTTGCCCATACGTCGAAAAGTTGTCCTCATTTGCATTCATATAGATGGTCTTGTACAGCGTACTTATTTATTTTCAAATAATATGCATGTTTACTGTATTCAAATTGGCTCGTATTTTCTGTATCTTGTTACGTCCCTCTGAGGACCTGGTCCTCTGCCAGGTGTATCTGTTCTTGAGTAATTGCAGGAGCACAGATTTGGATGATTACTTGTGTTGCGAGGATGTCTTCTCTTCGAGCCCATGGTCGTTAGCTGGTATTCCTATATTGTATTTGTTGTGTTGTACTTTTCCATTCGAGTTGGTAGTGGATTTGTTTCCATCCAACTATCATCCTTAGATATTTATGTTGAGATCTAGTTATATAGATGCTGGTTATTATTTATATCTGATTTTCGCGGATGAGATTTAGATTATACCCTGTGACTTGTGATACATTTTATACCACTTGTGGATTGATATTCATATTACAGCGTACGTGTGGATTTTGGTTTCCAAATATTGGAGTTGCCATATCCATGCGGCTGGCATGCTTACGTGTTCCTAGTCCTATGTACTTTTGGGACTGGGGCGTGACATGTTTTTGTGGTGGCCCATGCAGGTCGAGAGCATATTGTCTCGGTTACGTTACTGTACCGAGCAAGCCTGCACCTAGGACTAGAGTATAGGATCTCATCCACAATTGACTATGATTCATCTTTCTCCTATCTGTTCTATTTAAACAATTGTATCCTGCTTGATTCATGTGCTTCCCTAATAGTTCCTTGAGTATAGCCTTCTGCTGAGAATATAGGAACCCATGTTATTAGGATGATAATTAGAGTAGCATACCTATTAAGATTACAACGAGGATATAGACACACCACTAAGTTTAGAATATCTAGTGAACCTAGAATTCCTTATCTATAGATTGGTTTACCATTATCCCTTGATATATTATGAAGACTTAAGAGTAGTATAGATACTACTAGAGTTAGTTAGAAGCTTACCATAATGTTTGACCCTAGTATGGAGGAACCAATAGAAAACCAAAAGTGAATATTAGGACTGAACCTAACCCTCATAGTTAGATAGTATTGGAGAACTATAAACTTATATCATTGTCTTGTTATTAGTAGACAGCACCCTAGGAAGCCTAGAGGAATGCAATCAACACTTCTCCCTTGATCATACCTCGAACATTCAACTAGTATACCACTCCCCCTTGGAAAACCATGATGCTACCTAGAGCCCCTCTATTTCACATATTGTTCCTCTGTGACCTTAACGTTCGCTAATTGTGCGACGACCAAAATTACGTTCTTCTTTTCTTTATCTTTCAACTCGTGTCACCTGACACTTCTGATAGTAGGCCAAGTAATTTATTTCTTTGTTAAGGACACATAGTTTGCTAGGATTATAGTTGTAATCTCGAATTTTGAAATTGTGTGTTTAGTAGTTAGAACTTGAAAGTTTGCCGGAAGTAGGTTCATGCATCACATGTCCATGAGTGTGGACTCCGAATTTCCTGGAGGCATCCTCAGTGCTGCTTGGCAAAAATGCTCGATATAATTTTAGGCGAGTTTCCTTTTCCCTTGGGTGACATCCATCAGGGAAGACATCGTCATGTCGCTTCCTCCGTCATAGAATCTTTTGAAGAAAATACTCTTGAAGTCGTCAAACGACGAGATGTAGTTGTCTTGTAGGCTGCAAAATCAGTTGAATGCGACCCCGGACAATGTTCCCACAAAGAGCTTAGTGAGGAGTGCGTCACTACAAGGTAGGTGCCCCATTACAGTCTCGAAATAGCTCATGTATTGACGGGGAGAAGTCGTCCCGTCGAATGGGTTCAGGTTGAAGGGCTTGTACTTTGGCGGGTACGGAATGTCCCTCCACTCGCGGGGGTACGGTTGTCGTATCCCGAGCTCGCCCAGTTGCCGATAGAATCTAGGCTAGCCCGGAGTTCCCGGATTTCCCTCATTGCTTCTTTGGCTTCGTCGCCTACGAAAGGGGCAAATAAACCAGGCAGAGGGTAATTTCCGACGATGGGCGGAGCGGTTGCGTCGGAGTCCACGTTGGTCCTAGGGCCCAAGCATGCTTATTAGAAACCCTTGCTGGTTGGGAAGCCATGTTCGCTTTAATCTCTAGCATTGCCTGGGTCAGGGCTTGCATTGATTCTCTCATGGTCTCAATGACCTCGAGATGTTGTCGATCACTAGGGCCTTCATGCTCATCCCCTACCATGCATGTCGTTCTTACATGAGGAGAGATGGACGGGACTGTAGACGTAGCATTTTCTGCTTCAGACTCTTGCAACGAATAGTCGTCAGGGAAGGTTGGCAGTATCGCGTCCTGTTTGGACTCAGATGGAGTACTACCCCCAGCGTAGGAGGCGACGTCTTCTTTCCGAGGGTGGCTACCCCCAGGGACTTCAGCATCCGTTCCTTTGGAATCGTCATCTCCTCAGAATGCTGGATTATAGTATAGGTCAGTGGATTACTACCCCAGCTTGTGTAACCCCTAGGGGTTCTGAGGAAGAGCTACCCCAGCAGCTGATAGCTTCTTCTTTGAGCGGGTGCCCTAAAAAACTCCTTTTGCAGGTCCCGCTGCTAGTCTTCCTGGTAATCGCATTCTCAATGCACTGATTGAGATTGACGGACTGGAGGTGCTGGACTTCCTTCATCGCACGGTGGAAAGGTCCTTCTGAGTATAGTAACATGAGGTGAATGGTATCTTATCCTCCTCGGGTGTTTGCACCTGATCCTTGAATTATTGTCGAATAGGTGCCGTCAGGTACAGTCGTTGGAATGACGACTGCCTGCTTGTAGGTACTACCACTTTGTTGCAGCAGTAGTTGATGATAATTTTGGTACAGTGATGTCCTGGGGAGGATACTTCACATGTCAGAGCTGCCTCACTCGCCTTACGCTTGTGATTGATCACATTGCGCAAGTCAGGCGAGGGTTGACTCACCTTTGCACCCTTTTCGTAAGTACGGGTAGACCGAGGGCATGGGTGCGTGGGTGTTATTTTTTGTTCCCTGATCTAGGGTTCGTGCAAGAACATTCCCCAGATTATCAGTGGAAGACTTTCGAGACGGACCCTGTCCATTTGCCGCTGAGGGATGGACGCCCGGGTCGGTCTTATACAGCTTTCCATCATAGGATAAAGACGGACCCTGGCGAGCGCCTTCCGCAAGAGGGAGAGAGGCGAGGAGCGCAAGCTCTGCAGTTGGGTGAGGCGCGGTGGCCTTTGCTACCACATCCTGCTGGTCTTCAAGTGGTGAGCACCCTTCTGGTTGGAAGAGGCTGTCGCATGAGCAGTGGACGCATGATGTGTAGTCCCTGCGACATAAAGAGAGACGGGGATCGCCTGCTCCGCAGTTGGGTAAAGTGAAGTGGCCTTTGCTACATGCGTCTTGCGGGTCTTTTTGTGCTTTGCTTGCCTCAGAGAAGGACTCGTGCTATCCCTGGAGAGCATGTCCTAGAAAGCCTGCTGGTCGAAGCGGACCACCAGAATCCTTTGAGTGGACCCGAACTTGGCTGCGTCGGATCGCGCCATAGCTTTCTCGTCATAGGATAAAGATGTCCCCAACAGAGTCGTCATCTTGTTCGACATTAAATTCGAAAGTTCTAGAAGAGCTTGATTTAATCAACAAACGAAAGAAAGTACAAGGAGGTCCTGGACGGACAATCTAAGTACAATATTTTTTTGATCTGGGGTGTGGTGATGGACAAGGAGTGCTATGACGTCTCCTTTACTCCGTGGATGATTTAATGCAGGGTGAGGAAGCTTACGTTCTCTCTTTGCTCGTCTCGGTATGCTCTCTCTCTCTCTGTATTTGCCGGGGGTAGTATGCTTTCTCTCTGAAGCAAAAGAAAAAAAGTCAGCCCTTAGAACGTTCAAGTTGCTCCTATTTATAGCCATCGTGCTGATGGGCTATGGGTGCCGCATATGTCTCTGTTTGGGGCATAAGCCTCCTTCAATAGAATACGGTTGCAACTGTCGCCGCATGCCATGGGCAGATTGCCACGTAGTCATGGTTGAGATATGTTGTTGAAGAGATCTCGAGGTTGTTATCAATCCGTTGTGGGCGTGACTTGGTCAACTGGACACGTAGTCAGCACCAACTGTGCGAAAATCTCTACAGTTGTAACGGAAAGAACTTGTGAGTTGGAGGCCGCATAGCAACTTGGCCGCATATTGTCGCGGTCGCATACGAGCTCTCATTTGGCTTTTGGTCGTTTGGACGCTCTGGCCGCATATTGGCAAGGCCGTATGGGTCTTGTAGCCTCATACGTAATCACATTTGGGCCTTGGTCTAATGGACACTCTGGCCGCATGGTGGCGAGGCCGCATGGGTCTTGTAACCGCATACGTGCTCTCGTTTGGCTTTGGTCGGATGGACACTCTAGCCGCATGTTGGCGAGGCCGTATAGGACGTAGCCTCATACGAGGGAGCATGTGGTATGGCACATTTGTCGAAGCAATTAATGCACTGATGTGACTGGTTGTCTTTTTCTGAGCCGTCGTCTTCACGAGTCTCGAAGCATCTCAGAGTGATGAATGATGTATCAGAGCTTCTGACAGATATCAGAATCTGTGTCGGGGGGTCCTTATGCGGCCTCCCTGCTCTGTGGTCGTTCAGGCCGCATATAGTATACTATGCGGCTTTTCTGCGATTTGGTTGATCAGGCCGCATGTGGCTCTTCTGTGGCTTGACTGTTCAGCTCGCATGTGGCTTCTCTGCGGCTTGATTGTTCAGGCCGCATGTGACTTCTCTGCGGCTTGTTGAGGAGGCATGACATTTATGCGACATGTATGATTTTTTCATGCTTCTACAGTCCAGTCATACGTGTGACTGTGAAAATTATCCAAACGAGACTGACTCAGTAAAAGCACATAAGATTTTATCTTGACTTTCGTATGAACAATACCAAGGAGTTTTTGGTATTTTACTATATATATATAATATAAATACAGTATATATAATATAATATAAATACAGTATATTATATATATAAATACATATATATATATATAATTTATATATAAATACATATTATATATATAAATACATATATATATATAAATACAGTAAAAGCACATATATATTTTACTATATATATATAATATAAATACAGTATATTATATATATAAATACAGAATATTATACAGAATATAAATATATATTATTTATTTATGCATCTTTTATTTTCTGTTTTTCTTTTATTTATATATATATATGTAATATATATATATGTATATGTATATATATATATGTATTTTATATATAATTATATATATATATATATATATATATATATATATATATATATATATATATATATATATATATATATATATATATATATATATTATATATATATAATAATTATTATTATTAATAAATACATATATATATATATATATATACAAAGTATATATATATATATATATATATATATATATATATATATATATATATATATATATATATATATATATATATATATATATATATATATATATATATATTGTAATATATATGAATATATATATATTTTCTTTTTCTTTCTTATATATCTATATATATATATAGTATTTATTATATATATACATATATTATATATGTATATCTATATATAAATATATATATGCCTTTCATTTTATTATATATAATTATATGTATATATATACTATATACTAATAAATATGTATGTATATATATATTTCAATTTTTGCACTTTCTCCTTCCTTTTATATATATGTATATATGTAAATATATATATATATATATCTATATATATATATCTACATATTTAAATTCCTGCATTTTTCTCTTCTTTTATATATATATATATATATGTAAATATATATATATATATATATCTATATGTATCTATATATGTATATATTACTTATATATGTATATATATATATATTATATGTATATATATGTATACCTTTTCATTTTTTTTATGTATATATATATATATATATGACTTATATATATATTATTATTATATCATATAAATATATATATATATGTATCTTTTTCCTACACTTCCCTTTCCTTTATAAATATGTAAACTTATATATACATATATGTATACCTATTATGTATATATGCTATATATATATATACATACTACTATATTTACTATATCTATATATAATCTATATATATATGTGTACCCTATATACTATATATATATATATTATGTCTTATATACTTACATAAGCATATATATATTATGTACCCTCTTATTAAATGTTATATTTACGAACCCTGTAACGTCTTAAACAGAAAATATCTCCAGCACAGTCAGTGACTCCCTTTCACAAGAACCCTCAGACTTGACTGTGAGATCAGGTTTACAACACACTCAGGGAGTAGGCAAGTATACCTTGCCAAGTTTACTGTTTAAATTCAATTATTGTTATATGTTATTGCTCATATGACTGTGAGTGCCTGAGACTGCCTCAGGTACAGTCAACTGATACGTTGACACGTAGTATAAATAAACTTAGTCTTTTACAGACTTACCAACAACTGAGAGGGTATCCTAATATCCTCCTAGACCCTGTCACGGGAACACGCAACATGGTTGCAATACATATTGGGATGCGAGCTGCGTATTTGATTAGCTACCAGTACGTATGACCTGCATCACGGCTTAGCATAAAATCAAGTAAACTCAGGAATAATTACGACTTGACATTTAAATGCATTGGGCGGGAAAGATAACTAGTAGACGTATGGGACACCCCCTCCTTGTGTCTTTTATCCTTCGTACCATGCTCTTCGGAGATGGTCGATTGCGGAGTGCCCTTGAGTCAGGGGCATATGACACATATACTAGCTAGTTACCACGACTGGTGAATTAAGTCAGCATATGTCTAGCCAACACATTCCCATGCGTACTACAAGGTCTTTACTTGCATTCACTTAGATGGTTAGCACCCTGTATTTATTCATTTGTTTATTCAGTATTTACATACATGGCATGCTGTTTTTCTGTATCTTGTTATGTCCCACTGAGGACCTGGTTCCCTTCCAGATTTAGACGAGGTCTACTACCCCACGGTGTATGGTCCAGGACAGGAGACCAGACATGCCACGGAGGAAGAACTGGAGGAGACACCACCAGAATCTACCTGATCCTAGTAGATGGTTCACCTGGAGTTGGAGCTGTTCCCTCGATAGACGTTACTTTAGTCTATCTTATTTTCTGCTTTTACTATCTTTTGTAGTGGGTTGCTCCCACAAGTTATGTACTATGACATTTTTAGACTTGGTATTATATATAATCAGCACTATTTCCTGATATTGTTGTGGATGAGATAGATTACCTATATTAGACTTGTAGTATCCTAGGACAGCGTAGCACGTTCCTTTGGATCCAATAATTTGGATTAAAACCCTTGGTGACGTGTCAGCTGGCCAATGCCACGTGGCCTAGTTCCTTACATTTTGGGACTGGGGCGTGACATGGTTTTAGTGGTGGCCCATGTAGGTCACCTACTTTATTGCTAGTGGTATGATGACATGCCCAGCAAACCTGCTATAGGATAATAATATTAGGTCTCATCCACACTGACTTCATTCTTTTTTTTTTTTACATCTTGCTTGATTATCAATTATTATTTCCTTGTGCTTTTTCTAATTATTCTATCTTCTTCAGAAATATGGACATACCTGGTGGACATACGAATGATGGGGCTGACCAAGCAACAGACCCCTCGTCCGATGTCCAAAGGACCCCAACCCCCCCGAGAGACCAGTCCCCGAGGAGGATGCTGGTCTATCCAGAGACTCCATACCTTCCCCAGAACCCTGCTCAGACAGGAACACCAGCCCAGCAAGGTGGGCAAACCTCCCGGCCCCAACCCCGCAGGCGGAGACACACTTGCCTCCACCTCCAGCCCTTCCTGCCCTGATGCCCCAGCTTGAGGGCCAACCTCAGATGTTTCAATTCCTCCAGGCCATGTTGCAAACTCAATGGCAACAGACTGAGGCCTTGAGACAGACTTTGATGACGGCTTTGGAGAGAACCACTGCCCCTGCACCATCACCTGTCCAACCAGTGGGCACTGTTCGAGGATTCCGCCAGATGAGTCCGAGGAACTTTAAAGGCAGCGAAACCCCAGAGGAGATCTCAGATTGGATCTCCAATACAGAGATGCTGCTGGAAGGCTCGCAACTTACCCCCGACCTGTGGATGACTGCCGTAAGAGCTCAACTCTTAGGCAACGCCCATCACTGGTGGGAATCTATCGAGCGTAGCGTCGGCAAAGACCAGACTTGGGAACAATTCTTGGAGCACTTCAACGCAAAGTACTTCCCAGCAACAGTCCGAGATGCCTTGTACTCCCAGTTCTTGCACTTGGAACAGGGAAATATGATCGTTGATGCCTACGATGCGGAGTTCTGCCGACTGAGTCAATTCGGTGCCATTTTGATACCGAATGAGCTGGAGAAGGCCAAAAGATTCCACCACAGCCTCATCCCTGAGCTCCATAGGTATACGACGACGCAGTCAAGGATCTCCTACGAGGAGGTTCTTACAGAAGCAAGGGTGCAAGAAGCAATTGGCCGAGGAGCAAGACGCTCAAATCCAACCATCCCGGCCAAAAACCAGCAAGGAGCAGGAGGACCTATCCGTCGTCCCCAAAATCAGACGCAACAGACGACGGGACCCTACCAGAAGAAGGAGCTCCCGACTTGTCACTTTTGTGGCAAGAAGGGGCATTTTGCCAATGACTGCAGAAAGAAGCTAGGACTGTGCCTAGTATGTGGAGCTAGCCAACACATGGCTAGGGACTGCCCACAACGAAAAGACAGAGCACCGGCCCAGAAGATGCAAACCTCAACTGGAGGTCAACACCCCTCGACGTCGAGAGGATATCGGAAGGGCGCACCCCTGGCCACCCAGGAGAGCCAGTTCAAGGCCCGACAACAATCTGGAGGACAAAGGCACGGGCAAGCCTTTGCATTAGCCGCCGTTGCAAAAGAACCAGAAGGTGACACCATCACAGGTACCATTTTAGTTGCAGCATTACCTGCAACCGCATTATTCGATTCTGGCACAACTCTATCTTTTATCTCTAGTAGTTTCGTAGCCATGCACAAACTAGCCACTTCCCCGCTACCCAAGTGCTGGAAAATTCTTACTGGTGGAGGTATTGTTCCAGTTATCAACATTATTGAAACATGCTCGATAGTCGTTTGTATTAGAGAGCTAAGAGCGCGATTTTTGGTACTCCCAATGCCAAATTTTGACGTCGTCTTAGGCATGGACTGGTTAATCCAGAACAATGCTATCCTAGACTGCCGAAAAGGTAGTGTCACCTTTAGACCACCAGGCCACCCGGAGTTCGAATACGTATGAGGTACCATCGAGCAAGGAGTAGGCCAGACTCCTAGAGCTTACATGACGATGGAGATAGCACCCCCAGTACTCGTTGCAGAGTTCGAAGATGTATTCCCGGAGGAATTGCCAGGCCTACCGCCTGATAGAGAAGTAGAGTTCACTATTGAGCTGATACCCGGAGCTGCACCGGTATCCTCAAATGTGTACCGACTGGCGAAGAAGGAGCTTGACGAGCTGAAGCTGCAACTTGAAGAATTGCAAATCAAGGGATTTGTTCGTCCTAGTGCATCACCCTGGGGAGCACCAGTGTTGTTTGTACCCAAGAAGGACGGAACATATCGGATGTGTATTGATTACAGAGCCCTCAACGCTTTGACAATAAAAAACAAGTACCCCTTGCCGCGAATCGATGACCTGTTCGATCAACTGACGGGAGCTGTGGTGTTCTCAAAGATAGACTTGAGATCAGGCTATCATCAGGTCAAAGTACGGCGAGAAGACATTCCAAAGACAGCATTCAGGACTCGCTATGGTCATTACGAGTTCCTGGTGATGCCTTTTGGACTGACTAATGCACCTGCCGTATTCATGAACCTGATGAACAGAGTCTTCCACCAATATCAGGACCAGTTCGTGGTAGTCTTCATCGACGATATCTTAGTGTATTCAAAAAGCCACGAGGAGCACGAAGAGCACTTGAGACTGGTGCTAGAGACGCTGAGACGTGAGAGCCTTTATGCTAAGCTGAGCAAGTACGAGTTCTTCCTTGATCGTGTCGCTTTCCTTGGGCACGTAATCACAGGAGAAGGCATCTCGGTGGACCCCGCAAAGATCTCATCTGTGGAGACATGGCCAACCCCGATCAACGTCTCAGAGGTGAGAAGCTTTCTAGGACTTGCCGGATATTACCGGAGGTTCGTAGAAAACTTTGCAAGAATCGCGGAGCCAATTATCCGTCTTACCCGCAAAGACCAGGAGTTCGTTTGGTCTGAGGAATGCCAGACAGCTTTCGATGAATTGAAAAAGCGTCTGACTACTGCCCCCATCTTAACTATACCATCTGGATCCAGAGGTTTTGTAATCTATAGCGATGCATCCGGAAAAGGATTAGGTTGTGTCTTAATGCAACATGGGAAGGTTGTAGCATATGCCTCAAGACAACTGAGGACTCATGAGAAGAATTACCCCACTCACGACTTGGAGCTTGCCGCAGTCATCTTCGCCCTGAAGCTATGGAGACATTATCTATACGGCGAACGAGTAGAGATATTCACCGATCACAAGAGCCTGAAATATGTCTACACTCAGAAAGACTTAAATCTGAGACAAAGACGATGGCTCGAAGTAATGACGGATTTCGAGATCGATCTGCAGTACCATCCTGGGAAGGCAAATGTGGTAGCTGACGCACTAAGCAGAAGACCCTCGGCATTCTTTATGATCACCCAACCAGGTCTACTGAGAGATCTAGAAAAGTTGGGAATAGAGATTATTATGCCAGGAATTAACGGTCAATTATCAAACTACCAGCTACAATCAACCTTGGTCGAAAGAATCAAAGCTGCTCTACCAGCAGATGCAAGATTTCAGAGGCTCCGCCAAAGAACAGAGGCTGGAATCCAGACAGGATGTCGCATACACGAAGATGGGACTCTAAGATGTGGTGATCGTCTTTATGTTCCAAATGGAGAACTTCGTGAGGAGCTGATGTCAGAAGCTCATAGCTCAACATACTCTATACATCCAGGTGGCACAAAGATGTACAGAGATCTGCGACAATACTACTGGTGGCATGGAATGAAGCGGGAGATAGCAGGCTTTGTGGCAAAGTGCCTGGTGTGTCAGCAAGTCAAGGCTGAACATCATAGATCTGCCGGTCTACTTCAACCCCTCCCAATACCCGAGTGGAAATGGGAACACATTACGATGGACTTTGTTACGGGCTTCCCAAGAAGTCCCAGTGGTCGTAATGCTGTATGGGTAATCATAGATAGACTCACAAAGGCTGCTCATTTCCTACCTTTCAGAGTCGGACAATCTATCGAAGTCTTGGCGGACATGTACATAAAGGAGATAGTGCGTCTGCATGGAGTACCAGTCAGCATAGTGTCTGACAGAGATACGAGGTTCACATCTTACTTTTGGCGTAGTATGCAAGAAAGTCTTGGTACCCGCCTCAAGTTCAACACCTCGTACCATCCGCAGACAGATGGCCAATCAGAGCGCACCATCCAGACGCTAGAAGATATGCTGAGAGCCAGCATGCTTGATTTCAGCGAATCATGGGAAGATCATCTGCACCTGGTGGAATTTTCCTACAACAATAGCTATCAAGCGAGCATTCAAATGGCTCCCTTTGAAGCTTTGTATGGCAGGAAATGTCGTTCCCCAGTATGCTGGAGTGATGTTGGCGAAAGACAGATCTTAGGACCAGAATTAGTTGTTCGTACGGTGGAAAAAGTAAAGAAGATACAAGGGCACCTACGAGCTGCACAAGACAGACAGAAGCACTGGGCCAACATACATTGACGACCTCTAGAGTTCCAAGTAGGAGAGCATGTGTTCTTGAAGATCTCACCTACCCGAGGAACTATCAGATTTGGAGGAAGAGGAAAACTCAGTCCAAGGTACATTGGACCCTTCGATGTGTTGGAACGCGTCGGAGAAGTTGCTTACAGGCTAGCTCTACCTCAGACCTTGGAAGGAGTGCATGACGTCTTCCACGTATCTCAGCTGAGGAGGTACATTCCAGACCCAAGTCATGTGCTGGACCATTCAGAGATCACCGTCGGCCCAAGCCTATCGTACCAGGAGGAACCTGTAGAGATCCTAGATCGTAGCGAGAAGGTGTTGCGAGGCCAGACTATCCCTCTAGTTCGTGTTGCATGGAGACATCATGCACCAGGTGAATCAACCTGGGAACGAGAAGAGGATATTCGACAGCGTTTCCCCCATCTATTTCCAAACCAGGGTATGTCCTAATATTTCAAACTATCTTTCATTCTCATTATATGTCTGTTGTTATTTCGAGGACGAAATATTTTAAGGAGGGTAGATTGTAAACTCCCTCGACCAGATTTCAGTAAATTAGAATTATTCTTAGCTAATTAGAATTATTGCAACTTTTTAAATTTTATTTTGTTTACATATCCTATTGATTGTGCACCTGTCCCTCACACAATTATTTAGGATATTACACTAGCTGTTTTTCTCAAACAAATTCACATACCTGCCCTAGACTTGTTAGACTATTTTCCTGAATTTTGTGCAACTCCCAGATGCTTTATTTTGAGCCTCGTTTGAGACGCACAAATATCGTTACAAAAGTCCGTATTTATTTCTCATTTTATTTCTTGCTCTTTGCCCATCTCTGTACCCCTGGAGATTGAGGACCAACATGCACCTGTTTTACCTAAACAAAAATACGATAATATTCTACTTTGAATATACTACAATCAGTATATTGACACCGTAGTAAAATTATGGCCCTACCTGCCTCTAAATAATTAGAGAACACCGTGCGCAGTATTTATTAAATAATAAATACGATGACCCGTATCACCAAGAAACTAGGCCCTGCCCCTGCTCACCCTCACCCCCACCCCCTCAGGACCCTCCCACAACTTTTCCCTCTCAATTCTGAGCATTTTAGTATTTTCTGGGAATAGGGTATTTTATCAGACAAATTGCGTAATTACGCAAAATACCAATTTTTGGGACCTATTTGCAATTTATGAAATTTTAGGGGTTTTTATGCAAATTTCCAGTGTGAGGTGGCATCACCTCATTGGCTGGTGAACATGGACCGTCCACGTGTCATGTGGGACCCACAAAATATCTAAAATGGCTGCCTAAATATCCTAAAAAACCAAATTACCTAAATGCCCCTAAACTTCCACCTATTTACCACTTATGCCATCCCCCTAAATCTATATAAACCCGACCCCCCCCCCTCTCATTCCAACCCACACCACCACCACCACCACGACCACCCTCCGCCCACCGGACCGCCGCCAACCACTTCGCCTCTCCCCTGCCCTTCCCTCCGACCACCTCCACCACCCTCCGGCCACCGCCTCCGCCGCCCTGAGCCCCCACAGCATCATCCCGACCACCACCCCCACAACCGACTTCACCACCCGACCCCCCCCCCCAGTGCCACCCTCCGCCACCGTGCACCACCGCCACCACCACCACCCGACTCGCCACCACCTCCTCCAACGTCCCGACCGACTTCCACCGCCCCACGACCACCACGTCGGCCGCCCTCACCCCCGCAGACCCTCCACCCTCACCCGCACCCACACTGCCACCCTCATCCCGACCATCCCCCACCGCCACTTCGGCCACCCCCGACCTCCGCCACCCTGCCCGAACTCTCCGCCTCGACCCCCTCCGTCGGTCCCCCACCCTGAGCCGCCTCCACCACCACCGCACCCGCCGCCGGAGCTGCTGCAGCTGCCACTGCTACTGCTGTTGCTGACTGCAGCTGCTGTTGCTGACTGCAGCTGCTGCTGCAGTTGCTGTTCCGACCAGCCGCCGTCGACTCCGCCGCCGTCCTCCCGCCGGCGACCAGCCGTGGGCCCCCCCTGAAACCCTGTCAGGTATAAATACCCTAATATATACGGAAATACCTATATTATTATATATGCATGTATATATGTATATATATATGTATATATATGTATATATTTATATATATTAATATATATATATCTAATAATATATATTAATATATGTATTTAATATTATATAAATATTAATATTATAAATACTGTATATACAGTATATACATAAGTATTTACATTTCTGTATTTTTTTATTATTGTTATTATTTATTTATATATATATATATATATATTTATATCTATATATATATATATATATATGTAACTATATAATTATATATATATTACTATATATATATAATATAAATACAGTATATTATATATATAAATACAGAATATTATACAGAATATAAATATATATTATTTATTTATGCATCTTTTATTTTCTGTTTTTCTTTTATTTATATATACATATGTAATATATATATATGTATATGTATATATATATGTATTCTATATATAATTATATATATATATATATATATTATATATATATATATAATAATTATTATTATTACTAAATACATATATATATATATATATATATATATATATATATATATACAAAGTATATATATATATATATATATATATATTGTAATATATATGAATATATATATATTTTCTTTTTCTTTCTTATATATCTATATATATATATATATATATAGTATTTATTATATATATACATATATTATATATGTATATCTATATATAAATATATATATGCCTTTCATTTTATTATATATAATTATATGTATATATATACTATATACTAATAAATATGTATGTATATATATATTTCAATTTTTGCACTTTATCCTTCCTTTTATATATATATATATATATATATATATATATATATATATATATATATATATATATATATATAAATTCCTGCATTTTTCTCTTCTTTTCTATATATATATGTAAATATATATATATCTATATGTATCTATATATGTATATATTACTTATATATGTATATATATATATTATATGTATATATATGTATACCTTTTCATTTTTTTTATGTATATATATATATATATGACTTATATATATATATATATTATTATATCATATAAATATATATATATATATATGTATCTTTTTCCTACACTTCCCTTTCCTTTATAAATATGTAAACTTATATATACATATATGTATACCTATTATGTATATATGCTATATATATATATACATACTACTATATTTACTATATCTATATATACTCTATATATATATATGTGTACCCTATATACTATATATATATATTATGTCTTATATACTTACATAAGCATATATATATTATGTACCCTCTTATTAAATGTTATATTTACGAACCCTGTAACGTCTTAAACAGAAAATATCTCCAGCACAGTCAGTGACTCCCTGTCACAAGAACCCTCAGACTTGACTGTGAGATCAGGTTTACAACACACTCAGGGAGTAGGCAAGTATACCTTGCCAAGTTTACTGTTTAAATTCAATTATTGTTATATGTTATTGCTCATATGACTGTGAGTGCCTGAGACTGCCTCAGGTACAGTCAACTCATAGGTTGACACGTAGTATAAATAAACTTAGTCTTTTACAGACTTACCAACAACTGAGAGGGTATCCTAATATCCTCCTAGACCCTGTCACGGGAACACGCAACATGGTTGCAATACATATTGGGATGCGAGCTGCGTATTTGATTAGCTACCAGTACGTATGACCTGCATCACGGCTTAGCATAAAATCAAGTAAACTCAGGAATAATTACGACTTGACATTTAGATGCATTAGGCGGGAAAGATAACTAGTAGACGTATGGGACACCCCCTCCTTGTGTCTTTTATCCTTCGTACCATGCTCTTCGGAGATGGTCGATTGCGGAGTGCCCTTGAGTCAGGGGGCATATGACACATATACTAGCTAGTCACCACGACTGGTGAATTAAGTCAGCATATGTCTAGCCAACACATTCCCATGCGTACTACAAGGTCTTTACTTGCATTCACTTAGATGGTTAGCACCCTGTATTTATTCATTTATTTATTCAGTATTTACATACATGGCATGCTGTTTTCCTGTATCTTGTTATGTCCCACTGAGGACCTGGTTCCCTTCCAGATTTAGACGAGGTCCACTACCCCACGGTGTATGATCCAGGACAGGAGACCAGACATGCCACGGAGGAAGAACTGGAGGAGACACCACCAGAATCTACCTGATCCTAGTAGATGGTTCACCTGGAGTTGGAGCTGTTCCCTCGATAGACGTTACTTTAGTCTATCTTATTTTCTGCTTTTACTATCTTTTGTAGTGGGTTACTCCCACAAGTTATGTACTATGACATTTTTAGACTTGGTATTATATATAATCAGCACTATTTCCTGATATTGTTGTGGATGAGATAGATTACCTATATTAGACTTGTAGTATCCTAGGACAGCGTAGCACGTTCCTTTGGATCCAATAATTTGGATTAAAACCCTTAGTGATGTGTCAGCTGGCCAATGCCACGTGGCCTAGTTCCTTACATTTTGGGACTGGGGCGTGACACCAAGTCCCATTAGCAATTAAGGCATCAAACTCTAGTTGCATAGCATGTTGCCAATTGGGATTCTTTTTGGCTTCTAAGAAAGTTTTGGGTTCAAAATTAGAGGAATCACAGGGAATAGAGTGTTTGGTAGCTGTGTGGGCTTTAGGTTTAAGGGAATTAGTGGAGGCTCGAGTGACCATACCGTGGGTCGAAGTGTTGGAGGGGCGGAAATACGAGGGAGCATTTTGATATGGCATAACCGGCGAAGGGATCGGTGGTGGGGAAGGTGGCACCACTGTGGGGGAATGTGGCGTGAGGTCGGAAAGAGACGAAGACGACGGCTGAATGGGAGTCGGTCGAGAAGGATCCGAAGGAGAAGATGCAACCGAGAGTGGTGTTAATGCAGCTTCTTGAAGCGGAAAAAGAGAGAGGTCAGGACGAGGCGAATCTAGCTGTCCGGACTGAGAATTATGCTCCGGAAAAGGAAAAGAAGACTCATCAAAGACAATATGACGAGCAATGTACGTTCGAGAGGAAAAAACGTGATAGCACAGATATCCTTTATGTTTAGCACTATACCCTAAGAAGATGCACGCCACAGAACGGAATTCCAACTTGCTACTGTTGTAAGGGCGAAGATAAGAAAAACACAAGCAACCAAAGGATTTTAGAAAATGATAATCAGGTTGACGCTGATATAGGCATGCATACGGGGACTTGTTCTGAAGAATAGGCGTTATAGTTCTATTATTCAAGTAAATGGCGGTATGAAAGGCATGTTCCCAAAATTCCATAGGAAGATGGGAATGTGCCAAAAGAGCCAACCATTTTTCAATGATAATCATATTCCTTCTTTCAGAAGCACCATTTTGTTCAGGAGTGTGAGGGCAAGAAACACGATGAAGTATGCCATTAGTTTCAAGAAACGTTGATACAGTTCGGTACTCGCCACCCCAATCAGATTGAAAAGCTTTGAGTTTAGTGGAAAACTGTGTCTCAACCATAGTTTTGAAAGATGTAAAGGCAGACAAAACCTGAGACTTAGCTGCGAAGAAATAAACCCAAACAAATTTGGTACAATCGTCAATAAAAATGACAAAATAGCGATTACCATTTAAAGAAGACACAGAGGCAGGACCCCAAACATCCGAATAAATTAAATCAAAAGGATATTTAGAGGGAACATGACAAGAGGGTAGATGAGCAATGATTTATTAGCAGAAACAGGCAAATTAAAAGTAACTAATTGACGACGCAAGATGGACTCATGCGGATGAGCAAAACGATAATGCCAACAAGAGACAGAGGCGCGTTCACCAACAAAAACTCTGGGAGCGGGTGAGCGAACAGGAAGCCGGTACAAACCATTCTCAACGATTCCCTTGAGTATTCTCGTGCCCTGAAGGTCCTTAACATAACAATGATTAGCATGAAGTTCCACAAAAACATTATTATCGAGGCATAATTGACGAACACTAAGAAGGTTTTTAGATACTTTAGGCACAACAAGAATATCTTTAAGGGTAAGGGATTTAGCAATATGTTTAGCAGAGAAAAAAATATTGCCTGTATGCGTATTGGGAAGGGACTAACCGTTTGCGATGACAAGGCTGTCACTGCCAGTGTACTCGGACTGGAGGTTGAGGCCGGACAGGTCAGCCGTGACGTGATTCGTAGCTCCAGAGTCGACCACCCATGGGTCGGTGATGGCGGACGGGCTGGCGGTGTACGCCACATGAGCCTTCTTGCTGGCAGACTGGCGGAGGCGATCAGCGGCACGACGATTGGTGGCAGGGAAGGCAGACAGGTTAAGTCGTTGATGGCAGTTCCGTGCTTCATGACCCTGCTTGTCGCAGAGTTGACACACCGGGCGGGAGCAATTGCCAGATGTGGCAGAGTCCAACGGGGAATGTCGACTTGCAGCCGCGCCTCTACGATGAGCAACATGGGCCACCGAAAAACTGGATTCGGCGCAAGAGTCAAGTATGCGATGTTCTTCCTGAAGAAGGAGGCCGAGCAGCTCATTCAACGAAATCGGTTCCAGCCGCATACTCAGTGCTGTTTTGAACGCACTATATTCAGCCCCTAAGCCAAATAGCACAAAAGAGACAAAATCCTCGTCCGATACAGAGGTGAGACATTCAGCGAGGGAATCAAAAATTTCCCTTTTCTTCTCAACATATTCCAAGATAGACAGGTTTCCCTTGGAGAGCAATTGAAGTTGTTGTTTCAAATGCATCTGCCTGGCACGAGTTTGGGAGTGAAACATCTGCTCTAACATGGACCAAAGTTCCGCGGTTGTGGCAGCCCGAACAACGTGACCAAGCATAGGAGTGGAGAGAGTGGATCGCAGCCATAAAAGCACCAGTCGGTCCCTGCGCTTCCAAGCAACAAAGTCAGGATTCGGGCTGGTGGTGGTTGATGAATCTGCGGCCGATGAAACAGTCGGCGGAGGAGCACCACCAGCCACAAGAAATCCCTCAAGCTCATAAGCCTCAAGAGCCGAGCGAATAGTGCCGTACCATAGAGAGTAATTGGAGCGATCGAGACGGACTGCTAGCGCCGGAAATTGAAGGTTGGCCGCGGCGCCACCAGAAGCATTGAACAAGATTTGAGTAGCGGAAGGAGTAATCTGGTTGTTTTCGGAAGACATAGCGTAGGATCGGTTTAGGCTATTCTGATACCATGTAAAGAAATGATAAATATGGAAAAAAAGGTTGCTTTTTATTATTTTGATGCGTGAGCCTTTATATAGCAGAGTTTACATCAAAACTAACTCATGAGGGTACAACTGAATCCCTACAATCATGGTTAGAGATAATTACAAATCAGAGAAAGACTAAGTCAATAACTTAATAAGCATCGAGTCCGTCGACTCCTTTGGACATCTTGTACTTCGTCATTTGTGCCGTGAACGCAGTTCGAAGCTCGGAATAGGCGGTCGGAGGCAAGTGCGTGATGGTCGTCCCGGAGTCGATCAAGGTTCCGGCATTCAAGAACACGGTTGGGAGCCCATCGGGCAGCTTGGGGGCTCATGGGGCTGGGACGCGCTCCGTTGTCAATAGTTCTGCAGACCGAGTCGACGTACGGTGGGGTCTTCTCCTACTGCCTCCCGCCAACTTCGAGCTCTACCGGCTACCTAGCCTTCGGCAGCGGCTCGGTTCCCAACTCCAACGTGCAGTACACACCCATGTTAAGTCGTCCCGGCGGCGCTTCGTCGTTTTACTTCCTCCAACTGATCTCGATCAGCGTTGCCGGGACAAAACTCCGGCGACGCTGATCGAGATCAGTTGGAGGAAGTAAAACGACGAAGCGCCGCTGGGACGACTTAACATGGGTATGTACTGCACGTTGGAGCTGGGTACCGAGCCGCTGCCGAAGGCTAGGTAGCCGGTAGAGCTCGAAGTTGGCGGGAGGCAGTAGGAGAAGACCCCACCGTACGTCGACTCGGTCTGCAGAACTATTGACGACGGAGCGCGTCCCAGCCCCATGAGCCCCGCAAGCTGCCCGCTGGGGCCCTTGCCCCCCTGATTCTGGCCGCAGCCGAACCTGAAATTTTGTTTCGTGTCGGTGGATGTTATGGCGAGGGTGTCGGTACTATAGTATCCAGGACCGGCCCTGGCCCAGGGCGGGCAGGACGACCGCCCAGGCCCCATGGGCCAGAAGGACCCAAATTTTTTTTTTTTAAATATATAAATAATTTTGTACCAAAAATAGAACTAGTATTTATCGTTGACCATTTTTATCACAAAGCAATTGTGGTGTAGTGGTTATTACATTTGACTTGCACATAAGAGGTTGCTAGTTCAAATCTTGGTGGAGGCATATTTTTTATTTTACTTTTGTTTCATTTTTTTTACATTATGTATGGGACCTCATTTTGAAAGTTCGTTCCGGGCCCCTGTGAGCTCAGGGCCGGCCCTGATAGTATCCTACAGTGAAGAAGCCGTCTCCGTACTGGACACCATAAATACAAGTATCCCCTGAAGTGGTACAATTATACAAGGACAGTTCCGTGGAGCTGCAGTAGGGAGAAGAGCAGGAGATGGTGGTGTAGGTAGAGGATTTTTTCGGGTCAAACATTTGTTCTTTTTGTTGGTAGCAATGCTTAGGACAAGGTTGGCATTGGATCCAGGTGACGTCGCTGCCGGTGTCGAACATTACGGTCTGTTGCAGGGTCGGGGTACCAAACCCGACGCTTACAACATATTCACCGTCGAAGCTGAAAGAGTCCCCTGTGTTGGCTGGGATTTCTGCTCCGGCCAACAATATGGGTGGTGCTGCTTGTTGGGACTTGCCCGTGATTTTGCTGCGGATCCAATTGACACGAATCCTGTCTTGGTTTAAGATTTGTGTAAGGCTAATATTCTGCCTATTTGGGGAGCACGGTCCATGGCGACTGACGACTTTCAAACCGGGCGGCCGGCGACCTGCATCTGATCCCAGAAGACAGAAGAACCGGTGACCTGCATCTGATCCCAGAAGACAGAAGAATTAATGGGTCAGTATACATACCCAAGTATAACACCCCCCCCCCCCCCCCCCCCTATTTCCTAATTTAACAAACAACGGCAACAACATCTATATTACTGTATAATAGTACAGAAAATTGTATGTAGGGTAGTTCTTTTTAATTGCAAATAAGGCCAGACAAATTTTAAACGCACCCCAACACACCCTTTAGAATGGTGTTTTTTTTTTTATATACAATTTATGTCCTTTTAAAAGACGTAAATTTTGGATTTTTTTTTTTCTGGAGAACAGTGTTTTCGAGAATATAAAAAATTTAAAGAAAAAAATCGTCAGTAAAAGTTCAATTTTGTCACTAAAAGTCTAAATTTATCACTAAAAATTAGTCACTAATTTTTTTAGCATTTAGTCTCTATTCTAGATTTTATATATATGATGTCTAGTCTAGTGGTTAAGACTGATGCATATTACCCAGGAGGTTGCGGATTTGAGCCTTCTGGACGTTATTTAATTTTTTTTTGGAAAAATTAAGTGGTGAGTTAGTAATGGGTGCAGCGCAGGTGCAGTTTAAGTGCAATGCAGGTGCGGACCTACGGACCGAGATGTGTGGGACCTTTGGGCCGAGTTTTTAGGCCTTCGAACCAGGAGTCTGTAACACAATTACGTCTTCAAATTTTTTTTTAATATATATATATATATATATATATATATATATATATATATATATATATAATTTACGTTCTTTTATAAAAAAAATTTATGTCATTCTAAAGATAGTATTGGGACTGAGTTTAGAATTTGTCCAAACTTTATGTCTTTTGTTCAATTAAATAGAACTATGATGCTCTACATACAACTTTCTGAAAAATCTATAATCTATACTATGAAAAAGTTCAGCTTCGTTGGAACTTTATTTTCTTCCAAATAAATCATTTGCATATGTTTACTAATTAAAATTATTTATTAAAGTTAATAGGAGCAGTTAGACAATTACAATAATTAGTCTTTTGGTCTTCCTAAAAAAGATCTTACATGGAGTTATAAAATAATATATATAATAACATAATAATATTAATATAGTAATAAATTTAGAATAATTATGCATATTATTTTTTAGTCTTACTAATTAGTCTTAATAAATATTAGAATAATTACAACAACAAATATATATATATATATATATATATATATATATATATATATATATATATATATGTGTGTGTGTGTGTGTGTGCGCACTACTAGAAAAAGCGGGATTAGCGACGTATTTTAGCGACGCCAAAATAAACGTCGCTAATAATTATAAATTAGCGACTCCTTATAAAAACGTCGCTAGACGTCGCTAAATGGCGACATTTAGCGACGTTTAGCGAATTTTATTATGATTTTAAAAGATAAGTCGCTATAAGTTCAATTAAGGTCGCTAAACGTCGCTAATATGTCTAATTTAGCGACGTTTAGCGACGTATATAGCGACCTTTATATTAAAAATATTTAGCAACGTATTTAGCGACGTACTTGACGTCGCTAAAATATAATTTAGCGACGTTTTTATTGGACGTCGCTAAATGTCGCTAAAATTTAGTTAATTAGGGCTCGGTTTCATTTTTCCCATCTGTTCAAATTTTGTTTCAAAAAAAATCCCCCCCCCCACCCGCTCCGTCGACCGGCTCTCCACCGCGACTACTCCGGTAAACCCCACTCTCTCTCTCTCTCTCTCTCTTTCTCTCTCTCTCACAGGACACGTGACATTGACACAAACACGACACACACACAGACACTGACACAGACACAGACACGGCACACACACACACTGACACAGACACTGTTCAGGGCGTAGGGTTAGGGTTAGGTTTATTGACATGGGGTTAGGGTTAGGGTTAGGGTTAGGGCCGACTGAGCAGTAGCTCCCTGGAACCTACTGCAAGTTGCAGATGTTAGGATTAGTGATGTGTTCAGCTAAGGGATGTATGCAACTGTGTACAGTGCACTAGAAGAAGTAGGCAGTGATTAGTTTTAGGTAGTATTATGCAAGTGTGTGAGTTGGAGAAGTGTGTCAGTGAGGGATAGTGTCAAGTTAAGTGGGTAGTATAGATATTAGAATATAAGCTAATGTAAAGTTATGATACAAGATATTGGTTGAGGTATGGGTATTTGTTAATCAAGTATCTCAAGAAACTTAGTTTATGAGCTTAGGATACTAAGGGTGTATCCAAGTAGGTATCTCCAGTACTTGGGTGTGTGTTAAGCTAGTAGTAAAGTGGTATTAAGATATTATTTGGGTAATGTTATATATATATATATATATATATATATATATATATATATATATATATATATATATATATATATATATATATATATATATATATACTGCATTTCCCATAACGGACACTGAAACAGACAGCGACACGGCACACACACACACACACACTGACAATTTTGCTAGTACGGTTAAGTTAGGAAGTTAGGTGATAAACTATTGTATGTAATGATTGATATGATACACACTGTCAATTTTGCAGAAGTTTCTAGAAATGGATATGAATTACTATCTGCGTCATCGTTCGTGGATGTACAACCGTCATCCTGATGACATGTGCGGTGTGCGGGATGAATTCATTGAGGGTGTACAGCAGTTCCTGCAGTTCGCCAAGGCGTTCCCTCAGTACATGGACGGTACCAAAATTAAGTGTCCGTGTGTGAGATGTCGCAACAGGAAATATCATCCAGAAGTGGAAGTTACATATCATTTATACTCGAAGGGCTTTACGCCGAATTACTATCAGTGGACCGCGCACGGAGAACTTGTATCTCTAGCATCGGAGTCGGAGCCCTATGTGGAGCCGTATATGGATGTCCAAGACCACGATGCTTACGACGACGGGTTGGTGAACATGGTTTATGATCCGGCGGGGCCTAGTTTCAATCCTGACAATTATGATGCGGCGGGACCTAGTTTCAATCCGGACAATTATGATGCAGCTGAGGAGGCACCGAATGCCGATGCTGCAAAGTTTATGGAGTTGCAGGTAATAATGCGACTATAATGGTACCTGAAATGGTTTTACCTTCCTGTTTGTTGTCTGGCTAGGTAGTACTGCGTGTCTTGGGTGGCTAGGGGTGGTTCCCTCTGAAATCTTCCAGATACTAGGAGATGCTGACCTCTAGTAGGAGGTTGCATTCTCTGGGCTGGTGCTGCTGGTCCTTGCCCGTTCTGGAGTGCTGCTTCTCTGTGTTGTGGGCAGTCTCTGGCCTTATGTTGATTGTCTCCACATATCAGGCATAGTCTATACTTCATTCGACAGTTTTTGGCATAATGTCCTTGCCTGCCACAATGGTGACAAGTCGAAAGTTTCTTGTATTGATATGGCCCCGTCTTGTGTTGTGCCTGATTTCCCTGGTGACGGATTGGTCCTCCTGCTCCAGTCTGGTCTCTGGCTGATCTTGCTTCTCGACCAATGGCTTCTTGTATCCTTGCCTCTGAAAGAACTTCTTCGTAGGAGATTCTCGACTGTGCCGTAGTATACCTTTGGAGTTCGGAGGTAAGGCCGTGATGGAACTTTAGGGCCTTCTTCAGCTCGTTTGGTATTAGGATGGCACCGTATTGACTTAGTCGACTGAATTCTGCGTCGTAGGCGTCGACGGTCATATTTCCTTGTTCCAAATGCAGGAACTGAGAGTACAGATCATCTCTGACCGTGGCAGGGAAATATTTTGCATTAAAATATTCCAGAAATTGCTCCCAAGTATGGTTCTTGCTGGTGCTGCGCTCTATAGATTCCCACCAGTGATGGGCGTTACCGAGGAGTAGGATCCTTACTGCGGTTATCCATAGATCGGGGTGAAGCTGGGAACCTTCTAGCAGTATTTCCGTGTTAGAAATCCAGTCTGAGATCTCTTCCGGAGTTTCATTGCCCTTAAAGGTTCTCGGGCTCATCCGGCTAAAGCCTCGAACAGTGCTAGCTGGTTGGACAGAGGCTGGTACTGGGGCAGCTGTCCTTTCCAGAACCGTCATTAGGCATTGTCTCAGGCCTTCAGTCTGTTGCCACTGAGCCTGCAATATGGCTTGGAACATCTGAGATTGTCCCTCAAGTTGTGGCATCAGGGCTGCAAGAGCTGGAGGTAGAGGCAAAGGTGTCTCCGTCTGCAGTGTTGGTGCCTGAGAAGTTTGCCCTTCTTGCTGGACTGGTGTTGCTTCCTGGGTCGGATCCTGGTGAAGGTACGAGGTTGTTGGATTGACCAGCATCCTTCTCGGAGATTGGTCTCTCGGGATTGGTGTCCTTTGGACATCTGGCGAGAGGTCTGTTGCTTGGTCAGTCCCATCAATCGCAGTTTCCCCGGGTATGTCCATATTTCTGAAAAGAATAGAAAAATTTAGAAAAATACGAAGGACTTAATAGATGATAATCAAGCAGGATGCAATATTTATGGATGAAGTCAGTGTGGATGAGACCTAGTATTCCTATCCTATTGCAGGTTTGCTGAACATGATATCATGCTACTAGCAATTAACTCGACCTGCATGGGCCACCACTAAAACCGTGTCACGCCCCAGTCCCAAAATATGCGGAACTAGGCCACGTGGCATTGGCCAGCTGACACGTCACTAAGGGAATACCCAATTTAATGGACCCAAAGTGATGTGCTACGCTGTCCTAAAATACTACAAGTCTAATTACAGGTAAATCTACCTCATCCACAATAATAACAAGGAAAGTGCTGAATATATAGATGCTAAATCTGAAATGTCATATACAACCCAGATAAAGTCAGGTGGGAACAATCCCACCACAAAAGTAAGCAGAAGTGAAATAAGATAAACTAGCACAACATCCTCAAATATGTAGCTCCAACTCCAGGGGTACTCAGGTAGACTCTGACGGCATCTCCTCTAACTCCATCTCAAGGGCATGTCCAGACTCCTGTCAAGGTCCAGGTACTGTGGGGTGGAATGTCTCAGCTAAACCTGGCAGGGAACCAGGTCCTCAGAGGGACGTAACAAGATACAGGAAAATAACATGCCATGTATGTAAATACTGAATAAAATTTACTGAATAAAATAAATACAGGGTGCTAACCATCTAAGTGAAATGCAATTTGAGACAACCTAGTACGTATGGGAAATGTGTGGCTAGACATATGCTGACGTAATTCACCAATCTGTAGTGACAGGCTAGTATATGCCACATATGCCCCCGTTCAAGGGCACTATACAATTTTCCATCTACGATGAGAATGGTCACATGAATATATACATATATCATCCGTATCACTCCGTCGAGTGCGGCACATGGTAAAGAGGTGGGTGTCCCATACGTATTTTAGTCGTTCTCCCCACCCAATGTAACTAAATGTCAAGTCGTACATTTCCTAAATTATTCTAATCCGTGATGCGGGTCACACGTATTGGTAGCAAATCAAATACGCAGCTCGCATCCCAATATGCATTGCAACCATGTTGCGTGTTCCCGTGATAGGGTCTAGGAGAATATTAGAATACTCTCATAATTGTTGGTGAGTCTGTAATATTATTTTAAATGTCAACATATCAACTGACTGTACCCAAGGCAGTCTCAGGTAATCATGGTATATGAAATACAGAAACAAGAGCATATACAATATTGAGAATTTAAACAGTACTTGGCAAGGTATACTTGCCTACTCCCTGATTGTGTTGATAACCTGATGTGGGTTCTTGTGACAGGGGTCACTGACTGCGCTGGAGATGTTTTCTGTTAAAATATACAGGTTTGTGAATATCATGGTTGTAATGTAAAGCATATATATATATATATATATATATATATACTTATATACACATATATAATATAGATATATATATATAGTATGTATATATATAGATATAATATATATAGAAGTATATATAGTATATAAAGAACAGAAAAATGCAGGTATAATTATAATAGTAGCAGGGTATATCCACTGCTAAAGATATATAATACTATAATATGTTATCAGGGTGTATCCACTGATATATAATAATATAGTAGTCAGGGTATATCCACTGAGATATATATATATATAATAATCAGGATATATCCACTGATGATAATAATATATAATAATAAAAATGAAATGACAGAACAGAACAGAATTTAAATACAATATAAATGCTGTACTATCCAGCAATATTACCAGGGTCTATAGGTGACCACTGTTATATATAGCAGGGTATATCCACTGATAATAATATAATAAAAGACAGTGCAGAAATTTAATATATATATAAATACATATATTTACATATATATAAAAGAAAGAAAAATTGCAGGAATTTAAATATATATATAAATGCTGTACTATCCAGCAATAATATCAGGGTCTATAAGTGACCACTGTTATATACAGCATTTATAATAATAATATTATCAGGGTCTATAGGTGACCACTGGATAATATAATATATGAATTTAAAGACAGTGCAAGAATTTGAAATATACATATAAATATAAGCTGTATTATCCAGCAATAATATTTATTATTAATAATAATACATAGTATAAATATAACAAATATAACATATTAATAATATGTTATATTATATACATATAGATAATATATATATATATATATATATATATATATATATATATATATATATATATATACATATATAATAGGTGCAGGAAATTAAGTGCAGAAATAAATAAAAGAAAAAGAGTGCATAGTATACATATATACATTATAGTAGAAATTATATAACATATACAAATATGTTATATATATATGATATATATAGTATACATACTATATATATATAAATATATATATATAAATATATATATATTTATAAGTAAGGAAAAACAGAAATGAAAATGCATATAAATATTTATATAACATACATATAAGTAGATATTATATTTATACATATATAAATATATGTATAAATATAAGTATACATACATAAATATATACATACATATATAAATAATAATATATATATAATATACATATACATATAGATAGTAAATATATATAATAATATAATATACAGTATAATATACTGTATAATAACAGTATATATATAATATATATTAAGAGTATAATACACATATATATATAAATATACATATATACATATATTATACATATATATATACATATATGTATATACATATAGGGATATATATGAAAATACATATATATTAGGTTTTAGTATTATACCTACTGACAGGGGGCCCACTGGGCTTGCCGCCGGTGGAAGCACGGCGGCGGAGTCGCCGGCGGCTGGCCGGAGAGTCGCCTGCAGCAGCAGCTGCAGTCGGCAACAGCAGCAGCAGCAACGTGCAGCAGCGGCAGCGGCGGTAGCGGCGGCGGAGGAGGGGGTGCAGGCTGTCGGGGTGGCGGAGGAGGAGGTGGCAGGCTGTCGGGGTGGCGGAGGAGGAGGTGGCGAACAGCCCGGTGAGGGTGGCGGAGGTCGGGGGTGGCCGGAGTGGCGGTGGGGGACGGTCGGAGGTGAGGGAGGAGTTGCTGGCAGAGTGAGGCGGTGGGGATTGCGGGGGAGCTGCCGGCGGCGGAGGCCGTCGTGGGGCCGCGGGATGGTGGTGGATCGGTAGGGGGGGTCGAGGCGGAGCGAGTGGGGGTGGTGGCAGTGGTCGGCGACGGCTAGGGCGGCGGTGGTGGGCGGTCGGAGGTTGGGGAGCTGCTGTGGTGCAGTGAAGGAGAGGGTGCTGCGGTGGCTCGCCACGGCGGAGCAGGACGGTGCTGGCGGTGAGGCTTGGCCGGAGGGAAGAGGGGGTCGAGGCGGAGGTCGTGCCGGAGTTGGGCGGCCGGTGGTGGCGGAGGGTGGCTGTGAGGGAGTGGGGATGAGAGAGGGGTGTGTGTGTTAGGGTTTTATATAGGATTAGGCCAATGGCATTTTCGTAATTAGGTAGAACTTTGGGGTTATTTTGGTAAATTTGGATTTTTGGGATATTTTCAGCAGATTTTTCTGTGGGTCCCATGCCACCTATTGTCTAGCCAATAGGGTGTTGCCACCTAGCATGCATTTTTGCATAAAAATCCTAATCTTTTCACAATTTGCATAAAAGTCCAGAAATTGGGAAATTGCGCAATTATGCAATTTGTCTGAAAAATCACCTGGTTCTAAAAATTACCAAAATTCACAGAATTGAGGGGAAAATCTGGGGAGAATGTTTTGGATAGTGTGGGGTGAGTCTGGGCAGATGCAGGGTCTGATTTCTTAGGTGATACGGGTCACCGTATTTATTATTTAATAAATACTGCGCACGGTGTTCACTAATTATTTAGGGGCAGTTAGGGTCATAATTTTTCTACGGTGTCAATACGATAATTGTAATACAATTAGTGTAGAATATTATCGTATTTTTGGTTGGGCAAAACAGGTGCCTACTGGTCCTCAAATCTCTAGGGTACAGAGGTTGGTAAAGAGCAGAAAATTAAATAGGGATTAAATACGTACGTTTGTAACGATATTTGTGCGACTAAAACGAAGCACAAAACGAGGTTTCTGGGAGTTGCTAAAAATACAGAAAATGTAGTCTAGCAAGTCTAGGGCAGGGATGTGAAATTAGTTTAGGGTTAACAGCTAGTGTGAGGCCCTAATTAATTGTGTAATGAACAGGTGCACAATCAATAGAATATATTAATAAATAAATTTTTAAAAAGTTACACTAATTCTAATTAACTAGAAATAATATTAAAATACTAAAATCTGGTCGAGGGAGTTTACAATCTACCCTCCTTAGAATATTTCGTCCTCGAAATAAAAACACACATATAATGAGAACGAAAGATTGATTGATTCGAAATATGAGGACATAGATAGCTGAAGTTTGATTTGAAATATTTGGACATACCCTGATCTGGTAATAGATGGGGGAAACATTATCGAATATCCTCTTCCCGTTCCCAGGTTGATTTGCCTGGTGCATGATGTTTTCATGCAATATGAACTAGAGGAACGTAATACGATGTAAGGTAGGTAACGGAAGTCATTCTAAGAGAAATAAGAACAGTTTTAAACTGCAATCTAATCTATTAATAGGGTTTGATAATTCCCCAAGAAATAATAGAAATGGCTACAGAAACAATACACTACGTATTTATACTTAGTACTAGGTTTCTTCCTTCCGAAATAGGGGAAGACGGAAAACAGTAATCAAGAGTTCACGGGGAGGTAATAGATTAGAAGTATGGAGATTCAAGGCGTTTAAAGAATTCAATGGGAATTGTCAAGGCAGTTGTGGATGGAAATGCTATTCTGATAGTCCCTATTCACATATTCGTATTAGCACAGTTATGTAGCTGATACGATATGCGCAGAGGGTAAGTACATCTGTCTACTAATCATCCACGTAAAGTAGTTATGCGAAAGGCGAACCAAGTGCATTATGGTTGATCAGACCGTCATACACTGATTCTGAAATGTATTAGTGTAGTACTCCAATAATACATAATTAATGAACAAGCTTGATAAAGAATAAGCTTGCAAAACTAGGCTATAATAGCAGAGCATAATTTAAGGTAGTACGCTAGATTATGATGTGAAAAGTACAAAACAATTCAATTTTACAAAAAGACAAGATTTTATAATTTATTATTCTAACTCCTTGTCTAGGTTGCTAGTTGACCCAATCACCAGGTTTACAACAGGTCGCATATTATTGATAGTTTAACATCTGTCTACCCTCTCTCCTTAAGTCTAATTGTTTAATCTTAATACTAGCTGTAATTAATCTATTGGTTAAAACACAAGACTAGAAGTTACTGACTACCCTAATAAGTCATATACATCAAATCTAATAGTACCCAACTATTACTACATTCACATGTTTTGAGCCTAGCGATCAATGTCTAGCAATCTACCTATCTGTTTTTGCTTAGTCCTGACCATTATTTAAAGGATGGAAAAATAATTTAGGTCGGATACTATAAGTCATCAGGTGACTAAGGTTAACCAATATGATTTGCTATCCTAGGTATACTATCTATTTCTGAATGGATAACTTGGTGGTCTAAGGATGATGCTTCTCTTCCCGTAGTCTAGGATAGTATTTGTACTTGGCTTAGCCAGTCCATGTCTAAGACAACGTCAGAGTTTGGTATTGGAAGTACCAAGATTCCCGTCCTCATTACTCTACTATACCTGACTACTAGCAGGCTTTAGTAATATTGGTAAATGGAACAATGCCTCTTCCGGTAAACCTGGCTATTTACATGGGTACGAATCTACTAGATGTGATGACAGTGTAGTGCCAGAATCAAATAATGCGGGTTGCAGGTAATAATGCGACTATAATGGTACCTGAAATGGTTTTACCTTCCTGTTTGTTGTCTGGATAGGTAGTACTGCTTGTCTTGGGTGGCTAGGGGTGGTTCCCTCTGAAATCTTCCAGATACTAGGAGATGCTGACCTCTAGTAGGAGGTTGCATTCTCTGGGCTGGTGCTGCTGGTCCTTGCCCGTTCTGGAGTGCTGCTTCTCTGTGTTGTGGGCAGTCTCTGGCCTTATGTTGATTGTCTCCACATATCAGGCATAGTCTATACTTCATTCGACAGTTTTTGGCATAATGTCCTTGCCTGCCACAATGGTGACAAGTCGAAAGTTTCTTGTATTGATATGGCCCCGTCTTGTGTTGTGCCTGATTTCCCTGGTGACGGATTGGTCCTCCTGCTCCAGTCTGGTCTCTGGCTGATCTTGCTTCTCGACCAATGGCTTCTTGTATCCTTGCCTCTGAAAGAACTTCTTCGTAGGAGATTCTCGACTGTGCCGTAGTATACCTTTGGAGTTCGGAGGTAAGGCCGTGATGGAACTTTAGGGCCTTCTTCAGCTCGTTTGGTATTAGGATGGCACCGTATTGACTTAGTCGACTGAATTCTGCGTCGTAGGCGTCGACGGTCATATTTCCTTGTTCCAAATGCAGGAACTGAGAGTACAGATCATCTCTGACCGTGGCAGGGAAATATTTTGCATTAAAATATTCCAGAAATTGCTCCCAAGTATGGTTCTTGCTGGTGCTGCGCTCTATAGATTCCCACCAGTGATGGGCGTTACCGAGGAGTAGGATCCTTACTGCGGTTATCCATAGATCGGGGTGAAGCTGGGAACCTTCTAGCAGTATTTCCGTGTTAGAAATCCAGTCTGAGATCTCTTCCGGAGTTTCATTGCCCTTAAAGGTTCTCGGGCTCATCCGGCTAAAGCCTCGAACAGTGCTAGCTGGTTGGACAGAGGCTGGTACTGGGGCAGCTGTCCTTTCCAGAACCGTCATTAGGCATTGTCTCAGGCCTTCAGTCTGTTGCCACTGAGCCTGCAATATGGCTTGGAACATCTGAGATTGTCCCTCAAGTTGTGGCATCAGGGCTGCAAGAGCTGGAGGTAGAGGCAAAGGTGTCTCCGTCTGCAGTGTTGGTGCCTGAGAAGTTTGCCCTTCTTGCTGGACTGGTGTTGCTTCCTGGGTCGGATCCTGGTGAAGGTACGAGGTTGTTGGATTGACCAGCATCCTTCTCGGAGATTGGTCTCTCGGGATTGGTGTCCTTTAGACATCTGGCGAGAGGTCTGTTGCTTGGTCAGTCCCATCAATCGCAGTTTCCCCGGGTATGTCCATATTTCTGAAAAGAATAGAAAAATTTAGAAAAATACGAAGGACTTAATAGATGATAATCAAGCAGGATGCAATATTTATGGATGAAGTCAGTGTGGATGAGACCTAGTATTCCTATCCTATTGCAGGTTTGCTGAACATGATATCATGCTACTAGCAATTAACTCGACCTGCATGGGCCACCACTAAAACCGTATCACGCCCCAGTCCCAAAATATGCGGAACTAGGCCACGTGGCATTGGCCAGCTGACACGTCACTAAGGGAATACCCAATTTAATGGACCCAAAGTGATGTGCTACGCTGTCCTAAAATACTACAAGTCTAATTACAGGTAAATCTACCTCATCCACAATAATAACAAGGAAAGTGCTGAATATATAGATGCTAAATCTGAAATGTCATATACAACCCAGATAAAGTCAGGTGGGAACAATCCCACCACAAAAGTAAGCAGAAGTGAAATAAGATAAACTAGCACAACATCCTCAAATATGTAGCTCCAACTCCAGGGGTACTCAGGTAGACTCTGACGGCATCTCCTCTAACTCCATCTCAAGGGCATGTCCAGACTCCTGTCAAGGTCCAGGTACTGTGGGGTGGAATGTCTCAGCTAAACCTGGCAGGGAACCAGGTCCTCAGAGGGACGTAACAAGATACAGGAAAATAACATGCCATGTATGTAAATACTGAATAAAATTTACTGAATAAAATAAATACAGGGTGCTAACCATCTAAGTGAAATGCAATTTGAGACAACCTAGTACGTATGGGAAATGTGTGGCTAGACATATGCTGACGTAATTCACCAATCTGTAGTGACAGGCTAGTATATGCCACATATGCCCCCGTTCAAGGGCACTATACAATTTTCCATCTACGATGAGAATGGTCACATGAATATATACATATATCATCCGTATCACTCCGTCGAGTGCGGCACATGGTAAAGAGGTGGGTGTCCCATACGTATTTTAGTCGTTCTCCCCGCCCAATGTAACTAAATGTCAAGTCGTACATTTCCTAAATTATTATAATCCGTGATGCGGGTCACACGTATTGGTAGCAAATCAAATACGCAGCTCGCATCCCAATATGCATTGCAACCATGTTGCGTGTTCCCGTGATAGGGTCTAGGAGAATATTAGAATACTCTCATAATTGTTGGTGAGTCTGTAATATTATTTTAAATGTCAACATATCAACTGACTGTACCCAAGGCAGTCTCAGGTAATCATGGTATATGAAATACAGAAACAAGAGCATATACAATATTGAGAATTTAAACAGTACTTGGCAAGGTATACTTGCCTACTCCCTGATTGTGTTGATAACCTGATGTGGGTTCTTGTGACAGGGGTCACTGACTGCGCTGGAGATGTTTTCTGTTAAAACATACAGGTTTGTGAAAATCATGGTTGTAATGTAAAGCATATATATATATATATATATATATATACTTATATACACATATATAATATAGATATATATATATAGTATGTATATATATAGATATAATATATATATCAGTATATATAGTATATAAAGAACAGAAAAATGTAGGTATAATTATAATAGTAGCAGGGTATATCCACTGCTAAAGATATATAATACTATAATATGTTATCAGGGTGTATCCACTGATATATAATAATATAGTAGTCAGGGTATATCCACTGAGATATATATATATATATAATAATCATGGTATATCCACTGATGATAATAATATATAATAATAAAAATGAAATGACAGAACAGAATTTAAATACAATATAAATGCTGTACTATCCAGCAATATTACCAGGGTCTATAGGTGACCACTGTTATATATAGCAGGGTATATCCACTGATAATAATATAATAAAAGACAGTGCAGAAATTTAATATATATATAAATACATATATTTACGTATATATAAAAGAAAGAAAAATTGCAGGAATTTAAATATATATATATAAATGTTGTACTATCCAGCAATAATATCAGGGTCTATAAGTGACCACTGTTATATACAACATTTATAATAATAATATTATCAGGGTCTATAGGTGACCACTGGATAATATAATATATGAATTTAAAGACAGTGCAAGAATTTGAAATATACATATAAATATAAGCTGTATTATCCAGCAATAATATTTATTATTAATAATAATACATAGTATAAATATAACATATTAATAATATGTTATATTATATACATATAGATAATATATATATATATATAGATATATATATATACATATATAATAGGTGCAGGAAATTAAGTGCAGAAATAAATAAAAGAAAAAGAGTGCATAGTATACATATATACATTATAGTAGAAATTATATAACATATACAAATATGTTATATATATATGATATATATAGTATACATACTATATATATATAAATATATATATATAAATATATATATATTTATAAGTAAGGAAAAACAGAAATGAAAATGCTTATAAATATTTATATAACATACATATAAGTAGATATTATATTTATACATATATAAATATATGTCTAAATATAAGTATACATACATAAATATATACATACATATATAAATAATAATATATATATAATATACATATACATATAGATAGTAAATATATATAATAATATAATATACAGTATAATATACTGTATAATAACAGTATATATATAATATATATTAAGAGTATAATACACATATATATATAAATATACATATATACATATATTATAAATATATATATACATATATGTATATACATATAGGGATATATATGAAAATACATATATATTAGGTTTTAGTATTATACCTACTGACAGGGGGCCCACTGGGCTTGCCGCCGGTGGAAGCACGACGGCGCAGTCGCCGGCGGCTGGCCGGAGAGTCGCCTGCAGCAGCAGCTGCAGTCGACAACAGCAGCAGCAGCAACAACGTGCAGCAGCGGCGGTAGCGGCGGCGGAGGAGGGGGTGCAGGCTGTCGGGGTGGCGGAGGAGGAGGTGGCGAACAGCCCGGTGAGGGTGGCGGAGGTCGGGGGTGGCCGGAGTGGCGGTGGGGGACGGTCGGAGGTGAGGGAGGAGTTGCTGGCAGAGTGAGGCGGTGGGGATTGCGGGGGAGCTGCCGGCGGCGGAGGCCGTCGTGGGGCCGCGGGATGGTGGTTGATCGGTAGGGGGGGTCGAGGCGGAGCGAGTGGGGGTGGTGGCGGTGGTCGGCGACGGCTAGGGCGGCGGTGGTGGGCGGTCGGAGGTCGGGGAGCTGCTGTGGTGCAGTGAAGGAGAGGGTGCTGCGGTGGCTCGCCACGGCGGAGCAGGGCGGTGCTGGCGGTGAGGCTTGGCCGGAGGGAAGAGGGGGTCGAGGCGGAGGTCGTGCCGGAGTTGGGCGGCCGGTGGTGGCGGAGGGTGGCTGTGAGGGAGTGGGGATGAGAGAGGGGTGTGTGTGTTAGGGTTTTATATAGGATTAGGCCAATGGCATTTTCGTAATTAGGTAGAACTTTGGGGTTATTTTGGTAAATTTGGATTTTTGGGATATTTTCAGCAGATTTTTCTGTGGGTCCCATGCCACCTATTGTCTAGCCAATAGGGTGTTGCCACCTAGCATGCATTTTTGCATAAAAATCCTAATCTTTTCACAATTTGCATAAAAGTCCAGAAATTGGGAAATTGCGCAATTATGCAATTTGTCTGAAAAATCACCTGGTTCTAAAAATTACCAAAATTCACAGAATTGAGGGGAAAATCTGGGGAGAATGTTTTGGACAGTGTGGGGTGAGTCTGGGCAGATGCAGGGTCTGATTTCTTAGGTGATACGGGTCACCGTATTTATTATTTAATAAATACTGCGCACGGTGTTCACTAATTATTTAGGGGCAGTTAGGGTCATAATTTTTCTACGGTGTTAATACGATAATTGTAATACAATTAGTGTAGAATATTATCGTATTTTTGGTTGGGCAAAGCAGGTGCCTACTGGTCCTCAAATCTCTAGGGTACAGAGGTTGGTAAAGAGCAGAAAATTAAATAGGGATTAAATACGTACGTTTGTAACGATATTTGTGCGACTAAAACGAAGCACAAAACGAGGTTTCTGGGAGTTGCTAAAAATACAGAAAATGTAGTCTAGCAAGTCTAGGGCAGGGATGTGAAATTAGTTTAGGGTTAACAGCTAGTGTGAGGCCCTAATTAATTGTGTAATGAACAGGTGCACAATCAATAGAATATATTAATAAATAAATTTTTAAAAAGTTACACTAATTCTAATTAACTAGAAATAATATTAAAATACTGAAATCTGGTCGAGGGAGTTTACAAGATGCGTGCAGATTCTGTGGTGCTGATCGCTACAAGGCCACTGTTAGAGGAAAGTCTGTCGGTGCAAGGAAGCCTACCGATTCGATGCACTACTTGCCTTTGACGCCGCGGTTGCAGCGGTTGTTTATGGTTAAGGAGACTGCAGAAAACATGAGTTGGCACAGGCGAAAACAGATGGAAGGAGTATTGGATCATCCATCCGATGGAGAAGCATGGAAGCACTTTGATCGAGAGTATCCACATTTTGCCGAGGAAGCGCGTAATTTTAGATTGGGGCTCTGCTCTGACGGTTTTACCCCATTCGGACTTTCGGGCTCCCAGTATTCGTGTTGGCCTATGATCGTCACTCCGTACAATCTACCGCCTTGGATGTGCATGAAGACTCCGTATATGTTCCTAACCGTTATTATCCCGGGTCCGAACAATCCGAAGAGGAACATCGATGTGTATTTACAGCCTTTGATAGATGAGTTGAATCAGCTGTGGGAAGTAGGTGCCAACACGTACGATGTTTCTATGAAGCAGAATTTTCAGATGAGGGCAGCACTTATGTGGACCATCAACGACTTTCCGGCCTATGGAATGTTATCGGGATGGAGCACCCATGGTCGTCTCTCATGTCCGTATTGCATGGACCGTTCTCAGGCTTTCCGTTTGAAACACGGAGGCAAACCGTGCTTCTTCGATTGTCATCGACAATTTTTGCCGAAGGATCATCCGTACCGGAGGAATCGGAATGCTTTTCGTGCGGGAGTTGTGGAGAAGGCCAATCCACCGCCAAGGTGGCCCGGTTGCACGATATGGGAAGAGGTAAAAGATTTACCAAGTGCTATCGAAGAGCCTGCTAAGGGATACAAGTGTGACAGATTTGGTCGCACCCATAACTGGACGAAGAGGAGTATATTCTGGGATCTGCCATATTGGAGCACCAATCTGATCAGACATAACCTTGATGTCATGCATATCGATAAGAATGTGTTTGATAACATAATTAATACTGTAATGGATGTAAAGGGGAAGACGAAAGATAATCCGAAGGCCAGGTTGGACTTAGAAGACATATGTAGACGTCCTGCATTGCATTTGATAGAGGAGGGGAATGGAAAGTTAAAGCAACCAAAGTCAGTTTTCTCACTGGATAAAGAGGATAAAGGTAGACTTTGTAGGTGGATTCAGGGTCTAAAGTTTCCAGACGGGTACGTGTCGAACTTGAGAAGATGCGTCGACCTCAAGGAGAACAAACTAGTAGGTATGAAGAGCCACGATTGTCACGTATTCATGGAGAGGTTAATTCCGATTGCATTTCGGGAATTCTTACCGCAGGTCGTTTGGGACCCATTGACAGAGCTGAGCATATTCTTCAGAGATCTTTGTTGTACTAAGTTGCTCGTCGATCGTCTAGAAAAGCAAGAGAGGGACATTGCGGTAACACTATGTAAGCTCGAGAAGGTGTTTCCTCCAGGATTCTTCGACTCTATGGAGCATTTGTCAATTTATCTTTCCTATGAGGCACGTGTTGGTGGTCCTGTCGGTTATCGGTGGATGTACCCCTTCGAGCGTCATCTGAATCACCTAAAGAGAAAGGTGAAAAATAAGGCACGGGTTGAAGGATCTATTTGTGAAGCTTATGTTCTCGAGGAGATTACAAACTTTTGCTCGACGTATTTCAAACCGCATGTTGCTACTAATAGGACGAAAGCTCCCAGAAACGACGACGCATATCAGGAATCTAATGATGCAATACTTAAAGTATTCAATGCATCCGGAAAGCCTTCGGGAAAAATGAAGAAGAGATATTTGAATGACGATGAGCTAAGGGCTGCTCAATTGTATATATTACTCAATTGCGACGAGGATGAAGTGGAGAAGCTAGAGGGGTAAGTAATTAATACGTCCACGTTTACATCATCTCAATGTAATAGTATAAGATACTATTATGCTACTAATCAGCAGTTGCTTCATTGTTTTTCAGCACATATAATGATGAGTTGAGGTCGGTTAGACCCTACATAACAGACGAAGAAGTAGAACAAGATATGAGATGCCATTTTCCTTCTTGGTTGAGCGCATATGTAAGATACTTGGTAATTACTTTTTTATTTCTGCACTTGCAAAACAAATAACTTACTATCGCTACTTTGGTATTTAGGTCGATCGTCTAATATCACCCGAGAATGAATCTATTAGGACTCTAGCCAAGGGACCAATTACTGCCGTAAAAATATGGCCAAGTTTCTGTGTGAATGGGTTCAGGTTCAAGTCAACAAATGCTCCTATCAGAGACAGCTTTCTGGATCTTGATTCCACGAAAAACAGTGGTTTGTGTATCAAATCTTCAAACTACAAAGACGTTAATCCGGGCAATGATTTTTTTGGCATCTTACGAGAGATTGTGGAGTTGACATATAATTTTGGCACAGAACCTGCTAATATCGTGCTATTCAGGTGTGAATGGTTCGATCCGATTCAAGATCAAGGTTGGAAAATTGACAAGCATGGCCTTGTGGATATAAACTACAAGCGTAGATATCAAGGCTACGAACCATTTGTCCTATCAAGTCAGGCTCAGCTCGTGTACTTCACAACTTATCCTAGACGGGGGACAGCGAGGTCGGATTGGTGGGCAGTATGCAAGACTAAAGCTAGAAATACCTTTGACATTGACGAAATAGCTTATCAGGAGGACGATCTACCTCTTGTAACAAATATTGTAGATGTGGACTCAACGGAAGTTACTCATTACACGAGTAATAATGTAGAAGATGTAGAATTATCCGAAGAGGACGACGAAGTAGATGAAAGTGAAGACGAGGAAGAGGAAGAGCAGGACGACGAAGGCGAACAAGATGAATTTTCTGAAGATGATTGAAATTAAAAAATATTGCATGTAGAATGTAACTATATTATGACTGTAGAATATAGATCAATGTGGGAAAATTGACAAAGTAGATGTACCCATTAACGAATATATGTATTATATTTTGACTGTATAATGCTTTGAGATATGTATCACATTTCGACTGTAGAATGTAGTATATATTTGTGTTTCTCTATATTCATCATATGTTGTTATCAGATATGACAGGACGACGCGGAGGATTCGGCAGGTCCCGAGGTAGACCGAGTGCCACTCCGGTACTGCCTACTGTTGGTTCCGGATCATCATCGCCCAGTACTCCAGTATATCGATCAGTCACATCTCCGACTGTTGGGACGAGTAGTTCCTGGCGTGATAGTACACCCTCGTCCAGCGTTCCTCCTGCTGACGGAACCATGGGGACAGATGAGCATGTCGAGGAGGTCGTGCCCACGTTGTCCCAGCATCAGCAAGATCCTCCATGTGCACCTCCGGAGGAGACGAGGACAGAGATTTGGGCCGACGGTACAAAGTAAGTCAATTAGATGGTTTAGTATATATTTGTGTTTCTCTTTATTCATCGTATATTGACCGGCTCAGTAATCTAAATTATTATCTCTGTATAGATATCGTCCATCGTCGGTTCAGAGACGCCTGGGCCAATTTCTGAGGAACAACTACGGTGGCCCTTGGATCAACTACTCTGAGGCTCCGGAGGAGAGGAAGGCGTTCTGGTTTGCGCACTTCCAGGTTAAGTATATTAAATAAATCCTCTAATTTATGCATATTATATAACTTATTCGTGCTGCTAACTTAATGAATTATTTATTGTAGCAAACGTATTTTTATCCTCCGCACCGGGCCGAGTTGATCGAGCGGCTCTTTCCTACCGTTGCCGCCAAGCTTATCCGAGATGCTCTGGATGACCAGAAGGCTCGTGATCGTGCTGGAAAACCGATCCAAGGTTGGATCACGCCTGAGCAGTGGACTGCGATGAGGGCTAGATTCGACGATCCGAGCTACAAGGAAAGGTCTAAGAAGGCCAAGGCGGCTAGGCAGAATGCTGCCAAGTGGTGTGGTGGCTCGATTCCGATGACGGAACATTTCCGTCGTTTGGTATGTTTTTTCTTTTAAAATATATTATTTTAATACAAGTACTATAAAATGGTACTTGGAAAAAATATTTAAGTTTAGTAATAAATAATATATTTTTAACAGGTACAGAGGGGTGAGGATGCAAACATGGTGACCGTCTTCTTGGCCACCCATCGCAAGGACGGAAATCTCATTGATGAGAGGGCCTCACAGACCTACGTAAGTATTACTTTACTTTGTGTTTATTTTAATATAACTTAGGCAATTATCGAGTTTTCAAACCTTTTCTAGGCCGAGTATCTTAGGCTGCGTGAGCGGGCGACTGCTAGTGCACCTACACCTGGAGAGGCTGGTACTTCGTCGCAGCCCGCTCCATCTCCGTCGGCGGACGACCTGTGGGTGACCGCAGCTGGTGGTCTCCAGAGGGGTACGTACTACGGTACGGGCTCCTATGGCGCCCTGGTTGCGACGCAGTCATCTAGGGCCTCCCAGACAGCTGCGCATTGCACACACCCCTCGCAGTCGCAGCCCTCGCAGTCGTCGGCCCAAGTCCAGGAGGCCGTCCAGGAGGCCGTTAACCGTCAGATTGCGTCTCTCCGTGACGACTTACTGCGAAGTATGGAGGAGCAGCCCCGGTCCCAGCCGCAGGCGGACGATCCGATGCTCATCGCACGATTGGATATGCTCGACCGCAGCATGACGGAGCTACGGGACCTGACAAATGATATTAGAGCCTCCAATGACCGCAACATCATGGAGCTGCAGGCGTCACAGCTATCGATGGGCGAGAAGCTTACGAGGATGCAGGATTCAATGGGTGATAGCAGTACGGGGCTGTTATCTACCCTGGATTCTTACAACCAGCGACTCGCAGACTTGGAGCGGGCACGGCCTCCACCGACGTCACTGCCTTATCCATCGACATCGGTGTCGATTCCACGGGACGAGTATGAGGAGTTCTTATCCTTCAAGCGCGCCGCTGGTCAGCGTCCTGCAGATCCGCAGTAGTATAGTTATTTTTATTATTATTTATGATGCGATTGTATATTATGAATTATTGATACTTCAACAGTAGGCATGATGTTTGATGCTTCTTGTGGTATTTAATTTTTTACTTAATTTAATTTGATTGATACTTCAACAATGCTTCTTGTGGTCTTTAATTTAATTGGATTATATAGTGGAGATGGAGGAGTCGAAGAAGGGTGGTTCTTGTGGTGTCAAGAAGAGGAGATGGAGGAGGAGGAGGACTAGAACTGCAGGGAATCACCAATCTGGATAATATTTTTTTTTAATTTTTTTTAAAATTAGCGACGGTTTTAGCGACGTTTAGCGACGTTTAGCGACGTTATATTAAGTCGCTAAATACGTCGCTAATTAGCGATGCTGTAACACGTCGCTAAATACGTCGCTAATGACGTCGCTATACGTCGCCAAATGCTGACATGGCAGTATAGCCAGGTCATTATAGACGTCGGTGTAACGTCGCTATTGACGTCGCTAATGACGTCGCCAATTGCTGACACGGCAGTATTGCCAGGTCATTAAAGACGTCGGTGTAACGTCGCTATATAAGTCGCTAATTAGCGACGTTTAGCGACTTTACTGACGTCGCTAAGTAGTGACTCGGCGTCGCTAAACGTCGCAAAAATTTGCGACACTTTAAAGTCGCTAAAAAACGTCGGTATAGCGACGTTTAGCGACGTTTTTTTTTTGGCGACTTGATTTTTTCCGACATCTTTCTTACGTCGCTAAACTCATTTAGCGACGTTTTTTGGTTATTTAGCGACGTTTTTAGACGTCGCTAATTTGACTTATTCTGGTAGTGGTGTGTGTGTGTGTGTGTGTGCGCGCGGCGCACGGAACTTTCTATTCGTCTTTTGCTATTTTCAAATAGAAAAATAAATTAATAGACAATTAAAATACGTGCAAAACATATACTATTATATATTAATTTATTAAGGAAATGAGTTAAACAATTTCGAAGGAGAAAGAAATAACTTGGTACCAAATTTTGAGAATCGAACTCGACATTAAACAGGAAAAGACATTTGCTCATAATTTGAAGGTTCAACGAGAATAGAACCAATTGTCGAACTGGTCATGAAAACGTTCCTGATCAAATTTCGGTGTCCCTTTAGCATTTTTTGTTATCATAATATTTTGACGTTGGTATTTGTATAGTTATATTCTGCGCTAGCTAATTATGTTATTGTATTATCTCTGATAACTTAAACTGGTGTCTCAAGCTATGAGACCATAATTTCTTGGAAAACATGGAAAATGATCATCAACAGTAAATGTACGTAAATGAGTAAACTATCAAACGAGAAGGATCGAACCAACCAAACCTTGGGACGTAACAGTACACTCTTCTCCTGGAGATAAAGACTCAACACTGATCATATGGTCGCTTCCGATCTTTTTTCGTCCGTCTACTGTACGTGCGTACGTACTCATCACCACAAGAGCTGACAGGAGGAACAAGGCAAGAGAGAACGAGAAACGTCGTAAATCAGAAGCCATGACAAAGGGAGTAGTGATGGGAAACGCAAATGCAAGAGGACATTATATATATATATAGATTTTCTTCGCAATGGGTTCCTGCCTGCCTAGTGAATTATTCTCATGATCGATCATATTAAATCCAAATTTTAATTCCACTAGTGGAATAAAATAAATGTGCTTCTTGTCATTGTGAAGATGATGGGAAATTTGGATTAGGGATTTAGTGCTGGAATTTGGCCGCCGATCGAGGAAAAAATCTTCCGATTCATTCAAGTAGGAACGGACGTGGCATCATGCTGCTGGCTGACGTACGTAGTACCCAATAGAATTAGACAAGCAACAAGTAGCTAGTTCAAAGTTTTAATTTGTCACGAAATAAAAATCGTCCATGACACTAAACTATCAAATAATGTCTTCTTAGCCATTGGGTGCCATGAAATATTGACCTTAAATTAACATTTAAACTACCAAGTCGCAAGTACGTTGTTCTACTTTAAGACTAAACTGTAAAGAAAGCCAGAAACCCTAAAAAGTAAACACACAGGAAAGCGAAACCGTAACGAACTGCCACGAATGCACAAGTGGGTCTAAGCAGGATGATGCATGCATGCATACATAAGCAAGGGCCGGGTCGTGGTCCGGTCGTAAGTGTGATTCAGGGAATGATCGAAACGAGACTGACTAAGTAAAAGCATATCAGATTTTATGTTGACTTTCGTATGAACAGTATCTACTATAAAAATACAGAGTTTTAGCGACTGAATTTTTCGTCGCTAAAATATCTATTTCCTTCGCTATTTGAATTTAGCGACAGGATTGTGGCGTCAGTAATTTAAGTGTCGCTGTCACAATTTCGTCGTCGATGGACATAGCGACGTAATGTCAGTGACGGATTAGTGACGTACTATTTTCGTCGCTACATTTAGGGACAGATTAACGACGAAATTTCGACGAAAACTGTGAGCCGATTTTACCAATACCACTGATCCCGATACTCATAGTAATAGTCTGATACCGATTTCGATACAGATACTTTAACATTGGACTAGTGTATACTATGAGTACCTATGTAACATAACACCATAGAAGGTTGTAAAAGTAAGTAAAAAAATAAACTTTTCTATCACATGTAAATGAACTAATCGATCGCCAAGAGTGATTACTATTTCATTCAATTTCAAAACCTATATATATATAAAACTAAATTATAGTATATATATATATATATATATATATATATATATATATATATATATATATATATATATATATATATACACACACACACGAACGTTTTTAGTAACTAAATATACAATTCATTCTGTTCAATTTTCGGTCCAAAGTCAAATAATGCTCACTCCTAACTGTGACAGTGTCCGTGTCCATATCCTAAATCCAAATGTTATGTAAATTTGAACACAAGCATCATATGCACAATTTGAACAAAAATATTATCGAAAATGAGAATTATTGAGAAGAAAAGTTTAGGACATTACCTATCGTCGCAGTCGATGCGTTTGAGGGACCGGAGAGGGGGGGACCGGAGAGGATGAGGAGAGTATTGGCCGTCGCCGACAGGAGGAGAGGACGGAGAGGACAAAGCCGCTGACAGGAGGAGAGGACGAGGAGGGGTGTGGGAGGGGGTCGCCGCTGACAGGAGGAGAGGGGGTCGTCGCTGACGTACGGAGGAGGATGGGTTTGAGGGTCGTCGGAGATGGAGGTCGAGTTCGGAGAAGGGGGTCGAAAATGCGGAGAAGGGGGCCGAGGTCGGGGAGAGAGAAAGATCGAGAGAGAGAGTGTAAGAGATTGAGAATGGAGGAAATGAAACGCGCTCTGAAATTTTAAGTTTTGGAAGCAAAGAATAATTTCGTCGCTAATGTAACAACGATGGACTATTGACAAAAAAATAATATAATTTATTTACATAAATAAATAAATCATAATTTTGTCGAAAATTCGTCACTGATTCAGCGATGAAATATTGTCTGTCGCTAAAATTCATCGCTATTTAACAATATTTTTATAGTGACCTAGGAATATTAGTATTTGGAATTTGAGTAAAATGGTAGTATTTTAAATATCAGAGTATGTATTGAACTTCCCTAATTAGTTTACTTAGTAACTAATAAGTATTTTTTTTTTAGAGAGAAAACGATGGGTAGAATTCCACCCGTGTCAAAATGATAGTTACCGAAACAAAGCTTTACTACACCAAAAATGTTATTTGTCTCCAAAAAAATTTAGTTGATAGTATCTTCCATTATGTGACATATGACTGCTGATATGATAGTTGACATAACAAAACTTAACATTCAAATTAATATTAAAATGAATATTAATATTAAAATTAACATTAATATTAACATTAAAAAAATTTGAATAATTATTTTTTTGAGTTAAAATTTGATATATCAACTGTTATGTCAGATGTCAAATAATGAAATATGACATCATTTAATTTTTTTTTTAGAAGACGTAGCATAATTGTTACTGCACACTTGCTAAGTGTGCATCTTTATCCCTCAACTTTGGATTTTTCTTCTACATCTAATTGACTTGTTTTAGTTTTTACTCTTGTACTTAAGTTTATTTTACTCAGAACTGAAAAAGGAACACTTGGGGGTGGCCTAACAGTTAGGTCTGTGGTGTGAGTTACATGAGAAGTCTTGATTTCTAGTATTGGATGATTATTGACAACGCTTCTTGGATGTCAAAGCTGATGTGGGAACTTTATTTGTTGCAAAAATGATAGAAATTACCAAAATTTTCAAGTACTCTCATGGTCGGTCATGGGATAGCAACATGTTATTTTTTGAATATTTTTTTCTTCCAAGATCATTATATATTTGCCTATAAACCATTTACATTTTATTCATCAATTTTTTCAGTTTATTTGTAATTTTATTTTGATTACTAGTTAGGGTTGACTTAGTCCAGGCCAACCAGGACGACCGTCCAAGACCCACGACTTAGGAAGACCAAAAAAAAAATTAATTTAGACACACACACACACACACACACATATATATATATATATATATATATATATATATATATATAAGCATAATTATGTATCGAAAATAGAACTAGTACATACCATAGACATTTTTTAGCACAAAATAGTTGATTTGTCATGATTACTATGTTAGACTTACGTATAAGAGGTTCATGGTTCAATCTTTTTTGGTAGCACTTTTTTTAATTTATTATTTTTTACATTATATGATGCCAACATCGGTGTCGTTGCCATTGGCCGGAATGCCAAGCAGGCCTTCGAAGAGTTAATCGGATACATGATACAACATGCCACTGTTTGGGTCTTCTTCCGGTGTTGCCTCTTAGAGCATCATTAGTAAGGTCCATCCCAATTTCTATATTCTTGATTCACAATGTAGGAGCTCAATTTGTAGAACAGTAAGAACCATTCTAAGTTTTAATTTAAAAAAAAATAATTTATCCTTAACTTTATTTATCCATATTCATGATGCATCCTACATTGTTTCTATAATGTACAAAAAAATTTACTTTTGACGAAAATTGTATTTTTCTAACGGTCAACTCTTTGACTATATTTTACGGACGCTGCTACATTGTCCGCGGTTTGTAACCGTTCAGCCAAGTGGCAGCGTCTTATTGGTGAAGATTTCGATGTCGGATTCAAACAAATAGGGGTGACAATAGAGTCGTACCATGTAGCATGCGGTCACGGCCTGCGGGCAATGACCGCGGGCCATATATCATTTTCCGTCCTCTACCTTCCAAAATATGATCACAATTCACTTGGGACATGCCAAAGTTGATAGCCTTGGACATTTGCTTTTATTTTACATCACAATAACATGTAAGACTTACAATCAACATACGGAATAGATAGGGAAGTAGTCCAAATGCAAATAATGTTCTTTACAAAGGCGGATGATAAAGTCACTACAAAATACATTCAGGCTGGTCCAAATTTTTGCTCTCTAAATTTTTCATTTTAAATTTTATACGAGACTAGCAAAATTTTTTATTTATTACTGTCAAAATTTTGACAGTCCTTTCAATATGTTGGACTGTCAAAATTTTGACAGTCCATTGAATTGTATATATTATTTAGGACTGTCAAAATTTTGATAGTCCAAATTATTGGAAGGACTGTTAAACTTTTGACAGTCATAAATATATTTTTAATCTAGTACTGAGTAAATTTTTAAGTGAAAAATTTAGAAAAGAAAATTAGAACAACCTGAGTCATCTTTGCAGTGCTTTTATCAAGAACCTTTACAAAAGGACCGACTAGCAACCTTTGATCCCAAACCCGATCCGTAGATTTGGAACATCATAGACCACACTTATGGTCTTCTGGATCACGTTGCCAATGATGCCGACGTCGACGTCGGCGCCATTGGGTGAAAACGCGAGGCAGTCCTCAAATAGTATGCCGTTCGGATCCAGATCCACTGATACCCCTTCAAACTCCAGCACGACGGATGGCAACGACACAGTGGAGAGTCCCGTAAAGTCGTAGCAAGCATCGAGTCCGTCGACTCCTTTGGACATCTTGTACTTCGTCATTTGTGCCGTGAACGCAGTTCGGAGCTCGGAATAGGCGGTCGGAGGCAAGTGCGTGATGGTCGTCCCGGAGTCGATCAAGGTTCCGGCATTCAAGAACACGGTTGGGGGTATTGCGAGTTTTGTCCCGCCGACGCTGATCGAGATCAGTAGGAGGAAGTAAAACGACGAAGCGCCGCCGGGACGACTTAACATGGGCGTGTACTGCACATTGGAGCTGGGTACCGAGCCGCTGCCGAAGGCTAGGTAGCCGGTAGAGCTCGAAGTTGGCGGGAGGCAGTAGGAGAAGAGCCCACCGTACGTCGACTCGGTCTGCAGAACTATCGACGACGGAGCGCGTCCCAGCCCCATGAGCCCCGCAATCTGCCCGCTGGGGCCCTTGCCCCCCTGATTCTTGCCGCACCCGAACCTGAAATTTTGTATCGTGTCGGTGGATGTTATGGCGAGGGTGTCTGTACTATAGTATCCTACAGTGAAGAAGCCGTCTCCGTACTGGACACCATAAATACAAGTAGCCCCTGAAGTGGTACAATTATACAAGGACAGTTCCGTGGAGCTGCAGTAGGGAGAAGAGCAGGAGATGGTGGCGTAGGTAGAGGATTTTTTCGGGTCAAACATTTGTTCCTTTTGTTGGTAGCAATGCTTAGGACAAGGTTGGCATTGGATCCAGGTGACGTCGCTGCCGGTGTCGAACATTACGGTCTGTTGCAGGCTCGGGGTACCGAACCCGACGGTTACAACATAGGCACCGTCGAAGCTGAAAGAGTCCCCTGTGTTTGCTGGGATTTCTGCTCCGGCCAACAATATGGGTGGTGGTGCTTGTTGGGACTTGCCCGTGATTTTGCTGCGGATCCAATTGACACGAATCCGGTCTTGGTTTAAGATTTGTGTAAGGCTAATATTCTGCCTATTTGGGGAGCACGGTCCATGGCGGCTGACGACTTTCAAACCGGGCGGCCGGCGACCTGCATCTGATGCCAGAAGACAGAAGAATTAACGGGTCAGTATACATACCCAAGTATAACCCCCCCTATTTCCTAATTTAACAAACAACGGCAACAACATCTATACTACTGTATAATAATAATAAAAATCTAAAAAAAAATTGTATGTAGGATAGTTCTCTTTAATTGCATATAAGGCATAAAGTTAAGAGAAAACGCACCCTAACACATCCTTTAGAATGGTGTATTTTTTTTTATATACAATTTATGTCTTTTTAATAGACGTAAATTTTGTATTTTTTTTCCTGGAGATCCGTGTTTCCGAGAATATAAAAAATGTATAAAAAAAAATCGTCAGTAAAAGTTCAATTTCGTTACTAAAAGTCTAAATTCGTCATTAAAAATTAGTCACTAATTTTTTTTAGCATTTAGTCTCTATTCTAGATTTTATATATATATGTATATATGACGTCTAGTCTAGTGTTTCAGACCGATGCATATTATCTAGGAGGTTGCGGGTTCGATCCTCCTGGACACCATTTAATTTTTCTTTGAGTCGAATTTTTTGGCCAGGAGTCTATAACACAATTACCTCTTCCAAAAACGATCGAACTGGTCATGAAAACGTTCCTGATCAAATTTCGGTCTCCCTTTAGCATTTTTTGTTAGCATAATATTTTGACGTTGCTATTTGTATAGTTATATTCTGCGCTAGCTAATTATGTTATTGTATTATCTCTGATAACTTAAACTGGTGTCTCAAGCTATGACACCATAATTTCTTGGAAAACAAGCAAAAAGATGATCAACTTTGAGTATACGTATATGAGTAAACTATCAAACGAGAAGGATCGAACCAACCAAACCTTGGGACGTAACAGTACACTCTTCTCCTGGAGATAAAGACTCAACACTGATCATATGATCGCTTCCGATCTTTTTTCGTCCGTCGACTGTACGTACACACGTACTCGTCACCACAAGAGCTGACAGGAGGAACAAGGCAAGAGAGAAAGAGAAACGCCGTAAATCAGAAGCCATGACAAAGGGAGAAGTGATGAGAAACGCAAATGCAAGAGGACATTATATATATAGATTTTCTTCGCAATGGGTTCCTGCTGCCTAGTGAATTCTCAATATCATATTAAATCCCAATATTAATTCTACTAGTGGATTAATAAAATTAATGTGCTTCTTGTCATTGTGAAGATGATGGGAAATTTGGATTAGGGAATAGGGACTTAGTTCTTGAATGGCCTCAGTGGAAAAATTCTTTCGATACAATTAAGTAGCTAGGTACCATCGCATCATGCTGCTGGCTGACGTAGCATCTGTATCCAATAGAAAGAGATGTATCAAGTAGCTTGCTAGCTAGTTCAAAATTTTAATTTGTCAACAAATAAAATTCGCCCATGACACTAAACTATCAAATTGTGTGTTCTTAGTAAACTACCAAGTAGTACGTTGTTCATTTCCTCTAAGAGTACGTACTAAACTGTAGAGAAAGTCAGAAACCCTAAAAACTAAACACACAGGAAAAGGAAAGCGAAACCGTAACGAACTGCCTGCCACGATCACAAGTGCGTCAAGTAGGATCGATGCGTGCACACATAAGAAAGGTTTTCGCCAGCAAGGGCCGGGTCGTCGATCGTCGATCGTGTGATGTGATTGAGGAAATGATCCAAATGAGAATAAATAAAAGCATATCAGATTTTATATCATATGAACAATCAATAATGCTAAGTTTACTACCAAATGCTTACAACCGTCTCTTCCCCCGCTATGTGGGCCACACCCGGTCCTACCTCTCCCTCCACTGAACGGCTGCCACGTGACGGCCACCCGGACAGCCACCGGGTCCCATCTCTCCCCTCTCCTCCAATGGACGGCCGCCACATAGACGTCACGTAACGGTTATAAGAGGGTTATAGGCATTTGGTTGTAGTCATAGCATAGCCCATGAACAATACCTAGACCTAGGAGTTTTTGGAATTTGAGTGACAACCTGATAAAAGAAGTGTTCTCTAAACTCTAGACAGGGCTGACCCGGAGCGTTGGATTGTCCTAATCTTGAATGTTTTTTTTATTTTTATTGTGAGCCGGTCCGGACGGTCATCCGTGACCCCGACTTTGATGGGATCACGCTGAGCAGAGGAGGGTCGTTCAAGTCCGAAATAGTGTCCGACTTACCTCAGGGCGAACTTGACTCGAGAGCAATCACAATTTTGTTTATGGCAAGGGTTTTGTTCCAATTCACCTATACCTTGTCCTCACAATCGTAGTAAAAATATCAAAGTATGTATTGGATTTCCCAAATTATTTTACTTAGGAAGCTAATAAGTGTTTTTCTTACAGAATAATGATATTCATCCCTTCAAATTATTACTCTTTATGTGACAACTGATGTGACGGTTAATATAGTAACCGACATAACAAATTATAAAACTAAAATTAACATTAATATTAAAATTAATATTAACATTAACACTAAAAGCATCCATTATTTGGATTTATTCATAAATCAGGACATAACCATATGTAAATATAATTTTTTTTCTCTTTATATTTTTATTAATCTTATTAGTAATAAGCAAAAATGACTTCCATAGACCTTAATTTTTAGAAAGAAAAAAAAAATCTCGTCTCATTCACTTTTATTTTCCAACACTTCTACACCACAAATGTAGGATTACTACTACAACATACAAATGAAACATAAATAAGAAGTGGAAAGGAAAGATCACATAAATAAACACTACACTTTTTGATACCAACACAAGTTTCCCTTGGAATCATGCTCCTAGTCCTGGCAATGCATCTCTTAGGTTGACAAATAAAATACCTGATTGGAACTGGACTAAACAACCTTTGGATCCGAACCCAATATCTTTAGATTCGGCACATCATAGACCACATTGAACGTCCTCTGTTGCACATTGCCAAGGATGCCGACGTCGGTGTCGTTGCCATTGGCCGCGAACGCCAAGCAGGCCTTCGAGGAGCCAATCGGATACAAGATACCATTGGGGACCAGTTTCATCGACACTCCTCGGAACTCCAGCACTATCGTCGGCAACGTCACGTACGAGGGACCACTAAAATCGTAGCAAGCATCCAATTCCCCCTCACCCGCCGTGCTTCGGTACCGCGACATCCGTGCCCGGAACGCGGCACGGAGGGCCAAATAGGCGGTTGGAGGCAATTGCGTCACCGTCGTCCCGGAGTCGACTATGGTCCCGGCGTTCGAGAACACATCCGGGGATATCGCGAGCTTCCTCCCGCCGACCGATATCGAAATCAGCTCGAGGAAGAAGAACGGATGTTTGCTGTCGGAGCTCAACATGGGCGTGTATTGTGCATTGGAAGGCAGCGAGCCGTTGCCGAAAGCCAGGTGGCCGGCGGAGCTCGACGTCGGCGGGAGGCAGTAGGAGAAGACTCCTCCGTACTTCGACTCGGTCTTCGAGACCACGGACGACGGAGCACGTCCGAGCCCTATGAGCCCTGCGACTTGCCCGAACGTGTCGCCTTGATTCTGACCGCAACCGAATCTGAAACCTTGTATCCTGTCCGCGGGCGTCAACGCGAGGGTGTCGGTGCTGTAGTATCCTTGACTGTAGGAGTTGTCTCCGTACTGGACAGCGTGGACGCAGGTGTTGCCAGAAGTACTGCACGTGGACGCGGACAGTTCCGATGAGGTGCAGTAGGGAGAGGTGCAGGAGATGGTGGTGTAGTTGGAGGACTGTGTCGGGTCGAATATTTGTTCTTGTTGTCGGTAGCAAGACTTGACACTTGGAAAGAGTGGAAGAGTTATTGATCAGCTGTTCGTGGCAATGCAGGTGATCGAGCGGTAGACGACGTGCGAGCGGAGTCTTGAAGCACCTCTTTCCTTCCTTCTCAAACCAACTTATGAGTGGCTTATATTCGATTCAGTTGACCCTTCTTCCAAGTCTTCACATCTAAAAATCTTGTATTCTTGCTTGCCCCGATCAAACGATACCAAAGTAATAACTAAAAGATGTCAAGATAAAAGAGCTTGGACTATTTTTGCTTGTCAATCAACTTGTGAACGGTTATCTCATTGCGTGCTAGTTCGTTTAGAACGTTCTATACTTGCTTCAATTTTAGTTAGAAATGAATACTTCTTCTATAAATTGTTCTAAGTATGGAACACACCTTGTTATGCAATAAATTGTTCAAGGAGACTATGCAAAATGAATCATGCAATGCTACTAGTCTTGTACTCTTGTTGTCTCAACTGCATAAATTGATAACTTAGCCTAGATACCGTTTGATCACGGACAACTTGTGCACAAGGTCATGGTTCTTGCGGACGGTCGTTGGGGCACTGGCACCGATCCGGTCCGGGCAGAACCTATTGTTTAGTCTCTTGTTCTTGACGGGATGGCTTGCAGCGCACCTTGTACCTTCGTTGCATATCATTCCCGCAAAGACTATATCGTCCTTTATGGCATCATGCTAGTGATCCCCTCGTATATTTAAACCTGTGCAAGCTAACTTGTGTCTTCGTGGCAGGGAATGATATGGTAAGTATTGTGCAGGTGGTTCAGACGGGCATGTAAAAGTCACCGAACGGTGGCATGTTTATTTCAGTAATTTCTATATATACTGCTGCTTGTAAAATAAACTAAGACAAGATAGAAAAACCACAAATAATATTCATACTTCATATAAACAACATGTTGATTGGTATAGTTGGGTTAGGTCGCCTTCACCAGTACGTTTCGATGTACTGATCCTCGTTGAAATTGGTTCCCCACACCAAGGAGATCCTGCGATGAGCTGAAGTCACTTCCCAATCCAGTCCAGCTGTTGGCACGCCCTGATCGTGCCCTATTTTGAAGCATTTTTAAAAACACAGGAGCTAGCAACTAACTCATGCAGCTCAGTGGAAAAGTCATTGTCCCGCCTGGAGGTCCCTTATTTTGAAGTTTTAGTAAATAATGTAATGTACATGACAACTATCTCATTTTGTGTCAACTTTTGTAAGCCCGTGCGGCAACCTTCTGACTCTTTCAAGAGTTTATATAAATATGTTCATTATCAATAAAGAGAACTTTTCCATGTATCAACTTTGTGTTTCAATTATCTGCGTACTCTGAATATGTGCTCGTTATGCAAAATACCTTAGCCTTGTGCGGTACGCAACCTAGGCCCGCACGGTGTTACGCTCGGAGGACGACTATCGATTCCACATAATCGGGACGTGACATATTGGTATCAGAGCACAGCTTCAAGTTTCTTTGACCCTCGTATTGGAAAAGTTCCTTTAATGATCTAATCCCTTTGCGAACTCTTGAACTCATTAGGCCAAAATAAGATACGTTCATACAATGAGTCCATAATACATTATGATCCTGATGTTAGTTACATTCTTTTGAAGGAATGGCTCAAGCGCAAGCATCATCGCTAGCGCCAGGTGAGACACAAGCCCAAGAAAGCAGTTTTGGCACTTTGGAAAGTTCTCGGAGCCAGCGAGCCCTGTCCCGTATCGATCCCATTCAGCAGATGATGCAGATGTTTGAGGTGAGCCAACAGAGGGACGAGGCTCGTTATGAACGGGCTGAGAAGCGAGCGAAAGAGAGGCAGAGCAAGTTCCAAGATAATCTAGAAGCCCGATTTGCAGTCCAACAAAAGCAGGTAGATACCCTGCAACAGATCGTGCAGACCTTGGCCTCCAACCATTCAGTGGCAATAGCAGCGACACCGATGGAGCAACCTGTGCTTGAAGTCGAAACACCGCAAACTCCAAAGAAGAAGGATGTGACTCCCTTCGACTTTGCCGACTTCAAGAAGGTCTACAATACGCCATTTAAAGGGACTAAAGATCTAATCGTGGCTCTAGATTGATTGGCCGAACTTGAGGATCACTTCAAACTTCTAGAGGTACCCGAGCAGAAGCGTGTCGCGTGTGCCCAACTACAGCTTCGCTTGAACGCGCACGATTAGTAGGACGTGCATCGAAGATCTCTTCCAGTTGACGATGAAGAGGAGACGATCGCATGGGCTACTTTTTATGGCACGTTCGAAGAGGAGTTCATACCCCCTCCCGTATGTCGGTAAAAGGAGAACGAGTTAGTGCAACTACGACAAGGCAGCATGACAGTAAAGCAGTATTCTGCCGAATTCAATCGGCTTGCCAAATTTACAAGTTCCTATTTACCTGATGCGACGAGTCATGCTAGAAGATTTGACAGGAGGCCTGCAGCCTACCATCCATGCGCATGTGGTCGTTCCCCAGTACGAGACTATGCGGGAAGTCCTAAATCATGCCCTATCTCTTGAACCGCAGTATCCTCCAGTTGTTGCCGACGCTGTGCATACTTCCAATCACAAGCGCCATAGCAACGAGAAAGGAAACAACGCTCCCAAGCGTCCAAATCATGGAGGTCAACAGAGAGAAAATCCAGGGCAACCATATACCTTCGGCAAGAAGCTGGGGCACGCGGCTAATAAATGTCATTTGAGACTTGGGTTATGCCTAGCTTGTGGTGAACCGAACCATGAAGTAAGTACCAGTCCGTTGTGCCACTCTGATCGCCGCCCTCAACATCCAAATCCTGCCCCAGCACCCCAGGCCAATCGAGCCGTGCCTCAGCAAGAGCGTCGCCAAGCTTGTCACGCCCCAGTCACAAAATATCGAGGGACTGAGCACGTGAACAATGGCCAGCAGCACGCACCGATGGACAACCCAATTTAATGGATCCATCGGGGCATACTTAAGCTGTATTACAATAGTCAGGGTTTACTAATCTCATCCACAGAATAAAGATAGCAATATCAGCAAAAGAAATATTAAACAACAACCAGTCAAAGTAAATAAAATCGGGGAACAACCCGATATTAAGTCTGTTACAATGTTCTCATAAACAGGAAATAAAGAGTTTATTTAAACAGGTAAGAAAGTCTATCTGCCATATAGACTGAGCATGGAAGAAGCAAATGTTCAGGAGATGTCCTCAGCGATCACCTCGTCCTCAGGTTCTGGTACTGCTCCGAGAAGTGCACATGTTCCGTATACCTCTGGATAAACCTCGTCTGCAACTCCTGGGGACATAATCCGGATCCAGGTCCTCAGGGGACATAGCAAGGTACAAGAAAGCTCAAGCCATAATAAATGCAGTGCAGAAATAAAGGAAGCAATAGGGTAAATAAATAACCAGCTAAGTGATATGCAAGTGAGAGTTATTATTCATACTCAGGCTGAGACTACTACAGGATCAGTGCTGAAGAAACCATAGCAGTATTAGTATTACGATTCCAGTATAACCAAAGCAGATTCGATTCCAGTATATGTGCCAAAGCACCTCCAGTTATCAGTATATATATATATATAATCAGCCTTTGATATGGTAATACTCTCCCCACCCAATGTAATCACACGTCTCATATCCATGACGTCTCATGTCCATGCCACGCGAGATCATAGCTAATGCATCAAGTCATAAAGTATCTAATATAGTATTTCTGTCAAGTCCTGTATCCTATACAGAATCACCACGAATATCTCGGGAAGATCCTGTTTCATGAATGGTGTCAAGTGTCCTGGGTTATAGTGTACTTGGTAAGACAAGTACGAGAAGCTAAAGTGTCACGAATATCCATCTCTAGATGACAATACACAACACCGCGTACGGTGTTGGCACCCGACTAATAATCGGACGCTAAGTAAGTCACACGGCCCTAGGGTTGGCATGTACAAAAGTCACAGAAAATAAAGCAAGAGAACAAAATGAATCAATATACTGCAATTTATGGCAAGGTACACTTGCCTGAGTTTCCTGCTTCAATTGTACCTCGAGCTTCAGCTGGATTTCCAGGCAGTACTCCGGTTGCTGAAATAGACATCACCAACAGATCCAGAAAATATTAATCAGCTAGGATCGCCTGTCCTTGAGTCCAATTTGGAGACAAGGGCAAAAACGTCATTTTCGGGTCAAGGCGGGGTCCAAATGTGGGCCACTTTGCACCGAAAAACACGTCAGGGTCAAAGGTCTCAAAAACAGTCCAACTTAGTGTCAACAGGTCAGGAACGATGATACGAACCCAACGGAACTTCCAGAATTGGATTCCGATGAGCCGTTCTCAAAATCGCCCGTCAGGTAGAACCTGTGGGGCCCACGACACGCGATTTGGTCAACGTTCTCAGAATCGAACCAAACTTGGCTCACAGGACCAGCGTATTGCTACGAGTCCGATGACGCAAGTTTCGTCTCGATCCGACGTGTATACACTAAGTTACAGCGAGATTCAGAAAAGTCGGATACGGGGCGGTGTCCGCGGATACGCACTGATTCCGGTGTGCACGCACATCCGAATCAGCTTTTGCGAAATCCCGCACGTCCGTATCAAAGACGCGCACGTATCTGTGAAGACCGCACGCGACCAAGTCGTCCCGTTTGGCGGGGCGTACTCAGTTCCGGGGTGAAACAGGGTCTGGTTTTTCCTGTTTTTGGATCGCGGTTCGCGATCACCACAGGACGCGATGCCCCGAGCGGTTTCTCCGGGCACCGAGAGGGTCATACATGCTACGCAAAACAATTTACGGAATCGAATTCCGAGCTACGAGTCAAAAGTTACGGGTACCTGAAGTGGTCCGAAAAACCGAGGCAAAATCGTGTCCGACACGACACTGTGTCCTGTGTCAACACTGTTCTTGTGTCCGGCTGAGCTGAATCGTGTCCTGCTGTGTCCTCAGTTAGGGTTTACTGTGTCTGAGGCTACTGATGGCCGACGGCGGCTGATATGGCCGGAAGGAGGCCGGGGACGGCGAGCTTGCTGTTAGCTGCTGGGTCGGGAAGTCACCGAAGGAGGAAGGGAGGAAGTCGCTGGCGGTCGACGGCGAGGCTAGGAGGAGGGTGGCGCTGCGTCTGAGGGAGGCGGTGGCGGTGAGGGCTCGGCGAGGCGGGGTCTGAGGATTACGGCGGGTGGCTGGGAGATCCGGCGGGTAGGGTTTATATAGGAGAGATGGGGAGGGGAATCGTCGGCCGGCGAGGGAAAGCTGGAGCGGAGGGGTAGTCCGGTGAGGGGAAGCCGAAGAGGAAGAGGCGGACGTTACGCAGCGGCGAGGCAGCGCGGCAGTTTCCGGTGGCGAGGGAGGTGAGAAGTCGGGCAGAGGAGAGGTTGGGGGAGATGAGGTTCGGGTCGGGTCGGGCTTAGCGGGTCGGGTCTGACCCGATCCGAAATCAATTAGGCGGGTCGGGTTAATGGGTTATTGGGTCGGGTCTGAATTGAACCCGGATCCGACCCAATAGGAATTAGTTTAATAATAAACCCGGTTTGGTTCAACTTGGTTTGGTTTGGTTTATTTAATAAAAACCTGGTTTATATTGGTTTAATTAATTACTTAGTATTTAGGGCTTTTAAAATTCATCCGGGGTCCAATAAATTCCCGAAAAATTACCCTAGGTCTGGTTTTCTATTTTACACCATAAAATATTATTTTCATAATATTTTAATATTAATTATTAACATTTAAAAATCCTTTAATAATTAAAGAACATGAATTTAATTCCAGAAAAATCCAAGAAAATTCCAGAAAATTCAGAAAATCCAATTTAAAATTCTTTGAAAATTAGGGGGATTACAAAGCTCAAGGTCGGGTGTACACTATAACACGAGAAGAAGCCCTGGCCACAGACACCGTTCACTACTAGAAAAAGCGGGATTAGCGACGCATTTTAGCGACTCCATATAAAAACGTCGCTAAATTAGCGAGTCCATAAAAAACGTCGCTAGACGTCGCTAAATGGCGATATTTAGCGACATTTAGCGACGTTTAGCGACTTTTATTAAGATTTTAAAAGATTAGTCGCTATAATTTTAATTAAGGTCGCTAAACGTCGCTAATATGTCTGATTTAGCGACGTTTAGCGACGTATTTAGCGACGTACAATTGAAAATATTTAGCAACGTGTTTATCGACGTATTTGACGTCGCTAAATCTTATTTTAGCGACGTTGTTATATGTCGTCGCTAAACGTCGCTAAATTTTGGTTAATTAGGGCTCAGTTTTCTTTTTCCTCATCTGTCAAAATTTTTGAAAACTTTCGATTCCCCCCCCCCTCTCCGGCGACCGGCGATTCCCCCCCCCCCTCTCCGGCGATCCACGGCTGCGGCTACTCCGACATCCCCCTCTCCTCCTCGAGCTCTAGGTAAACCCTAACTCTCTCTCTCTCTCTCTCACAGGACACACACACTGACACAACACACACTTGACAGACACGACACACACACACACACACTGACAGACACACACGATACACACACACACACACACAGACACTGACACAGACACTGACACACACACACACTGACACAAACACTGATCAGGACCTAGGGTTAGGGTTAGGTTTTTTGACCTGGGGCTAGGGTTAGGGTTTTTCTCCTATACATCTATTTTATGTATGCATTCAGATAACAATAGAGGGGAAACAAATTGTTAATTGGACTGATCTCAGGATTATACGCTGTTACACACACACACACACACACACACTGACACAAACACTTAATAAGTATGGGTCATAGGACTGATCTCAGGATTAGGACCAGAGTGTATATGTAGTACCTTGTATCAGTTTATACGTTGTTATGCATATCAGATCAAACCCTCAGATAGTAGTAATGTTAAACTTTTTAATAAAGTAGTAGGTTGCTCTAAGGTAAGGGTGATATTGGTGTGTATAAGTTCTTTGAGTTGGTGACTGTGTTGGATACACAAACTGGTGTATCAGTGAATAGCTGATTGGTATCAGTTAGCTATTGTTAATTAGTATATATATATATATACTAATTAGTATATATATAGCCAAGTATCAGAGGTTGCAGACTTAGTTAGGGTCTGCAGGCATGTGTTTGGGCGAACAAGAAGATGTAGAATTATCCGAAGAGGACGACGAAGTAGTATATATATAGCTATTGTTTTCTCCTCTACCTCTTCTAACAAATATTGTAGATGTGGACTCAACGGAAGTTACTCATCACACGAGTAATAATGTAGAAGATGTAGAATTATCCGAAGAGGACGACGAAATAGATGAAAGTGAAGACGAGGAAGAGGAAGAGCATGACGACGAAGGCGAACAAGATGAATTTTCTGAAGATGATTGAAAATAAAAAATATTGCATGTAGAATGTAACTATATTTTGACGAAGTAGATGTACCCATTAACGAATATATGTATTATATTTTGACTGTAGAATGCTTTGAGATATGCATCACATTTCGACTGTAGAATGTAGTATATATTTGTGTTTCTCTATATTCATCATATGTTGTTATCAGATATGACAGGACGACGCGGAGGATTCGGCAGGTCCCGAGGTAGACAAAGTGCCACTCCGGTACTGCCTACTGTTGGTTCCGGATCATCGTCGCCCAGTACTCCAGTATATCAATCAGTCACATCTCCGACTGTTGGGATGAGTAGTTCTTGGCGTGATAGTACATCCTCGTCCAGCGTTCCTCCTGCTGACGGAACCATGGGGACAGATGAGCATGTCGAGGAGGTCGTGCCCACGTTGTCCCAGCATCAGCAAGATCCTCCATGCGCACCTCCGGAGGAGACGAGGACAGAGATTTGGGCCGACGGTACAAAGTAAGTCAATTAGATGGTTTAGTATATATTTGTGTTTCTCTTTATTCATCGTATATTGACTTTTTCAGTAATCTAAATTATTATCTCTGTATAGATATCGTCCATCGTCGGTTCAGAGACGCCTGGGCCAATTTCTGAGGAACAACTACGGTGGCCCTTGGATCAACTACTCTGAGGCTCCGGAGGAGAGGAAGGCGTTCTGGTTTGCGCACTTCCAGGTAAAAGTATATTAAATAAATCGTCTAATTTATGCATATTATATAACTTATTCGTGATGCTAACTTAATAAATTATTTATTGTAGCAAACGTATTTTTATCCTCCGCACCGGGCCGAGTTGATCGAGCGGCTCTTTCCTACCGTTGCCGCCAAGCTTATCCGAGATGCTCTGGATGACCAGAAGGCTCGTGATCGTGCTGGAAAACTGATCCAAGGTTGGATCACGCCTGAGCAGTGGACTGCGATGAGGGCTAGATTCGACGATCCGAGCTACAAGGAAAGGTCTAAGAAGGCCAAGGCGGCTAGGCAGAATGCTGCCAAGTGGTGTGGTGGCTCGATTCCGATGACGGAACATTTCCGTCGTTTGGTATGTTTTTTCTTTTAAAATATATTATTTTAGTATAAGTACCATAAAATGGTACTTGGAAAAAATATTTAAGTTTAGTAATAAATAATATATTTTTAACAGGTACAGAGGGGTGAGGATGCAAACATGGTGACCGTCTTCTTGGCCACCCATCGCAAGGACGGAAATCTCATTGATGAGAGGGCCTCACAGACCTATGTAAGTATTACTTTACTTTGTTTTAATTTTAATATAACTTAGACAATTATCGAGTTTCCAAACCTTTTCTAGGCCGAGTATCTTAGGCTGCGTGAGCGGGCGACTGCTAGTGCACCTACACCTGGAGAGGCTGGTACTTCGTCGCAGCCCGCTCCATCTCCGTCGGCAGACGACCTGTGGGTGACCGCAGCTGGTGGTCTCCAGAGGGGTACGTACTACGGTACGGGCTCCTATGGCGCCCTGGTTGCGACGCAGTCATCTAGGGCCTCCCCGATAGCTGCGTATTCCACACACCCCTCGCAGTCGCAGCCCTCGCAGTCGTCGGCCAGAGTCCAGGAGGCCGTCCAGGAGGCCGTTGACCGTCAGATTGCGTCTCTCCGTGACGACTTGCTGCGAAATATGGAGGAGCAGTCCCGGTCCCAGCCGCAGGCAGACGATCCGATGCTCATCGTACGATTGGATATGCTCGACCGTAGCATGACGGAGCTACGGGAATTGACAAACGATATTAGAGCCTCCAATGACCGCAACATCATGGAGCTGCAGGCGTCACAGCTATCGATGGGCGAGAAGCTGACGAGGATGCAGGATTCAATGGGTGATAGCAGTACGTGGCTGTTATCTACCCTGGATTCTTACAACCAGCGTCTCGCAGACTTGGAGCGGGCACGGCCTTCACCGACGTCACTGTCTTCTCCATCGACATCGGTGTCGATTCTACGGGACGAGTATGAGGAGTTCTTATCCTTCAAGCGCGCCGGTGGTCAGCCTCCTGCAGATCCGCAGTAGTATAGTTATTTTTATTATTATTTATGATGCGATTGTATATTATGAATTATTGATACTTCAATAATAGGCATGATGTATGATGCTTCTTGTGGTCTTTAATTTTTTAGTTAATTTAATTAGATTATATAGTTATCTTGCATATCCACATTTAATTGGATTGATACTTCAACAATGCTTCTTGTGGTCTTTAATTTAATTGGATTATATAGTTATCTTGCATTCAACAAAATCTAACCGAAGATTGATCTGGACAAGACACTGGATCGGACCAAAAGATTGATCTGGACTGGACAAGACACTGGATCAATTCCTTCTGGACACTTTTTTTTTTAAATTAGCGACGTTTTTAGCGACGTTTAGCGACCTTTAGCGACGTTAAGAGACGTCGCTAAATACGTCGCTAATTAGCGATGCAGTAACAAGTCGCTAAATACGTCGCTAATGACGTCGCTAAAAACGTCGCTATACGTCGCCAATTGCTGACATGGCAGAATAGCCAGGTCATTAAAGACGTCGGTGTAACGTCGCTATGGAAGTCGCTAATCAGCGACGTTTACCGACTTTAACAAACGTCGCTATTTAGTGACTCGGAGTCGCTAAACGTCGCTAAATTTTGCGACACATTAAAGTCGCTAAAAACGTCGGTATAGCGACGTTTAGCGACGTTTTTTTTTTGGCGACTTGGGTTTTTCCGACAACTTTATAACGTCGCTAATTACGTCCCTAAACCAAATTAGCGACGTAATTTGGTTTTTTAGCGACGTTTTTAGACGTCGCTAATTTGACTTTTTCTGGTAGTGGTTGCGGCAGGTATATTACTTTTTAATAACATACTTGCGCATGTGCTATTTGATTCTGGTACAATGCATAGCTTTATATCTATGAATTTTGCCGTGAAAAATAATATAGAAATGACACCATTGCATCTAGACCTTAGTATTAGCACCCCGTCGGGAACGAAAATATCTGTCTGTTCAGTATATCAAGGCGGTTACGTCTGTATCGGAGGAAGGAAGCTCTCGCTCGATGTTTTAGTCATAGATATTCAGGATTATGACATCATTTTGGGGATGGATTGGCTCGACGCTTGTTCGACAACTATCGAATGTGCAGAGAAACGAGTCATCTTTCGCCTACCTGGAGAAGACGAACTCTGCTACACGAGTAGTCTAGTAACTGATGCGTCCATGGCCTGTATGGTAATTTTGGCGATATCTGCTCGGTGGATGCTACACTCTGGCTGCGAGGGATACTAAGCGTTGGTTCGGGACACACGGCTAGATTACACAAACGTTGAGTCTTATTCCATTAAGGCTGAGTTCCCTGATGTGTTTTCGAGCGAACTACCCGGCATACCACCTGACCGAGAGATCGAGTTCTCCATTGACATATTCCCAAATACTCAGCCGATTTTCAAGGCTTCGTACAGAATAGCCCCTACTGAACTGAAGGAGTTAAAGTGCCAACTTCAAGAACTGCTGGATCGTGGGTTCATCTGTCCGAGCGTGTCTCCTTGAGGCGCGCATGTGCTCTTCGTGAAGAAAAATGATGGAACGTTGCGACTCTGGATCGATTACCGGGAGCTGAATAAGGTTACTATCAGAAACAAGTATCCTCTGCCCAGGATAGATGACCTCTTCGATCAGTTGCAAGGGGCAACGGTGTTCTCAAAAATTGATCTTCGCTCGGGCTACCACCAGTTGAAGATTAAGCCTGAGGACATGCCCAAGTCAGCATTCTGAACCCGCTATAGACACTACGAGTTTTCTGTTATGCCGTTTGGACTGATGAACGCTCCTGCCGCTTTTATAGATTTGATGAACCGTGTGTTTCGACCCTTTCTCGATAAATTTGTGGTAGTTTTTATCGATGACATCTTAGTGTACTCGAAGAATAGGGATGAACACGCAGGACACCTACGGATGGTGCTTCAAACTTTTCGAGGCAATAAGTTGTACGCGAAGCTTAGCATGTGCATGTTTTGGTTGGACAATATATCCTTTCTAGGGCACATTATTTCTGCACAGGGCATCTCAGTTGACCCAAAGAAAATAGAAGCCATCGTGAACTGGAGGAGGCCTGAGTCAGCTAGCGATATTCGGAGTTTTCTTGGTCTGGCGGGTTACTACAGGATATTTATTAAAGATTTTGCGAGGATCGCCTCACCTTTGACCCAGCTCACTCGGAAGGGAGTAACGTTCACGTGGACGGACGACTGCGAAGCTTCGTTTATGGAGTTACAGCACCTCATCTCAGCACCAATTCTTACCCTTCCAGACGGACCCGATAATTTTAAGATATATAATGACGCCTCAGGTAAGGGATTGTGATGTGTCCTTATGCAACAGGATAAAGTGATAAGTTTTGCGTCGAGGCAGTTAAAGCCTCACGAGAAGAATTATCCAACACATGATCTGGAGCTTGCGGCGGTAGTGTTCGCGCTGAAGTTGTGATACCACTACCTTTATGGTGTGCCGTAAGAGATCAATACGGATCATAAGAGTTTAAAATATTTCTATCCCAAAAGGATTTAAATCTACGATAACGACATTGGCTTGAAATCCTTAGAAATTTTGACTTGATGATCAGATACACCCCGGACAAGGGTAATGATGTAGCTGATGCGTTGAGTCGAGTGTTCATTGGGAGTCTGGCTATTGATGACAAGCTACGTCGGGATATTAAAGCTTTGGACATTACACTTAAAATTTGATACAGAAAGGGGGTACAAGTGGCTCAACTGCGCCTCGAACCTGACTTATTAAAAAAGGTCAAGTCCGCTCAGAGGGATGACATGTTCCTGCAAAAGATGCAAGGTCTTATCATAGCAGGGAAGGCAACCGAATTTGCGGTAGGCACAGACAGAATGATGCGAGTGAAGGAAAGATTGTGCGTTCCTAACAATGCACCCCTCAGAAAAGAGATACTCGCGGAAGCCCACTATGCAAGTTATACTTCACATCCGGGTAGCACAAAGATGTATCGAGATCTCCGTATGACGTTTTAGTGGCACGGCATAAAAAAAGATATGGCGTTGTTTGTGTCGTAATGCATGGCTTGTCAGAGGGTAAAGGCCGAAAACCAGAAGTCGGGCGGAGAGATGCAGAACCTCGCTATACCGGAGTGGAAATAGGAACATATAACGATGGATTTCATTATTGGTTTGCCGAAGACGCAATGGAGGAATGATGCCGTCGGGGTTATCGTTGATCGACTCACCAAGTTAGCTCACTTTCTGCCTATCAAAAGTACTTGGAGTGCCGACCGCCTAGCCTAGATCTACCTCAACGAGATCGTTCGACTCCACGGCGTGCCCGTATCCATTGTCTCCGATAGAGATGGTCGATTCGTATCGCGTTTCTGGGGAAGCCTGCAGTCAGCAATGGGGACGAAGTTAAAGTTCAGCTCCACCTACCATCCACAGATAGACAGTCAAACGGAACGTGTCAACCAAATCCTCAAAGATATGATACGACTCTGCGCCTTGGACTTGAAGACGAGTTGGAACATGCATCTACCATTAGCCGAATTTGCATACAACAATAGCTTTCAATCCAGCATTCATATGACTCCGTATGAGACGTTGTATGGACGAAAGTGTAGATCCTCGATATGTTAGGGTGAAGTTGGCGAACGACAAATTCTTGGCCTGAAGCTCGTGGAGCAAACCGTCCAAAAGATTCGGTTGATTCGAGAACGGCTAAAGGTAGCACCGAGTCGCCAGAAAAGCTACTCAGACACGCATCAACGACCTCTTGAGTTCTTAGAAGGTGATCGGGTATTTCTCAATTTCTCGCCCATGCGAGGAGTTACCAGATTTGGAGCAAAGGGAAAGCTAAGTCCAAGATTCGTCGGTCCTTTCGAGATACTAAAGCGAGTCATCCCAGTTATATATCAGATTGCCCTGCCACAGTCACTATCTGAAGTGCGTGATATCTTCCACGTTTTACAGCTTAGGAAGTACGTGTACGACCCAAGTCATATGGTAGATCTTGATCAACTGGATCTTAAGGCAGACTTGACTTATGTTGAACAACCTGTGCGGATCTTGGATCAAAAAAAAAACTGCTTCAAAGTCGTTCGGTTCCTCTCGTGCGCGTGTTTTGGCAAAATCATTCGGTCGATGAATCTACTTGGAAGCTTGATCTGAGATGAGGAAAATTTTTCCTTCATTGTTTCTTAGTGGTAGGTTCTATTCCTAAGTTTCGTGGATGAAACTTCCAATTAGTTGGTTAGGATGTGGTGTCCCGTTCCCCCTATTTGGGGAGCGTGACTAAGAAATACAAGATGGTATCGTTCGATCGGGATATATTGAAACAAGAACTCATTCTCGTTATGGATTTGCTTCTTCGGAATCGATTCCCATATTCAGTGGATCGTGCCCCAATGATGGACTTAGCGGCAGAGTCAAGAGGGACATCTCCGCTGCAAGTTTTTTTGCCTAGTTTTCGCTTTCACCTTGTTGCTTTCGTGCTTTGAGTTAGTTTTCGGATTTATTTGCATTTTTTGAACGGTTTTGATGGATTTCATTATTTTTGTTCGTTGAACTGTACTTCAATTTTGAGCTTGGAAATAGTGGAAGAGGTATTGATCAGCTGTTCGTGGCAATGCAGGTGATCGAGCGGTAGATGACGTGCGAGCGGAGTCTTGAAGCACCTCTTTCCTTCCTTCTCAAACCAACTTATGAGTGGCTTATATTCGATTCAGTTGACCCTTCTTCCAAGTTTTCACATCTAAAAATCTTGTATTCTTGCTTGCCCCGATCAAACGATACCAAAGTAGTAACTAAAAGATGTCAAGATAAAAGGGAATAGACTTGGACTATTTTTGCTTGTCAATCAACTTGTGAACGGTTATCTCATTGTGTGCTAGTTAGTTTAGAACATTCTATACTTGCTTTAATTTTAGTTAAAAATGCATACTTCTTCTATAAATTGTTCTAAGTATGGAACATACCTTGTTATGCAAAAAATTGTTCAGGGAGACTATGCAAAATTAATCATGCAATGCTACTTGTCTTGTACTCTTGTTGCCTCAACTGCATAAATTGATAACTTAGCCTAGACATTGTTTGATCACTGATAACTTGTGCACAAGGTCATGGTTCTTGTGGACGGTCGCTAGGTCACTGGCACTGATCCGATCCGGGCGAAACCTATTGTGTAGTCTCTTGTTCTTGACGGGATGGCTTGCAGCGCACCTTGTACCTTCGTTGCATACCATTCCCGCCAAAGACTATATCATCCTTTATGGATCATGCTAGTGATCCCTCATATATTTAAACCTGTGCAAGCTAACTTATGTCTTCGTGGCAGAGAATGACATTGTAAGTATTGTGCAGGTGGTTCAGACGGACTGGTAAAAGTCACCGAACGGTGGCAAGTTTATTTCAGTAATTTCTATATATACTGCTTGCTTGTAAAATGAACTAAGGCAGGATAGAAAGACCACAAATAATATGCATGCTTCATATAAACAATGTATTGATTGGTATAGTTGGGTTAGGTCGTATTCACCAGTACGTTTCAATCTACTGGCCCTCGTTGAAACAGGTTCCCCGCACCAAGTAGATCCTGCGAGGAGCTGAAGTCACTTTCCAATCCAGTCCAGCTGTCGGCAGCCCTGATCGTGTCCTATTTTGAAGCATTTTTAAAGACCCAGGAGATAGCAACTAACTCATGTAGCTCAGAGAAAAAGCCATTGTCTTGCCTGGAGGTCCCTTATTTTGAAATTTTAGTAAAGGATATAATGTACATGACATCTATCTCATTTTGTGTCAACTTTTGTAAGCCCGTGCGATAACCTTCTGACTCGTTCAAGAGTTTGTAAAAAGATGTTCAACTTTGTATTTCAATTATCTGTGTGTCACGCCCCGATCCCGAAAGGGTCAATCGTCCTCGCTGGATCCTTTAAGGAACCGATCGTCCTCGCTGGGGCGTGATGCCCTGCGAGCCTGGAGTTGCGCTCGCACAAGGAAAGAACGTGCAGTGATAGGAACCCATTTTGAAACACAATCTAGAAAACACATTCACAGATGTCTGAACACAAGTATAGGAAGAAACATGCTTTTCATTGACAATTCAGAATAATTTACATAGAGTTTATATTTGATGCGCCTCTCGGCAACTTGATTTGCATTACAAAAAAGAAACTCAAAAGGCAGGGTGTGCTCCATCAGATAGTCCACGTCATTCATACATTACGCCCTTGTATAGATTGAAAGTCCATGCCTCCAAAATGAACTGACTCCAACTATACTTCAAAATAGAGGTTCTTCTAACGCCTCCTCGTCTATCCACTAGCGTTGCACCGCCTGAGTGCCTGAAATAGTTGCCCACAACGTGGGTCAGTACTCAGCTGTACTGGTGAGCGGGATGAACCCACTCGACTAAATCGACACTAGCTTATTAGGGGCGAGCATGCATTAAGATGATCTTTCTATAGAGAAGTAAGTGAATTCAATTCATATCAGTTGCATGTTTTGATAGGAATGAAAATAACATCGAATCCAATAAGTACATCGGTTGCTTACTCAACCGATGTACGCCTTCCCTGCAATGAAACACAAGTATACTTACCATATGCACAAGACAATAAATTAGCATGTGTTATATTCTATGCGGTCATTGGTGTGATCGATACCTTAGGGACTTATCCAAGCATTGCGGTGTGCCCTATTAGCCCGGGTAGCAAGCCCTGCTGGAGGTCCCGCAATGCATCGTGAATAACACGATCAAATATTCCCTCCGGGTCGATACGGTTCCAGTGCCCAGGAATACCGTTTCGAGGAAAGCCAAACCTTGTGCACAAGTTGTCCTAGACCATGCAAATGCATGAAGAATTCATATATCATACAAGGCATAAAATGAAATAGAAGAAGTAAAGCAGTAATATATATACTTATGCAACAGTACATATTTTCTCAAGCCGTGTTCTGATTTTGGTATCCCATAGGTCCAAACTCTATCCGAGACACCAGGCCGCAACCAACAACCAAATTCCTTTATAAAGAAGTTTGTGTTCATAAGGTGTGCAAGTATATATTAAGTTAGTCTACAATCCCATGTTCCTTTCTTAGTGGCTGGCATGCATTATGGCTAAGGATTTTCTAGGCGTCCAACCAGGCATCATCGAGTGATCGTTTGAAACATTAGAGATGTGGACGTGAAGAAGTAGGAAAGAAGGGTCCGAACCACTCACTGGTTAAGGGAAAGTGCTGAAAAGAGGGAGTCCCGCCTAGCGACGATCAAATATCAGTTTCGCGGACCTGAAACAGCACGAGCACCGAGTTAGAATCCTTTGCCTATCCTTTCTCCCGAACTCCCCAAGAATCAAAGCTCTAAACGAGAAAGTCAACAGCGAAAACCAAGCAAATCGAAAGCAACACCAAATCAAAATCCCAAAGCGGTAATCAAGAAAACCAAGCAACAAAGCACGAAAACTATTGGACTTGTTTCAATAGAGGCCTATCCATGAGTTGGACAGGTTCATCGCATTTCATCCATGGCAAGAGGATGCCGAAGATCTAACTACGACTCAGACGGACTAGCCACAAGCCCAATTATATAGTGCATATCCCGGTCGGATCGGGATTTGAGGCACTACATAATATACCACCAAGAAAAAGTTTTGTCCCGAAACATAAGAACAAGGCCTTACCTCTGACTGAATGAACAATGAAGGATACTTCTCCTTCATCTCCAACTCCACTCCCAAGTTGATTTCCTAACTGAATGGTCCTGCCACAGCACGCGAACCAAGGATATCGTACGGTTCCGAAGTACTTTCTCCTTAAGATCCAGAATCTGCACGGGCTCTTCTGAATACAATAAGTTCGTGCGTAGTTCTAATTGTTCGTAGCTAACCCATGACTTGGATCATGCACATACTTCCGAAGTTGAGAGACATGGAAGACATCGTGCACTTCAGCCAAGATGGGAGGTAGCGCAATCCTGTATGCCACAACTGCCACTCATTACAGTATATCAAAGGGGCCAACAAACCCGGGACTCAATTTGCCCTTAACACCGAAGCGCATCACCCCATGCATCGGTGTCACTTTCAAGAAGATATGATCTCCGACCATAAACTCCAAAGGTCTACGATGAGCATCGGCATAGCTCTTCTATCGGCTCTGTGCAGTGCAGAGTCTTTCTCGAATCAAGCAAACTTTCTCAACTGCCTGCTCCACCAGCTCTGGCCCGAGTACCTGCCGCTCGCCGACTTCGTCCCAACAGATTAGAGATTGACACTTGCGCCCATAGAGTGCTTCATACGGTGCCATCTGGATGCTCGATTGGTAACTGTTGTTGTACGCGAACTCCGCCAACGGAAGGTGCGTGTCCCAACTAGTCTTCAAATCGATTGCACACAGCCATAACATATCTTCAAGTATTTGATTTGTCCTTTCTGTCTGTCCGTCAGTCTGGGGTTGGTATGCGGTACTGAACTTTAGCTTGGTTTCCATGGCAGACTGTAAGCTTGTCCAAGAATGAGATAAGAAGCATCCGTCACGGTCAGAGACTATTGAGGAAGGTACTCCGTGTAATCGAACAATCTCGTCTATGTAAATCTGTGCTAACCGATCAACGCTCCAAGTAACTTTCATAAGGAGAAAGTGGGCAGATTTGGTCAAACGATCAACTATGACCAAAATTGCATTATGTCCAAACGGCGTCTTCGAAAATCCCATAATGAAATCCATAGAGATGTTGTCCCATTTTCACTCGAGAAAAGCGAGGTTCTTGTCACTACCACATTCTGAAAACAGGGATATTTTCGACTTTTTATAATTAATAGTATTGTGGTATTTATATTAAATAATTTCTAAATATTGTATTTAAATTAGATAATTGCATGAGGTGTGTATTTAAATATATTATATTATATACTGTGTTCTTGACGTCTGAGCTGGTAGACTTGACCTAGAGGCCACTAGACGAACACCTGATCGAATATTGGGAATTATGTATTTATTTAATCTGCTGAGTTTTATAAATTAAGTATATGTTGTTCTTGATGTTGGTTTTGAGTAAAACCCTAGAACGCATTAGGACAAACCCTAATGACTAAACCCTAATTTGAAAACCCAGTTCTAGAGAAACCCTAGAATTCAAACTTTAGGTTTGTACCTCAAACCCTAGACTGACTAAACCTTAGTTAATTAGGTTCTACATGACCTAACCTGGGGGATTTAACCTAAAACTATGCATTAGAAACCCTAACTTGGTTTTAATATAAAAGGGAGCCACTCTTTTCCTTCATGAAGGAAGAAACCCTAGCCTCCATCAAGAAAACCTTTTCCCCACCTCCAGATTTCGGAATCAAACCCTAAGATTTCATTTTCCTCCATCAAAGCAAGAAGAAGCAAGGAGCTTGGGTCAAGGAACCTTGGGGAAGAAGAACTTTCATAGGGAAACCATCTCCCTATAGGTAAAACCCTATTTTTATCCATTTTTATTCTGATTTTCTGTTGTAGTTGGCCTCTAGGAAACCCCTGTGCTGTGTAGATCTCGAATTCTAGGGATTCTACATGAAAACCTAGGTCGAATTAGGTTTTGGTGTTCCAACGAGGGTTTTCCCCAAATTCGTGGACCCTAGATCATTTAGGGTTTGCATATAGCCTGATTACATCTCCTACATTTAGTCTAGATCTCGATTTTAGGGTTGATTTGGGGGCATTTTACTGTTCAGTAGGTATTTGAGAGTTTTACTGTGAAATCGGGTTCTGTGGAGTAACTATACAGCGTTTTGAGATTTCTTGTGTGCACAGTCAGACTTGGGAAGTTACTGTGCAGTTGAGTGTAGCTGTGTCATGTGAAACCAATGTGTAATTCTGTGTCCTTGTATCAGAGTGTCTAGGTATTAGGAGTCTGTGTCAGACCAGTGTCTGTGTGTGTTCTCTAACTATGTATAACTTAGTATCATTATACCTATGTGTAGGATTTTAATCTCAATTCTGTGCAGTGGGTGTCTGCTATAGAGCTTAATATCTGTGTGTCTCAGGGAGCAGTTAAACTGAGCAGTGACAATCTGTGTATGTGTATAATAGAACCTATGTAATTCTGATGTGTGTAGTTGTGCAGATGCCTGTGTGATTGTCTGAGTGTGAGAGTGTATCAGTGGGGAGTTGGGGTAAGTAGTTCAGTGTTTAATTCTGTGTGTATAGGCTGTGTAAGATTCTGAGAGGGAATGCACATGTGTGCTGTGGGTGTGAGCAGTCAGGTTTTAGAGAGCAAATCAGTGTAGTGCAGTAGGTAGTTGTACACAGTCAGTTCAAAACTGAACTATGGCTGCAGCTACATGATATATCAGTAGGGTATAACCTAGGTGAGCCTGTGTAGTGTATCAGTTGGTAGGAAACCTGTGAATAGCTATGGGTATCCATTAGTACCTATGTAATCTGTGTGAGAGTGCCTGAGTGACTGTGTGTGGGTGGCATTCAGGTAGGGGTTTCTATGGTTGGAACTTAAGGTACCAGTTTGGTCCCAGAAATCTGAGTGTGTGAGTGAGGTGCAGATTGGGTTCAGTGTTTGAACTATGTTAGTTCTAAGTGTCTGTGTCCCTGAGTTCTAGTGTATGTGTATCAGATTTCTGTGTGTAAATTTTAGGGTATATGTTCCTGTGTGTAGGTATGTAAGTGAGAACTAGTGTAGTGTGTGATTCCTGTGTGTTCCCTGTGTAGAGTCAAGTTTGGGATGTGTTTAATCCAGTATCAGTAGCAGTGCATCCGGGGTTTCAGTGGTTGGCAATTTCAGTGTAGGAGTTCTGTGGTTAGAATTTAAGGTATCAGTATTTTGTCTAACTGTGCAGAGGGTACTAGGTATCAGTTAGATAGGTTTCCCTGTGTTGTAGGTATTTGAATTTCAGTGTGTGCAGGATTCAGTTCTGTGAGTGAAAACAGGGTGTGTATTCTGCATATTGCTGTGTGTGAATACTGAGAGTTTAGTGCCATTGTGTGTATGACCCTGTGTCATAAGATATCAGTGAGCAGTGAGACACCTATGTGTCTATGTGACAATGTGTATGTGTGTCTACTGAGGAATTCTCAGTGTGTCTAGGAGTGTGTATCAGACAATGTGTCCCAGGATCTATTCTCCAGTAGCAGTAGGACTGTGGTCAGTGTGCAGAAATAAAGTGTGTATTATTACCTATGTGTTAATGTCTGTGCAGTGTTTTTGGTGTTCTGTGAATACCCCAGTTTGTATCAGCGAGTTATGGGTGAGTGAGCAGTTAATACTGTGTGTATTAGTTAGATACCAGTGTGTCAGTAGGAAATCTGTGTGTGGCAGTGTTGTGCCTATGTATCAGTATCCAGAAACCTGTGAGAGTGTGTGGCTGAGTATATCATGTGTACCAGTTAGGTGAGAGTAAAACCTGTGTGTGCAGTGAGTTATTTTGTGTGTACAGTGTATTGGGAGTTGAGACCTAGAGTAAGGTGTGTGTGAGCCTTAGATCTCAATGCCTGTGTTCTCAGTATTCTCAGTAAGGTACTAGAATCAGTGAGGTATTAGTGTGTAGTTCAGTGACTGTGAACATGTGTTAGTGTGTCTCAGTGGGAAGTTAATTGTTCAGAGAGGGAATTAGTCTATCTTTTCAGTTCAGTATGTGTAGGTCAGTGTAGGATACCTGTGTGAGATAACAGTGAGTTAGATGGTGTATCAGTAGATAGATAATCATATATATTATTTTGATATATGAAACCTATTTTTAAAACCCTAGTATACTTGTACCCTTGGGTTTAACCTAGCATAGCCTGAGCCATGACCTAGAAGCCTCATTTCTTAATTAGTTAAACATGTTATTCTTTTAATTCAATATCTGACATTTATATTCCACAAATAGGTCATTGTGATCCCACCTTGGACATCGATCCTCACACTTTCCTCAGGACCACAGGCGAGTACATTCTCTGACAGTTTTTATTGTTGATTATTTCTATAATTCAGTTGTATTACATACTTGATTCCGACACTATGGATACACAGGTTAGCACCCTAGATCCCCATCATGAGGAGTCGTGATTGGAATCCACCGTGCTAGCTGGGGATGGGGAACTATTAGTAGATTATGTGATCATATCCAAACTTATCATGCATCATAGCTCACCCCACTTCTCACGTCGGGTGCGGCCTGACCATCATCATGCTTCATAGCTGTTATATATGATTAGCCTGACCATTATCATGCATCATAGCTAACCATATGGTTAGCCTGACCTTCAAGAATCATAGCTAATCATATATAACCAGCCTGATCTAGTCCCAAGCCGATCACATAATAAACTGATAATTCAAACACTTAGCTAGATGTCTATTTTATTCAGATTCACTTATCCTAGCATTCACTGTTTATTGTTCATTGCTAGATGCTCTATTGCCTATTTCAATTCTCCTGTACTTCTCATTTTCAGCATATACTTTCATCTTGTATTTCTTACACTGTTTATAGTCTTTGTCAATTTAATGAAACTGCTGTTAGTGCTTGTGCTTCGCTCCAATCCTGACTGGATAACAAAATTTTCAGAGGACCTGGAGAACTTTTGCCCCACTCATTACGGCCCAGGATTAGAGGGAGATTTCACTCCAGAAATTCCAGAGGAGTTGCCTATCCTAGAGGAGATCTTGCCTGCCTGTACTTAGATTACTTTTTCTGCATTTATTGTTTTAGACTGAGACTGAGTTGTATTTCATTATTTGTGACTTTGTGAGGTCATCTAGACCCAGGATTTGAGTTGGACTTATTGTGGTTGGTTTTTAATAGAACTCCTTTCTATTCTCATCGTGCCATTATTTCTTATAGCTTGTGATTGAGTATATTTATAGAACTGTGGATTATATTATCTTTGTCCTCCGTACGGAGTTGAGACTATTGACAGGATATATATTATGTTGAGACCTAGACAGCGTTCTACCGCCGATGCTGCGGCGTAGGCTGGACGTACCCACGACTCATGCCCAAATTCCGGGTGCGGGTCGTGACACGTTTTTAGTGGTGGCCCATGCAGGTCTAGCTTCGCAAGTTGTGCGATGTCGTGGTAGTGCGACAACTTAGTTGTACTACTACGAGCCTGTTTTAGGAATAAGAATTAGGTCGAGGATATGCTCAATCACAATTAGGGAATTCTGATTCTTATGATACTACTCTTAATGATTTTTCTTTAGAAATTACTGTCCTCCCTTGATGATATTGTATCTATTACCTTAATTGATTCCTTTCGCGCTGTCCTCAGGATGGTGTCGAGGACCAGATCGCAGGATCAGCAGCAGACTCCGAGGCAGATCCAGCAGGCTTGTCACTTCTGTAAGAAGCCAGGTCACCTTTGGAAGAGCTGTAGGATGAGGCGAGGACTTTGTTTGTACTGTGGCACTGCGGGACATCAAGTGAGGGGTTGTCTTCGAGCTCCTTATCTTCCCGACCAGTGCGCAGATCCAAAACAAAAAAGTCCAGTTAAGCCACATGTGGGACCGCAGATGGCTCATCATCAGCAGCACCAGACACCAGTTCGAGGACACATCCAGCAGCAACAGCCACAGAGACAGACACAGCCCACTATCCAGTGTGTGTATTGCAGGAAGATGGGACATACCAGAGACATCTGCAGGAAGAGGTTGGGCACATGTCTGTCCTGCGGATCGACAACACATCAGCTGAGGGATTGCCCTACCATACAGACTCGCCTAGGTCAGGGTGGAGCAGCCGCCCAGAGAGGACCAGACGGGGTACCTGCCGTACCAGGAGGCCAACAACAGAGAGGACCTCCACTTCCACCGCAGCAGCAGATGTTTGCTCAGCACCGGCAGCAAAGAGGTACACCCCAGGGGCGAGCATACGCCATAGCAGTCGAGGAGGTCGAACCAGCAGGAGACTTGATCACAGGTTCAGTTCTTCTCGATTGCATTCCCGCATTTACCTTATTCGACTCTGGCGCTTCCCATAGTTTTGTGTCTATATCTTATGCCCTTCGACATCATTTAGAGACAGAACCACTAGCTAGGATTTGCAAGATCACGACTGGTGGAGGTATTATCCTAGTCCGTGATTACTACAAGGACCGAAGGGTGTCAGTAGGAGGCCGAGAGTTGAGCGTGAGCTTACTCGTCATGCCACTCCCGGGTACGATATTGTACTCGGAATGGACTGGTTGAGTAGGCATCATGCTACTATAGATTGTTATAGAGGCAGAGTATTATTTCGATCACCAGGAGAGCCGGAATTCGAGGTCGCCAGAGGAGCAGCGGAGCAGAGCAGGATGCTCAATCACAATTATTGAGAGATTCCTGGGACGACCCTTGAGAATCTCGTTATGAATTCCAATTTAATTCCTTTCCCCTTGTTTTCGTCTGTTCTCGCTTGTTGATAATGAGTTTGATTCTTGTTGACCAGTCGTTAAATTTAATTCTTGGTATCATTGTTGAGTTGATTTCTTATCGAGATGAATTTTTACGGAGTAAACTTTACGGTATCATCTGATGACATATATTGATGAGGACAGTGAGAAAGGTAAAACGTCTACTTTGGTTATGGAACCTAGGGTTTATCGCAGCCATACTAGCTGTCGCGACGAGAACGTAGGAACCTGACTTGGATGTACATACTGTAGTTATGAAACTTAGAGTCTATCGCAGCCATACCGGTTGGCGTGGCGAAGATTCTAGATGACATGATTATAGAGTTGCATGCCTTAGTTACGGACCTGTCGTTTATCGCATCTATGCTTACTGGCGTGGCGAGGATTCTGAGTGTCATAATTTCTGACAGACGTGTATGATTATCAGGTTGTATCTTAAATTGGTTCTTAAAGTCTCATCTCAGTACTTCTCTATTTCTGTTATTACATGACTTTGTTCCATCGCTTCTTTTGTTTGCTAGCGGTAGCAATACTTTCAGTCCTCAATCCAATTTCTTTTGAGCTTTTATTCTTTGAGGGTTCATTGTTAAGTATGATAATTAGTGACTTGTAATTACATCTGTGTCTTGAGTATTAGTATTGACTGAGTGTTGCTTGTGAGTTTGTAAGTGTTTCCTAGTTGGACATGTGAGCAGAAGGCATTTATCTAGAGTTAACCCATAGTGCAGTGCCTTGTAGCAATAGTTCTATGATAGGTGTGTTATAGTTAGTATTGGCACTATAGATAGAAGGAGAAAAGAGTATCAGTGATGATTCCAAGAGTTAGTATCAGAGCCAACATACCCGTCCTGGGTAATCATGATTGTGTAATTAGATGATCTATGTAAATAATTAAGTATCAAGGATTTGTGTTAAGAATTAATGGAGCATGACGTTCAATTTGATGATTGATATCGGGTGTGTTAAAGGTAAGGAATTGTATATGCATAAAAGAGTTAATGATGTGTCACGAGTGGAGGAATATCGGAATTGGTAATGAAAATGGTGAGGCGTATCACAGATCAGTTTAACAGGCTGTAAAAGGTTAAAGGGAAATACCTATACATTAATCGAGATGAGGAACCATATACTTGCCCATGAGAATAAGAAATATGAGTGTTATAAAAGGTACAACTAATCATGAGTTCTAATAAATTTAGGAGGTTGTCATTTGACCGCAAGTTATGAATTTTTGGACGTTGCATTAGAAGGATCTCTAAGTGTCGCACTGATGAGTATTGTGAGGAAAAAGGAAACTGAAGAATCATATCATTGATGGTTTATTGTTGAATTCAGACTTTTGGGACGAGATTCAATACATTGATTGAAATTAAATTTGAGGAACAGATATCAAATTTCGAGTATTTAATTAACTTAAAATTTTGGAGGAAATTGTGAGGGAAATGGACCTTGATTTTTAATTTTCGAGAATATTGCAAGAATACAAAAATTTCAAAAAAAAAAAAAATTTGAGATTGTGAAATGGCAAGATGGATTACTACCTGATTTTGTTATTGATGAATTTAACTATTGATGAGAAATAAAATGATGAATAAACACTACTATGAGGACTTTAAATTTCGAGGACGAAATTCTTTTAAGGAGGGTAGACTTGTCACTACCACATTCTGAAAACAGGGGTATTTTTGACTTTTTGTAATTAATAGTATTGTGGTATTTATATTAAATGATTTCTAAATATTGTATTTAAATTAGATAATTACATGAGGTGTGTATTTAAATATATTATATTATATACTGTGTTCTTGACGTCTGAGCTGGTAGACTTGACCTAGAGGCCACTAGACGAACACCTGATCGAATATTGGGAATTATGTATTTATTTAATCTGCTGAGTTTTATAAATTAAGTATATGTTGTTCTTGATGTTGGTTTTGAGTAAAACCCTAGAACGCATTAGGACAAACCCTAATGACTAAACCCTAATTTGAAAACCCAGTTCTAGAGAAACCCTAGAATTCAAACTTTAGGTTTGGACCTCAAACCCTAGACTGACTAAACCTTAGTTAATTAGGTTCTACATGACCTAACCTGGGGGGTTTAACCTAAAACTATGCATTATAAACCCTAACTTGGTTTTAATATAAAAGGCAGCCACTCTTTTCCTTCATGAAGGAAGAAACCCTAGCCTCCATCAAGAAAACCTTTTCCCCACCTCCAGATTTCGGAATCAAACCCTAAGATTTCATTTTCCTCCATCAAAGCAAGAAGAAGCAAGGAGCTTGGGTCAAGGAACCTTGGGGAAGAAGAACTTTCATAGGGAAACCATCTCCCTATAGGTAAAACCCTATTTTTATCCATTTTTATTCTGATTTTCTGTTGTAGTTGGCCTCTAGGAAACCCCTGTGCTGTGTAGATCTCGAATTCTAGGGATTCTACATGAAAACCTAGGTCGAATTAGGTTTTGGTGTTCCAACGAGGGTTTTCCCCAAATTCGTGGACCCTAGATCATTTAGGGTTTGCATATAGCCTGATTACATCTCCTACATTTAGTCTAGATCTCGATTTTAGGGTTGATTTGGGGGCATTTTACTGTTCAGTAGGTATTTGAGAGTTTTACTGTGAAATCGGGTTCTGTGGAGTAACTATACAGCGTTTTGAGATTTCTTGTGTGCACAGTCAGACTTGGGAAGTTACTGTGCAGTTGAGTGTAGCTGTGTCATGTGAAACCAATATGTAATTCTGTGTCCTTGTATCAGAGTGTCTAGGTATTAGGAGTCTGTGTCAGACCAGTGTCTGTGTGTGTTCTCTAACTATGTATAACTTAATATCATTATACCTATGTGTAGGATTTTAATCTCAGTTCTGTGCAGTGGGTGTCTGCCATAGAGCTTAATATCTGTGTGTCTCAGGGAGCAGTTAAACTGAGCAGTGACAATCTGTGTATGTGTATAATAGAACCTATGTAATTCTGATGTGTGTAGTTGTGCAGATGCCTGTGTGATTGTCTGAGTGTGAGAGTGTATCAGTGGGGAGTTGGGGTAAGTAGTTCAGTGTTTAATTCTGTGTGTATAGGCTGTGTAAGATTCTGAGAGGAAATGCACATGTGTGCTGTGGGTGTGAGCAGTCAGGTTTTAGAGAGCAAATCAGTGTAGTGCAGTAGGTAGTTGTACACAGTCAGTTCAAAACTGAACTATGGCTGCAGCTACATGATATATCAGTAGGGTATAACCTAGGTGAGCCTGTGTAGTGTATCAGTTGGTAGGAAACCTGTGAATAGCTATGGGTATCCATTAGTACCTATGTAATCTGTGTGAGAGTGCCTGAGTGACTGTGTGTGGGTGGCATTCAGGTAGGGGTTTCTATGGTTGGAACTTAAGGTACCAGTTTGGTCCCAGAAATCTGAGTGTGTGAGTGAGGTGCAGATTGGGTTCAGTGTTTGAACTGTGTTAGTTCTAAGTGTCTGTGTCCCTGAGTTCTAGTGTATGTGTATCAGATTTCTGTGTGTAAATTTCAGGGTATATGTTCCTGTGTGTAGGTGTGTAAGTGAGAACTAGTGTAGTGTGTGATTCCTGTGTGTTCCCTGTGTAGAGTCAAGTTTGGGATGTGTTTAATCCAGTATCAGTAGCAGTGCATCCGGGGTTTCAGTGGTTGGCAATTTCAGTGTAGGAGTTCTGTGGTTGGAATTTAAGGTATCAGTATTTTGTCTAACTGTGCAGAGGGTACTAGGTATCAGTTAGATAGGTTTCCCTGTGTTGTAGGTATTTGAATTTCAGTGTGTGCAGGATTCAGTTCTGTGAGTGAAAACAGGGTGTGTATTCTGCATATTGCTGTGTGTGAATACTGAGAGTTTAGTGCCATTGTGTGTATGACCCTGTGTCATAAGATATCAGTGAGCAGTGAGACACCTATGTGTCTATGTGACAATGTGTATGTGTGTCTACTGAGGAATTCTCAGTGTGTCTAGGAGTGTGTATCAGACAATGTGTCCCAGGATCTATTCTCTAGTAGCAGTAGGACTGTGGTCAGTGTGCAGAAATAAAGTGTGTATTATTACCTATGTGTTAATGTCTGTGCAGTGTTTTTGGTGTTCTGTGAATACCCCAGTTTGTATCAGCGAGTTATGGGTGAGTGAGCAGTTAATACTGTGTGTATTAGTTAGATACCAGTGTGTCAGTAGGAAATCTGTGTGTGGCAGTGTTGTGCCTATGTATCAGTATCCAGAAACCTGTGAGAGTGTGTGGCTGAGTATATCATGTGTACCAGTTAGGTGAGAGTAAAACCTGTGTGTGCAGTGAGTTATTTTGTGTGTACAGTGTATTGGGAGTTGAGACCTAGAGTAAGGTGTGTGTGAGCCTTAGATCTCAATGCCTGTGTTCTCAGTATTCTCAGTAAGGTACTAGAATCAGTGAGGTATTAGTGTGTAGTTCAGTGACTGTGAACATGTGTTAGTGTGTCTCAGTGGGAAGTTAATTGTTCAGAGAGGGAATTAGTCTATCTTTTCAGTTCAGTATGTGTAGGTCAGTGTAGGATACCTGTGTGAGATAACAGTGAGTTAGATGGTGTATCAGTAGATAGATAATCATATATATTATTTTGATATATGAAACCTATTTTTAAAACCCTAGTATACTTGTACCCTTGGGTTTAACCTAGCATAGCCTGAGCCATGACCTAGAAGCCTCATTTCTTAATTAGTTAAACATGTTATTCTTTTAATTCAATATCTGACATTTATATTCCACAAATAGGTCATTGTGATCCCACCTTGGACATCGATCCTCACACTTTCCTCAGGACCACAGGCGAGTACATTCTCTGACAGTTTTTATTGTTGATTATTTCTATAATTCAGTTGTATTACATACTTGATTCCGACACTATGGATACACGGGTTAGCACCCTAGATCCCCATCATGAGGAGTCGTGATTGGAATCCACCGTGCTAGCTGGGGATGGGGAACTATTAGTAGATTATGTGATCATATCCAAACTTATCATGCATCATAGCTCACCCCACTTCTCACGTCGGGTGCGGCCTGACCATCATCATGCTTCATAGCTGTTATATATGATTAGCCTGACCATTATCATGCATCATAGCTAACCATATGGTTAGCCTGACCTTCAAGAATCATAGCTAATCATATATAACCAGCCTGATCTAGTCCCAAGCCGATCACATAATAAACTGATAATTCAAACACTTAGCTAGATGTCTATTTTATTCAGATTCACTTATCCTAGCATTCACTGTTTATTGTTCATTGCTAGATGCTCTATTGCCTATTTCAATTCTCCTGTACTTCTCATTTTCAGCATATACTTTCATCTTGTATTTCTTACACTGTTTATAGTCTTTGTCAATTTAATGAAACTGCTGTTAGTGCTTGTGCTTCGCTCCAATCCTGACTGGATAACAAAATTTTCAGAGGACCTGGAGAACTTTTGCCCCACTCATTACGGCCCAGGATTAGAGGGAGATTTCACTCCAGAAATTCCAGAGGAGTTGCCTATCCTAGAGGAGATCTTGCCTGCCTGTACTTAGATTACTTTTTCTGCATTTATTGTTTTAGACTGAGACTGAGTTGTATTTCATTATTTGTGACTTTGTGAGGTCATCTAGACCCAGGATTTGAGTTGGACTTATTGTGGTTGGTTTTTAATAGAACTCCTTTCTATTCTCATCGTGCCATTATTTCTTATAGCTTGTGATTGAGTATATTTATAGAACTGTGGATTATATTATCTTTGTCCTCCGTACGGAGTTGAGACTATTGACAGGATATATATTATATTGAGACCTAGACAGCGTTCTACCGCCGATGCTGCGGCGTAGGCTGGACGTACCCACGACTCATGCCCAAATTCCGGGTGCGGGTCGTGACACGTTTTTAGTGGTGGCCCATGCAGGTCTAGCTTCGCAAGTTGTGCGATATCGTGGTAGTGCGACAACTTAGTTGTACTACTACGAGCCTGTTTTAGGAATAAGAATTAGGTCGAGGATATGCTCAATCACAATTAGGGAATTCTGATTCTTATGATACTACTCTTAATGATTTTTCTTTAGAAATTACTGTCCTCCCTTGATGATATTGTATCTATTACCTTAATCGATTCCTTTCGCGCTGTCCTCAGGATGGTGTCGAGGACCAGATCGCAGGATCAGCAGCAGACTCCGAGGCAGATCCAGCAGGCTTGTCACTTCTGTAAGAAGCCAGGTCACCTTTGGAAGAGCTGTAGGATGAGGCGAGGACTTTGTTTGTACTGTGGCACTGCGGGACATCAAGTGAGGGGTTGTCTTCGAGCTCCTTATCTTCCCGACCAGTGCGCAGATCCAAAACAAAAAAGTCCAGTTAAGCCACATGTGGGACCGCAGATGGCTCATCATCAGCAGCACCAGACACCAGTTCGAGGACACATCCAGCAGCAACAGCCACAGAGACAGACACAGCCCACTATCCAGTGTGTGTATTGCAGGAAGATGGGACATACCAGAGACATCTGCAGGAAGAGGTTGGGCACATGTCTGTCCTGCGGATCGACAACACATCAGCTGAGGGATTGCCCTACCATACAGACTCGCCTAGGTCAGGGTGGAGCAGCCGCCCAGAGAGGACCAGACGGGGTACCTGCCGTACCAGGAGGCCAACAACAGAGAGGACCTCCACTTCCACCGCAGCAGCAGATGTTTGCTCAGCACCGGCAGCAAAGAGGTACACCCCAGGGGCGAGCATACGCCATAGCAGTCGAGGAGGTCGAACCAGCAGGAGACTTGATCACAGGTTCAGTTCTTCTCGATTGCATTCCCGCATTTACCTTATTCGACTCTGGCGCTTCCCATAGTTTTGTGTCTATATCTTATGCCCTTCGACATCATTTAGAGACAGAACCACTAGCTAGGATTTGCAAGATCACGACTGGTGGAGGTATTATCCTAGTCCGTGATTACTACAAGGACCGAAGGGTGTCAGTAGGAGGCCGAGAGTTGAGCGTGAGCTTACTCGTCATGCCACTCCCGGGTACGATATTGTACTCGGAATGGACTGGTTGAGTAGGCATCATGCTACTATAGATTGTTATAGAGGCAGAGTATTATTTCGATCACCAGGAGAGCCGGAATTCGAGGTCGCCAGAGGAGCAGCGGAGCAGAGCAGGATGCTCAATCACAATTATTGAGAGATTCCTGGGACGACCCTTGAGAATCTCGTTATGAATTCCAATTTAATTCCTTTCCCCTTGTTTTCGTCTGTTCTCGCTTGTTGATAATGAGTTTGATTCTTGTTGACCAGTCGTTAAATTTAATTCTTGGTATCATTGTTGAGTTGATTTCTTATCGAGATGAATTTTTACGGAGTAAACTTTACGGTATCATCTGATGACATATATTGATGAGGACAGTGAGAAAGGTAAAACGTCTACTTTGGTTATGGAACCTAGGGTTTATCGCAGCCATACTAGCTGTCGCGACGAGAACGTAGGAACCTGACTTGGATGTACATACTGTAGTTATGAAACTTAGAGTCTATCGCAGCCATACCGGTTGGCGTGGCGAAGATTCTAGATGACATGATTATAGAGTTGCATGCCTTAGTTACGGAACCTGTCGTTTATCGCATCTATGCTTACTGGCGTGGCGAGGATTCTGAGTGTCATAATTTCTGACAGACGTGTATGATTATCAGGTTGTATCTTAAATTGGTTCTTAAAGTCTCATCTCAGTACTTCTCTATTTCTGTTATTACATGACTTTGTTCCATCGCTTCTTTTGTTTGCTAGCGGTAGCAATACTTTCAGTCCTCAATCCAGTTTCTTTTGAGCTTTTATTCTTTGAGGGTTCATTGTTAAGTATGATAATTAGTGACTTGTAATTACGTCTGTGTCTTGAGTATTAGTATTGACTGAGTGTTGCTTGTGAGTTTGTAAGTGTTTCCTAGTTGGACATGTGAGCAGAAGGCATTTATCTAGAGTTAACCCATAGTGCAGTGCCTTGTAGCAATAGTTCTATGATAGGTGTGTTATAGTTAGTATTGGCACTATAGATAGAAGGAGAAAAGAGTATCAGTGATGATTCCAAGAGTTAGTATCAGAGCCAACATACCCGTCCTGGGTAATCATGATTGTGTAATTAGATGATCTATGTAAATAATTAAGTATCAAGGATTTGTGTTAAGAATTAATGGAGCATGACGTTCAATTTGATGATTGATATCGGGTGTGTTAAAGGTAAGGAATTGTATATGCATAAAAGAGTTAATGATGTGTCACGAGTGGAGGAATATCGGAATTGGTAATGAAAATGGTGAGGCGTATCACAGATCAGTTTAACAGGCTGTAAAAGGTTAAAGGGAAATACCTATACATTAATCGAGATGAGGAACCATATACTTGCCCATGAGAATAAGAAATATGAGTGTTATAAAAGGTACAACTAATCATGAGTTCTAATAAATTTAGGAGGTTGTCATTTGACCGCAAGTTATGAATTTTTGGACGTTGCATTAGAAGGATCTCTAAGTGTCGCACTGATGAGTATTGTGAGGAAAAAGGAAACTGAAGAATCATATCATTGATGGTTTATTGTTGAATTCAGACTTTTGGGACGAGATTCAATACATTGATTGAAATTAAATTTGAGGAACAGATATCAAATTTCGAGTATTTAATTAACTTAAAATTTTGGAGGAAATTGTGAGGGAAATGGACCTTGATTTTTAATTTTCGAGAATATTGCAAGAATACAAAAATTTCAAAAAAAAAAAAAAATTTTGAGATTGTGAAATGGCAAGATGGATTACTACCTGATTTTGTGATTGATGAATTTAACTATTGATGAGAAATAAAATGATGAATAAACACTACTATGAGGACTTTAAATTTCGAGGACGAAATTCTTTTAAGGAGGGTAGACTTGTCACTACCACATTCTGAAAACAGGGGTATTTTTGACTTTTTATAATTAATAGTATTGTGGTATTTATATTAAATGATTTCTAAATATTGTATTTAAATTAGATAATTACATGAGGTGTGTATTTAAATATATTATATTATATACTGTGTTCTTGACGTCTGAGCTGGTAGACTTGACCTAGAGACCACTAGACGAACACCTGATCGAATATTGGGAATTATGTATTTATTTAATCTGCTGAGTTTTATAAATTAAGTATATGTTGTTCTTGATGTTGGTTTTGAGTAAAACCCTAGAACGCATTAGGACAAACCCTAATGACTAAACCCTAATTTGAAAACCCAGTTCTAGAGAAACCCTAGAATTCAAACTTTAAGTTTGGACCTCAAACCCTAGACTGACTAAACCTTAGTTAATTAGGTTCTACATGACCTAACCTGGGGGGTTTAACCTAAAACTATGCATTATAAACCCTAACTTGGTTTTAATATAAAAGGCAGCCACTCTTTTCCTTCATGAAGGAAGAAACCCTAGCCTCCATCAAGAAAACCTTTTCCCCACCTCCAGATTTCGGAATCAAACCCTAAGATTTCATTTTCCTCCATCAAAGCAAGAAGAAGCAAGGAGCTTGGGTCAAGGAACCTTGGGGAAGAAGAACTTTCATAGGGAAACCATCTCCCTATAGGTAAAACCCTATTTTTATCCATTTTTATTCTGATTTTCTGTTGTAGTTGGCCTCTAGGAAACCCCTGTGCTGTGTAGATCTCGAATTCTAGGGATTCTACATGAAAACCTAGGTCGAATTAGGTTTTGGTGTTCCAACGAGGGTTTTCCCCAAATTCGTGGACCCTAGATCATTTAGGGTTTGCATATAGCCTGATTACATCTCCTACATTTAGTCTAGATCTCGATTTTAGGGTTGATTTGGGGGCATTTTACTGTTCAGTAGGTATTTGAGAGTTTTACTGTGAAATCGGGTTCTGTGGAGTAACTATACAGCGTTTTGAGATTTCTTGTGTGCACAGTCAGACTTGGGAAGTTACTGTGCAGTTGAGTGTAGCTGTGTCATGTGAAACCAATATGTAATTCTGTGTCCTTGTATCAGAGTGTCTAGGTATTAGGAGTCTGTGTCAGACCAGTGTCTGTGTGTGTTCTCTAACTATGTATAACTTAATATCATTATACCTATGTGTAGGATTTTAATCTCAGTTCTGTGCAGTGGGTGTCTGCCATAGAGCTTAATATCTGTGTGTCTCAGGGAGCAGTTAAACTGAGCAGTGACAATCTGTGTATGTGTATAATAGAACCTATGTAATTCTGATGTGTGTAGTTGTGCAGATGCCTGTGTGATTGTCTGAGTGTGAGAGTGTATCAGTGGGGAGTTGGGGTAAGTAGTTCAGTGTTTAATTCTGTGTGTATAGGCTGTGTAAGATTCTGAGAGGAAATGCACATGTGTGCTGTGGGTGTGAGCAGTCAGGTTTTAGAGAGCAAATCAGTGTAGTGCAGTAGGTAGTTGTACACAGTCAGTTCAAAACTGAACTATGGCTGCAGCTACATGATATATCAGTAGGGTATAACCTAGGTGAGCCTGTGTAGTGTATCAGTTGGTAGGAAACCTGTGAATAGCTATGGGTATCCATTAGTACCTATGTAATCTGTGTGAGAGTGCCTGAGTGACTGTGTGTGGGTGGCATTCAGGTAGGGGTTTCTATGGTTGGAACTTAAGGTACCAGTTTGGTCCCAGAAATCTGAGTGTGTGAGTGAGGTGCAGATTGGGTTCAGTGTTTGAACTGTGTTAGTTCTAAGTGTCTGTGTCCCTGAGTTCTAGTGTATGTGTATCAGATTTCTGTGTGTAAATTTCAGGGTATATGTTCCTGTGTGTAGGTGTGTAAGTGAGAACTAGTGTAGTGTGTGATTCCTGTGTGTTCCCTGTGTAGAGTCAAGTTTGGGATGTGTTTAATCCAGTATCAGTAGCAGTGCATCCGGGGTTTCAGTGGTTGGCAATTTCAGTGTAGGAGTTCTGTGGTTGGAATTTAAGGTATCAGTATTTTGTCTAACTGTGCAGAGGGTACTAGGTATCAGTTAGATAGGTTTCCCTGTGTTGTAGGTATTTGAATTTCAGTGTGTGCAGGATTCAGTTCTGTGAGTGAAAACAGGGTGTGTATTCTGCATATTGCTGTGTGTGAATACTGAGAGTTTAGTGCCATTGTGTGTATGACCCTGTGTCATAAGATATCAGTGAGCAGTGAGACACCTATGTGTCTATGTGACAATGTGTATGTGTGTCTACTGAGGAATTCTCAGTGTGTCTAGGAGTGTGTATCAGACAATGTGTCCCAGGATCTATTCTCCAGTAGCAGTAGGACTGTGGTCAGTGTGCAGAAATAAAGTGTGTATTATTACCTATGTGTTAATGTCTGTGCAGTATTTTTGGTGTTCTGTGAATACCCCAGTGTGTATCAGCGAGTTATGGGTGAGTGAGCAGTTAATACTGTGTATATTAGTTAGATACCAGTGTGTCAGTAGGAAATCTGTGTGTGGCAGTGTTGTGCCTATGTATCAGTATCCAGAAACCTGTGAGAGTGTGTGGCTGAGTATATCATGTGTACCAGTTAGGTGAGAGTAAAACCTGTGTGTGCAGTGAGTTATTTTGTGTGTACAGTGTATTGGGAGTTGAGACCTAGAGTAAGGTGTGTGTGAGCCTTAGATCTCAATGCCTGTGTTCTCAGTATTCTCAGTAAGGTACTAGAATCAGTGAGGTATTAGTGTGTAGTTCAGTGACTGTGAACATGTGTTAGTGTGTCTCAGTGGGAAGTTAATTGTTCAGAGAGGGAATTAGTCTATCTTTTCAGTTCAGTATGTGTAGGTCAGTGTAGGATACCTGTGTGAGATAACAGTTAGTTAGATGGTGTATCAGTAGATAGATAATCATATATATTATTTTGATATATGAAACCTATTTTTAAAACCCTAGTATACTTGTACCCTTGGGTTTAACCTAGCATAGCCTGAGCCATGACCTAGAAGCCTCATTTCTTAATTAGTTAAACATGTTATTCTTTTAATTCAGTATCTGACATTTATATTCCACAAATAGGTCATTGTGATCCCACCTTGGACATCGATCCTCACACTTTCCTCAGGACCACAGGCGAGTACATTCTCTGACAGTTTTCATTGTTGATTATTTCTATAATTCAGTTATATTACATACTTGATTCCGACACTATGGATACACGGGTTAGCACCCTAGATCCCCATCATGAGGAGTCGTGATTGGAATCCACCGTGCTAGCTGGGGATGGGGAACTATTAGTAGATTATGTGATCATATCCAAACTTATCATGCATCATAGCTCACCCCACTTCTCACGTCGGGTGCGGCCTGACCATCATCATGCTTCATAGCTGTTATATATGATTAGCCTGACCATTATCATGCATCATAGCTAACCATATGGTTAGCCTGACCTTCAAGAATCATAGCTAATCATATATAACCAGCCTGATCTAGTCCCAAGCCGATCACATAATAAACTGATAATTCAAACACTTAGCTAGATGTCTATTTTATTCAGATTCACTTGTCCTAGCATTCACTGTATATTGTTCATTGCTAGATGCTCTATTGCCTATTTCAATTCTCATGTACTTCTCATTTTCAGCATATACTTTCATCTTGTATTTCTTACACTGTTTATAGTCTTTGTCAATTTAATGAAACTGCTGTTAGTGCTTGTGCTTCGCTCCAATCCTGACTGGATAACAAAATTTTCAGAGGACCTGGAGAACTTTTGCCCCACTCATTACGGCCCAGGATTAGAGGGAGATTTCACTCCAGAAATTCCAGAGGAGTTGCCTATCCTAGAGGAGATCTTGCCTGCCTGTACTTAGATTACTTTTTCTGCATTTATTGTTTTAGACTGAGACTGAGTTGTATTTCATTATTTGTGACTTTGTGAGGTCATCTAGACCCAGGATTTGAGTTGGACTTATTGTGGTTGGTTTTTAATAGAACTCCTTTCTATTCTCATCGTGCCATTATTTCTTATAGCTTCTATTGACAGGATATATATTATATTAAAGATAATGCCGCCACAACTTTAGTGCAAATACAATTGCCGCCAATTCCAAGTCATGTGTCGGATAGTTTTTCTCGTGCGGCTTCAGTTGTCTGGAGGCGTACGATATTACCTTATCCCTTTGCATTTGCACACACCCCAAGCTGAGTCCCGAAGCATCGCTGTATATCTGAAATTCTTCTACCCCATCCGGAAGTGCAAGAATTGGAGTTGAGACAAGCCATTGCTTAAGTTCCCGAAAGCTAGCTTCGCAGTCATCACCCCACTTGTATACAATCCTTTTCTGAGTAAAGCGAGTCAAAGGCGAGGCTAGTTTAGAAAAATCTTTCACGAACCTACGGTAGTATCCCGCTAGGCCCAGAAAGCTTCAAACTTCACTGGCTGACGTAGGTTGCTTCCAGTCCACCACCGCCTCTATCTTCTTTGGGTCTACGGTGACACCTTCTGCCAAGACGATATGCCCAAGGAATGCCACGCTGTTCAACTAGAACTCATACTTGCTGAGCTTTGCGAACAACTGATGCTCTTATAATGTTTGTAGCACAATCTTCAGGTGTTTCTTGTGCTTCGGCTTGTTCTTGGAATAGATTAGTATGTCATCAATAAATACGACTATAAACTTGTCCACAAACGGCCGAAACACGCGGTTCATCAGATCCATAAAAGCTGCAAGGGCGTTCGTCAAGCCGAACGACATCACAAGAAATTCATAGTGTCTGTATCGGGTTCTGAATGCTGATTTAGGAACATCATCAGATTTGATTTTCAACTGGTGATAGCCTGACCTGAGATTAATTTTTGAGAAAACTGTTGCACCTTGCAGTTAATCAAACATGTCATATATCCTTGGCAATGGGTACTGATTCTGCACGGTCACCTTATTCAGTTCTCGGTAGTCAATGCACAGCCGCATGGATCCGTCCTTTTTCTTCACGAACAGCACCGGAGCTCCTCATAGAGAAACGCTTGGGCGAATGTATCCTCGGTCCAACATGTCTTGCAACTGCACTTTCAGTTCCTTTAGCTCTGTTGGGGCCATTCGATAGGGTACCTTCGATATCGGTCGCGAATCCGAAAAATGTGTCAATAGAGAATTCGATCTCTCGATCAGGAGGCATTCTAGGCAGCTCGTCCGAAAATACGTCGAGAAAATCTGCTATGACATCAGCCTGCGTTGCATCTATACTTTCCTGTCAGGTGTCTCGAACAGAGGCTATGCACCCTTCACAGCCCGAATGCAACATACGCCTAGCCAAAATTGCTGATATCACCATCGTCGTCTTCGGTGCAGCGCTGCACGAATAGTAGAAGTCTGCCTCGCCGGGTAGACAAAATATGACTCGCTTCTCCGCGCAATCGATTGTTGCATGACAAGCACCCAACCAGTCCATTCCGAGAATAATATCATAATCCTTAATGTCTAGCACAATGACATCTAAGGAAAGCTTCCTTCCTCCGATGCAAATATAACCGTCCCTACAGATCGCATGGGCGGGCATATCGACTCCCGAATGGGTACTCACACAAAGGTTCATATTTAAAGGAGTAGATGCTAATTTATGCTCAACAATAAAATCAGCAGATATAAAACTATGCGTAGCACCTGAATCGAATAAGACTCTAGCGGGCAATTCTCAAAAAAGTAAAGTACCTGTCACAACAGTATCAGAGACAGATGCCTCATCCCGAGTCAGTGCATAGACTCGGCCTTGAGCACCCTGGCGTCGTGGGTTCACTAGTACATCATTGGCACCGTTAGCTGGAGGCCCCTTATTCTGATTCTCGTTGTTCTGATTCGGCTGTGGCCTGACTATCGGCCTTGGATCCCGACAGTAAAAAGCCTTATGGTCCAAACGACCACATTTGAAACACCCAACAACTCGGCAGTCATTCATCTGATGCCCCAATTTGTCGCACCTATGGCAGTACGGTGCCTGGGGCGGACCCCTGTGTTCGGATGTGTGCGGAAGCTTTGGCGCTCCAGACCCTCCCATTTCTTGTGGCCTCTTATTTTTATTGGTACGGAGAGTCTGTACATCAACCTTTTATGGATTGCGCCCAAAGATCCGTTCGCTATTCAGGGCAGCTTCATAACATTCCCTGTAGGTTTGATACTTCTGATTGATGACGTCCTACGCAAATCGTCATTCAAAACTTTCTAAAAACGGTAGCACCACGCCTACTGGTTAGGCAAGAAGTGCTCGGCAAACTTTGCAAGTCTAGCAAACACTGAATCATAATCATCTATAGACATACTTTCTTGCACCAGATTGCTGAAGTCGTCTTCTTTTTGTTGCCGTACGGCCCGTGGGATATATTGTTCAATAAAGACAGATTTGAACATTTCTCACGTAATCTTGCAGTTGGGATTGGCATCATAAATCCCTTGCTTAGTGGCTTCCCACCAATCATGCGCATGCAGTTCCAGTTGCATTGATGCATAAGCCACTCTTTTGGACCCCTTAATGCCAACCAAGTTGAAGAGCCCCTCTAGTTTTGCAATCCATCCCATCACCACATCTGGTTCTGCTCGCCCGTTGAACGTAGGTGGATGCATTTTGGTGAACTCAGCTGCTCGGAAGGTATTCCTAGCGGGAGGCTGTGTTTCTTCGGACTCGACTTCTACCGCCACAGCCGGTGGAGTGACGGGCGTCACTGTGGCTCCCCCGTTGTTGGGTACCAAGGATGTGATCAATTGCATCATGGTATCCATCTGCTTCCGCTGAGCAGTGAACTGCGCCTGAATTTGTGCCTGTTGAGTAGCGGCTTGCTGTTGCTGCACCTCCATGAGATGCATAAGCCGTTCGATCATATCGATAGAACCCGCTCCTCCGGATTCTCCAGAACTTGTTGGATCGCTCTGAATGGGTTGAGCACTACTTGCAGCGGCAGTATTTTTCTTAGCCATTGCTACAAAAGAGAGTAGCTTGTCAACACTCCAAAAATGATAGAATTTATATCTATGGGCTCATTGTATAGGCGAATCATCTCATGCAGCGGACACCAAATGCAACTCAATTGAGAGGCGCATCAAACTCCTATATTATCTTTTGAAATCCCAAGGAAGTGAAGTCGTGCTCTGATACCAATATATCACGCTCCGATCCCGAAATGGTCAATCGTCCTCGCTGGATCCTCTACGGAACCGATTGTCCTCGCTGGGGCGTGATGTCGTGCGAACCTGGAGTTGCGCTCGCACAAGGAAAGAATGTGCAGTGATAGAAACCTATTTTGGAACACAATTTAGAAAACACATTCACAGATATTTGAACACAAGTATAGGAAGAAACCTGCTTTTCATTGATAATTCAGAGTAATTTACATAGAGTTTACATTTGATGCGCATCTCGGCAACTTGATTTGCATTACAAAAAGGAAACTCAAAAGGCAGGGCGCGCTCCATCAGATAGTCCACGTCGTTTATACATTACGTCCTTGTATAGATTGAAAGTCCATGCCTCCAAAATGAACTGACTCTAACTATACTTCAAAATAGAGGTGCTCCTAATGCCTCCTCGTTTATCCACTAGCGTTGCACCGCCCGAGTGCCTGAAATAGTTGTCCACAATGTGGGTCAGTACTCAGCTGTACTGGTGAGCGGGATGAACCCACTCGACTAAATTGACACTAGCTTATTAGGGGCGAGCATGCATTAAGATGATCTTTCTATAGAGAAGTAAGTGAATTCAATTTATATCAATTGCATGTTTTAATAGGAATTAAAATAACATTGAATCCAATAAGTACATCGGTTGCTTACTCAACCGATGCACGCCTTCCCTGCAACGAAACACAAGTATACTTACCATCTGCACAAGACAATAAATTAACATGTGTTCTATTCTATGCGATCATTGGTGTGATCGACACCTTAGGGACTTATCCAAGCATTGTGGCGCACCCTATCAGCCCATGTAGCAAGTCCTGCTGGAGGTCCTGCAATGCATCACGACTAGCACGATCAAATATTCCCCCTGGGTCGATACGGTTCCAGTGCCCCGGAATACCGTTTCGAGGAAAGCCAAACCTTGTGCACAAGTTGTCCCAGACCATGCAAATGCATAAACAATTCATATATCATACAAGGCATGAAATAAAACAGAAGAAGTAAAGCAACAATATATATACTTATGCAACAATTCATATTTTCTCAAGCCGTGTTCCGATTTTGGTATCCCATAGGTCCAAACTCTATCCGAGGCACCAGTCCGCAACCAACAACCAAATTCCTTTATAAAGAAGTTTGTGTTCATAAGGTGTGCAAGCATATAGTAAGTTAGTCTACAATTCCATGTTCCTTTCTTAGTGGCTGGCATGCATTGTGGCTAAGAATTTCCTAGGCGTCCAACCGGGCATCATCGAGTGAACGTTTGAAACATTAGAGATGTGGACGTGAAGAAGTAGGAAAGAAGGATTCGAACCACTCACTGGTTAAAGGAAAGTGCTGAAAAGAGGGAGTCCCGCCTAACGACGATCAAACGTCAGTTACGCGGACCTGAAATAGCACGAGCACCGAGTTAGAATTCTTTGCCTATCCTTCCTCCCGAACTCCCCAAGAATCAAAGCTCCAAGCGAGAAAGCCAACAACGAAAACCAAGCAAATCGAAAGCAACACCAAATCAAAATCCCAAAGCGGCAATCTAGAAAACCAAGCAACAAAGCACGAAAACTATTGGACTTGTTTCAATAGAGGCATATCCATGAGTTGGACAGGTTCATCGCATTTCGTCCGTGGCAAGAGGATGTCGAAGATCTAACTATGACTCAGACGGACTAGCCACAAGCCAATTATATAGTGCACATCGCGGTCGGATCGAGATTTGAGGCACTACACTGCGTACTCTGAATATGCGCTCGTTATGCAAAATACCTTAAACTTGTACGGTGTGCAACCTAGGCCCGCACGACGTCACACCCGGGGGAACGACTATCGATTCCACGAAATCGGGGCATGACAGAACACATCTCCTCTTTCGCAGCCTAGCTCTAAATATTTCTGGCCCGACCGAGATCTGATCGATCTTGCAACGACAATGACTATGTTATGTCATCTTCCAACTTCTCTGCACCAATCTAATGTTTCTTCGTGGGATGCAAATCAAATATCCGTTAAGAATACTTTCTCCACATTAACCCCAATATCAGAATGTACCACAGCATCTGTACAAGGTTGGTCCTATAACCAATATAAAATAATATAAAAATTAATAACTTCAAATAATTAACAATCCAAATTAGGACTGTCACAATTTGTATAGACTAATGTATTGAGTAGACTGTCAAATTTTTACAGTCTTGAAGAAAATACGTAGGTCAGCATTTTTATCTTTAGGACTGTTAGTATTTTGACAGTCCACATAGTCTATAGGACTGTCAAAATTATGACAGTCCTATATTTATATAGGACTGTCGAATTTATGACGGTCTTATATTTATATAGGACTGTCGTAGTTTATACAGTTCTTACACGATGACTGTTGACTATCGAAATAGGGTTGTCATTTTACGTACCGTAGGTGCTTCGGAACAACCGACATGTTCTTCGGAAGGAGCAGAGTACATATTTAATGGATTGTATGATCCGACTTCTTCATCGAAGAGAATTTCATGCATCGCTCCTACAATAGTCGAATAAAACTAAATAGTTTGGTGACAACCGCATGCTTGAAAAACTTATTCATCGTATGTTATCGAAGACATACCGAAAGAAGATTCGTTGGAGAATCACCAAATCAGAATTTTCTTTCACTTGGGACCACAACTATCAAATTCCAAAGTTAGCTTTAGGTTTTAGGACTTAGAGAGAATGAGGGATTTCTTCATTTGAAGGTGAAAAAGAAAGAAGAGAAATAGTTTTTACTTATATAGGTTGGTATGGACAGCCCTAAGTAAGTTTGAGGAGTGGCAAACATGTAATTTTTAGGACTAAAATTATGGACAACCTTGAGTGTTCTTTGTAGTGCCTTTATCACAAGCCTTTTTTTTCTCCCCTTCTCCGTTTTTTTTTCCGCAACATTTAGTTGTAAAAAATGTGGAAGTTCAGAATATTTAAGTTGGAAATTGAAAAAAATAAAATTAATGGGGTGCATGATTTTGCAAATTTGATATTGGATTTAGCTCTATTGGACCGGACCAAGTCGGATCGGGACCAATTTTCATTGGATTTGAACGGGCCTGGGCCGAGCCAGGCCAGTCTGACTAGGAGTCTAGACCAGTCACAAAGTTCTTGAACCCAAATCCAGCACGACCCAGTATTCGAAAAAATTGAACTAGGTCTGAGTTGGCCCGATTTTAATTTAAAAAACAAAAAAAAAATATTGGTCTTGGTGGGTTGGGGTGGAATTTTGACTCTTTCATTATATAAAAAAAGTTGAAAGAAAAAATATATATTTTAATTGATAAAATTCTAATATATATTATTCTTGTTATATAAATGTTTGTTGATACGACTTATGTTTCAGTTTCTGCTTTCAACCTCTTTTCAAGTATTTTTTGTAATACCACAATGAGAGCTTGCAGAGAGGTTGAAAGCGTAAAATATAAGTTGCATAAAAAATATAAAATTCCTATATAACAATAATAGCATATATTGAAAATGATATATAATAGTTGCGACTAATGATAAATAAATTCAAATATTTTTTTCTTCAAGAAGATGCAAGATACTATATGCAAATGTTTAGTTGCCTATGTAGTTTTTTCTATACCACATTTAGGTTTCCATTGAATCCATTTGTTCACAATGTATGCATTCAACAAGAGTTGCACGAGGTGTATTATTTCGATATCGCGCTCATTATAAACTCCGTTAATGATCTCATCCAATTATGATTCATTTCTTCTCTGTAGCCTTGTGTTCACTGAGGTTGCACGAGTTAAGTTCTTTATACCCCTTGACGTTTCAACGTGTATTTACATCCTTGTAAACCCTGGGATTGCAGTGCGGGTTGAGGTTGTTGATCCTGCTGTTGCTGTGATAGTTGTTCATTTTTTATGGCATAAATTTTTTTACTTCATCCAATATAACACGAGATTGCTTGTAAGTATTAGAAGAGAGATTTTTTTTTTAAAATTTAGATGAAATAAGGTCTATTTATAGAGAAAAAACAATTGAATGCGAAATGACTATTAATACTCTTAAAATATGCCTGTTACAGAAATATTTTGATGATTTTTAGAAAAATAACCAAAATAATATTCATTAATGTTCACAATTATTGCTCACAAACGGCTAGAAAATAAAAATATTTTAATAAAAATACTCTCCAAAATACTAATAAGATTCTAATTAGGTAAGACTCGATGCAAAGAGTTGCAACAGATAAGTTGAAGCGTGGTTCACACATGATCAGATCATAGAGGCCTTCCAAATTGGAGCTAACTTCCTATGGGCTATATGGAAAGCACGATATGCCTGTTTTCCAGAAAATAACTCCAAAAGTGTCCACTATCAGTGCTAATGCTATGACCTTGTACCACAAATACTCAGATGACTTCTCAGACAACCTGATGGCAATCCAACGCCTTCATATGGACATCACCAAAGTTGATCATTGGCTACCTCTCCGAATTGGATGTGTCAAAATCAATGTTGATGAAGCAACCTCTTTATCACATTTGGCTGCTGCTGCAGTTGCTAGAGACGAGAAGGAAGATTTTATCGGGACGCTCACACACTGTTCTACCATCCAGATCTTTACTGAACAGAGTTTGCAAGCCGAACTTACTGCCTTCCATCTGGGTGTTCAACTGGCTAAAACATTTGGAAGGAAAGACATCATTGCTAATTTAGTAGCTCACTCATTAGCTAGAGAGGCTTTGCATTATAATATTTGTTCCTTTTTCTCTGAACCATTAGCTTGTATTACTCAGCTGTTAGCTGATGATGTCAATCGTATCCCTGTAAATGACTTTGTATCTGTTTCAGGTTCATAAAGGGAAGTTTCAGTTCAAATATATATATATATATATATATATATATATATATATATTAAAATACTATTTTACATGCCGGATAAAAAAAAACATATAGATCTCCTGGAGGTTAACGAAGAGTGTTTTTTTTTTTTTTTTTCTGATTGGGCCTATGGTCACAAATTGGGGCCCAATAATATTCTGGACATATTGAGTCAAAGCAGGCGTGCCACTCGTGCGCTATATTATGTTAATTACATTTTTTTTTAAAAGCTTCCGGAGAAATTCTGAAGCTGACTTCCTCCATTTCTTAATTCCGATTTGTTGCGCATTCTCCAATCAAAAACAAATTTCTCTCTCCAATTTGCCCCTCTCAAGAAGGAGATTTGGTGGAGATGGAGATGGCTCCGGTCGACGCCGGCGGCGACGGTGGTGGCGGTGGAGGAGGGGGATCGGCGGTGGTGGAGGTCAACGTGTCCGCGTGCGACGACGAGATCTCTCCCCTCCTCGCGGAGGTTCCGACCAAGAAGCCTCCCAGGATGACCATCTTCTCCGTCTCCAATCCGAACAGGAGATCTCTAAAGGTACTTATTGCTTTCCGTCGATCATGCTCACCACATGTTCGATCCATTGCGCAAATAGGAACTCTTTCAAGAACGATTACGGTGTACACTAATACTGCACGATCCCACAGTGCGGACACGACACGTATTTTAGCGTGTGTCCTTAGTGTAATTTGGAGGAAGCTCACGTGTCTCGTGTCCAATACGTGGTCGACATGACCGCACTGGTTTCCTGGAGTGTATGCGTTTCCATCACTGGACACGGTCACGGACATAGAGCATGTTTTGGTGTGTGTATGTGTGGGTAGGGGGTGGGGTGGGGTGGGGTGAGGTGGTGGTCCTTGTTTAGTTTGGAGCCTCTGTGTCATCGTCCAGTACACATCCGTTGTCCGTGTATACACTATGGGACATGGAGACGGACACGGACACAACACATACACGGGCACGCCATTGCTTTTTGGAGTAATTGTGCATTCAACAGTACATGAAACCGTGCTGACACAGACCAAATGTTGTATATGTTCAGGAGTCAAATTGATTTCCTGATTCCATGAGTATTCTTAATCTTATATTTGGCAGTGTTAGATAAATCATTGAAGCAAGGAATGCTCTTCATATTGTATTATGATGAAATCATTGGTCCCTTTTGGCCATCTAAGTCTTCAAACTAGCTTAATTGTCTCAAGCTATGATACCCATCGTTTGTTTGACGATATTTATTGCATGGACACCAAATGGACACAGTGACACAAACACATGACCTTTTTTGGTGTTCTAGTATTTGTTGGAGTACTTTTTGGGGTTGTTTGGTAACTGCTAAGAGGGTGAGGATTTGGAACTTGCACTTTCGAACATATCCAACTCTATTGAAAGTGTACGGAAATCCATGCATTTTTTTTCTCCTTCTCCTCCCAAAATGTGTTTGGTTAGCTAAGAAAGTGAGAAAGTGGGAGAGTGCATTATGATAGTAAATAGTAATTAATTATCTAACTAAATTGACAATTAAATATTAATATTATAAATTTAACTAACTATTTGTTTTTTATATTGAATAATTACTCCAACAACTTTATACTAATTAAGATTTTAAAATTAATATGAACAAAGTAATTTACTAAGAATTTAAAATTATATGAACAAAGTAAGTTTATTAGTTTATTTTCTTAATTATTAGTTAAGTATTTTAATTACGTAACAACAATTAATTATCTTAATTAATCAATGATACTTAGGTACTATTAATTAAGTATCCTAATAACTTAGTTACAAACATAATATTAATTAATTATTAGGAATATTATAATCAATTAACTGAGTATTATTAATCATAAAAAAGGACAAAAACAACTCCCATCCCACATCCTCTAAAAAAAGGACCGAAGAAACTGATGGGGGACAAGGTGGGACATGATTTTGGTATGATTACTCAAATCCATTCCCACTTTCCATATGAACCAAACAATGGATTTGGCAAATCCCCTCCTCAGTTTCAAGGTTTTCAAAATCAATACCCTACTTACAGTGAACCAAACAGCCCCCGTGTACAAGAATCCTTATGCTTATAAATGTATATTACCAGTCATATTGTGAATTTGTAATAATGTTGATGTCTGTGCCTACTGGTCCTACTGCCACTAAGTTGCTTAGTAATTTTTTATACTTGCTTACCTAGACCCAAAGGAATCACCAATTTACAATGCATATATTTGTAGGAGCCATTATCAGGAACGGGAGAACCAGAAGTTTCTTTTCTATATCAGATTATCTTGTGGGCTTGGAGCGGATCTAGATACTCTGGTCTACTATGCATGGCTTCCTCTTCCACCATCTATACGATCATGGAATTCTTGATGCTCGTATTTCCAGGTTGAAAGGACTTATTTCAATAATAAGTTCATAGGACTTTTAAATTAGCAGCTCTTGTATGTAATATTTTTATTTATTATGCTCATGGTGCTATTTTGCCATCATAGTGTAGATCATTAAAACTTTTATTTCTGCCTGAATTTACAAGGTTCAAAATTACAGATACTGTCCGTATAGTTTAAAGAACCTACTTGCTCGGTTACCTGGATATTGATTCAACAATCTTGAATTACTTTGTAATGTTGTTAACAACCTTTAGATGGTCTTTTGAAAGAGAACCCAATTTTTTGTTGGTTTTTTTTAAACATATCCACACATACTTTTGGCATTATCAAGCTTTGGCTTTAATTTCTTTCTCCAATTTGGTCATGTGTATTTTTTTGTTTTTACGCTTTACATGTATTATAAATTTATAATGTCGAGTATTACTTGCACCAACATATGAAAATTTGGAATTTGGAATTTGGAGCAACTGCTGATGTAACTTATAGAGGCATATTTTGGAAAATATATTTGTAATATTGTCTTCTCATTGTTTTCTTAATTGAATAAATTAGTCTTTTTCTTGTTACTACTGACTATCTTATTTATTTGTTTTCATGGACAGTTCATTCAGTTCCCTTGTTCGAGATATTGTGTATAAGATGTACGATTATTTTGCTCTTGTCATTTATCTGGTTGCGAAAGATTGGGCAACCACTATTTATACCAACACATACAAGGAACCTTCTACTATTAAGATCTCTAACTGGGTTTATCTCAGTGCTGAGTTTCATTTATAGGTCAGTAATGCTGCTTTTACTTTCTGGTTTGAAGATTTATATAAAGTCCACTTTTGATGACTTAGTTGTGTGTTTTCCTTTTGTTCCTTTATACATGAAAAATGCTTCTCTTAATATTATGTATTCTTTCTTGCTTATTAAGTCCAGTCATTGCATTTATAAATCTTCAACTCCATAACGTGTTGGGTTATATACATGATTTTTGTCCTCTTTATTTATGTGTATGTCCAAATGTTTTGGTTTTAGCCTTTTTTTTTTTTAAGTCAACAGTTAACAGATGTCATGCTGAATCTTATTAGGTAGCATTTTGGCTTTTTGCATATTATCCTGAAAATTGCATACACTTTCTTAATTTATAAATATATCATTCTTGAATGTGCCCATCTCTCCACATGTAATCTGCGATTGTGTATATCTTTAACCTGATACAATTCTTATCACTAACTTCATTTCCATTCTTAGAAATATCCGATGCCTTATTCATATATCATTGGTTTCCTTTGTGTCCTTGTTAGTATTTAATGTGATAATTAAGTTTTTCCGTAGTTAAGTGAATTTCATCAAGCTATTTTCATATTCAGTCATCCTTCAGAAACTTCGAAAATTCTACGTTAGAACTCAAACTTCCATGCAGTGGTGAGGGAGTCTTTTACGAGTTTAAGAAATGTAAAGGGTAGAGTCTGACTTGCTCTTTTTTGGTCACTGGGGTTTAGAGGTGATAACCTTGCTCTACTACTTTTGGAGGCTGGCTACATTAGTGGGATTTTGTACCCCTAAATCAAGGATAAATTCAAAGAACTATAGGATGTTCTTGACAGGTGTACATAAAAACAATACAGTTTGCCAGTTAGGTGCAGTAAGATTTTTATTTGTTTCCCTAATAGGTAAAAGAAAAAAGAAAAGAAAAATCTTGACTGACGCAATAGAGAATGACATGATTGTTGCAAATTTGACCGAGCCTGTAAGTAATCCAATTGTCAAACCCATGAATTGTCGTTGAAGTTTTAATGTTTTATGATAATATTGATGTTGTTTCCTGTTACCATTTGGAAGAGCACTTTATTTAAATTTGGTGGATTGACAATAAAACTTTTCATTCTGTCAGCGCCCTCTATTACTAAAATCATGCTTGCCTTTTCTCTTATTCACTTAATTACTTTCCCACCATACGTGCTTAAAAAAAGTACTAAGCAACAAGCCTTACCATTGCGCCAGGTGACACACATGACCCTCCCCTGACCCTCTGTAAGCAGGAGCCTCGTGGCAATGGGATGCCCTTCTTATTTTTTTCTATCTAAATCAAGTGACACACATCTTGACCCTCCGCTGACCCTGCAGGAGCCTTGTGTAAGCAGGAGCCTCGTGGCAAGGGGATGCCCTTTTTTTTTTTTTTTTTTATCTAAATCAAGTGATTCCTTAGCTGATACAATGTTCTAAAGATGAATTCAGTTCCTTATGTCACATAATGTCATATTACTCCTTGTTTACATGAGCAATCCTGTGGCCAACAAAGGTAGGTATTGTATATGTCAAATTGCATATATATATATATATATATATATATATATATATATATATATATATATATATATATATTGTATGCTTCCCTTGAGTCCACTATTCTCTTGATGAATAACGTGGTCACCATGTCTTAGAGACTGAAGTTAGGCTGACAGCAACTCAGAGAATATTTACTGACAAAGAAGCTTCTTGAGATCGGTAGTGCTGGTCTCAACTCTCAACTTGATGAGCAACATTTTGGACAATGTTGACGATAAAGATGTTCTTTGTCTTTATATTTACAATTCAAATTTGCAATTGTGAAACAGAGCTATATTCTGTTGGTTCATGTGTTATTTTATAGTCATGACACCCAACAATCCAATTTTCAACTTTAGGCAGTCATGTATTTATGTCATATATGGGACCATCCATATATGCTCTAAATCGCTGGATTCTGTCTACATCAATAAAGTTACAAATATTCATCACATATGCTTTTATCTGATTGCCCATTCCTGTAATTGCGTATCTTGCCCTTTCTTATGCCCTTTCCTCTGAATTTCCATTCTTGCTGGCCATTTTTACCTATAGATGTTTGCTTTTCTTGGATCACAATCTTAAGAAGCTGGTAAGTCTGTATAGCAATCATCTTGTTTTCTGTGCAAACAAAATAATGAGCATTTAATGATCAATTTAATCTTTCTTCTATTTCAGTGTCCAAAACTTACCATTGTCATTAGCTGTCACATTAAATTTTGCAACCCCCATTATGGCATCCATCGGAGCAAAGATCATTTTACAGGAGAAATTGGCTCTGGCAAGTTTTGGAGGTATGATTGTGCAGGTATTATGTCACAAATTTGTCATTTGATGCCTGATTTCCACAGTCATACAATATCTGTAAATGACATACATAGAAACTTGGGTTTGTTTGGTTCCTAGGATCTAGATAGATTGTTCTACTAAATTGTTCTTGAAATAACTTTTCTGATGAAAAACACGAATATATGTTGTGCAAAATCCTGTTTCTAACCTCATGTTTTGGTTTTAGAATCTGCTAAAAGAATCAGAGAACACAATTAAACTCCTGCTTCTGGAAAGCCTTTAAGCAAGATAACAAAGTTTGGGTTTAATTGACCAAGTGGCTCGCCTACCAAGTTATATCCCTTTGGCGGCAAGTAAGAGTTGTTTGCATGTGAAATATGTATAAAACGTGCTTGGAGTCTTGACTTTTTTGTTATGATTAATAGGAAAATTTTGAAACCTAGATTTCCTCACAAAGCAATTACAGCAAGGGGTGTTTACTGTTGAGAGTGGTAATGAGAAATTAGTTTGTTCACTATTTGACAAAAGTTCAATATTGTATTAGGTTTTTGCTAATCTTAACCAATAGATGACATGAAGTAGCATGTTTCGAAAGAATTGTGCAACAAGAACAACTAAACAAAGCCTTATGCCAAGGTTTTGGGTCGGCTGTCTGAATCCTTTCCTTCCATTCAGTTCTCTTAGGGTTATGCCCCTCTGTAACACAAATAAAAACCATATCCTTCTTTAAAACTTCAATTCATGTTTGTTTTGGCCTACCTCTAGTCCTAGCGTCTCCTTTAACTACTCTATGATTGCTCCTGTCCGGAGAATCTATTGGTCTAGGGTGCACATGTCCATTAAAAGAACATAGAACATATGCTCTTGAATATAAATCAGGATCATGTGTTATCTCTTCATATCCACACTCAAGCGAATTGATTAGTCTTTTTTTTTTTTTTTAAATCAATATGATGATAACGATGATTGTGTCTAAAAGATCAAGTTTATATATAGGTATCACTATGCCAACTTCACTTTGGTGTGAAAAACAAATTCCCTACATCAATGAGCATTTGTCCAAAAAGGCTACCCACCGACTGGCCGTCTAGGTCTCATGGCTAGGCCCTCTCTTGCGCAAATAATCTCAGAAGATTGATGTCAGGTCGGTGCTGGTCCTAGAAACTGTCAATTCTTTTATAGGAGTTTCCACATGCTCTATAGCTGGCCCCACTTGATTTGAGAAGGCTTTGTTGATGATCGTAATGATAATGATGAGTGAGCATGCTATCCAACAGAAGGTAATGGTAATATTTAATAATATATTATAACTTTTGTTCACCTCCTTTTGAATTTCAAAAAAGGAAGAAGTTGAATTATAAAAATAGTAATTATGGGGAAATGATAAACTATTAACAGAAAGTCATGTTAAAAAACACCTGCAGTACTGACCGGATAAAGTATAACTTTGTTATGAAGAATGAGGCCCAAAATTTGACACATAAGTAATTATGTTTGGCACATTGAAAGCAGACATTAAACTGATTAATTAGATGTTTCATCCCTATTGATGTATTAAAGATCAAGAGAACACTTTCTTTAGATTAATAGACCAAATATACATAAGATTCACAATCTCTCTCTATTTGATGTGAAGTTTGTCAGTTCCATTAAATGCAGAATTATTTATAACTTGAAGTTCTATTCTTTTAGTTAGAGTTTGATTTTTATACTATAGTTTCTAGATTTTATTTATTCTTACGGGAGGAATAGTTACCTTTACAAAAAGTTGCCTTCTGCACATTGTGATATCTTTGCTCTTCGAAATCCTTCTTATGTGTATAACCATAAGTTCAGCGAAAAGGTTTCCAATAACATCAATATCATCACTTCTATGTTTTTTTTTCCGTTCATCATCTATATTTTCATCTTTGTCTAATATTGTAGTAGCTCTATGTCGATTCTATTGGCTTCTCTATTTGCAGTCACTAATATCGTTTACTAAGGTTTTATCGTTTATAAGGTTCTCTTAAAATTCTATTATTCTGTTACACTTACTGAACTTCGGTTTTCCATATGTTGTCGTAAGTTGTTACACTTAATGAATAATTACACATTCCTGCATCTTGCGCTTGCAACTTATAAACCACATTCAGTGGAGAACTTCATTATTTTTAACTGTATAGAGAATAATGGATCCCTAATCCATCTGTCTATCAGGTTTAGCTTGTAGTTTCCTTGGTCTATGGTTGATTTTCCAGCCTACGCTTGTAACAAGAGGTATGGATTCGTAGAACTAGGCATTGTCTTTGTGATATGGTTGAAATTTATGTATTGAATGATATATAGAAAGAATTACATGATATATTGCTATCTTGCATTAGTGTTCACAGTTCATACCTTTATGTTATCTGTAAATTTTATTAGCCAGACTTCTTTCTTTATCCTATTTTATACATTTATGAGTTAATTATGTTGGTACTATTTTTCAGTTCATGGTGTTGTTATGTAAGACTTCTCTAAATTCTCCATGAGAATATTTATGTATATGGTGCATGAGGAAAATTAGCACAGATCCTCTAGATGTTCCAAAAACCTTTGCTAACATGTCCAGATATGCTAGGAGAATTGCTACTTCTGATTGGTGGTTTAGTTTTTTAAGCTTAAAATGGTCTGAACTGATAAAATGAATAAGTTGTATATATGATGAACTATACTGTGCTATTTGTATCTTTTTTTTACCTCTTGTACTACGTTGGACCCAGTTATCATAAGCATGATGGATGGGATATAGAGAGGTGGAGTTGTTATTTTCACAAGTTATTTAATGAGAGCAATATAGAAAAGCTTAGTTCGGATTTGAAGTTGGCTCAAGAGGAGTCGTATTGTTATTGTCGTAAAATTAGAATTTTTGAAGTTAAGGATGCATTAAAAAAATAAAAAATGGAAAAGAGTTAGGATCTGAAGATATTCCTACTGAGGTTTGGAAATGTTTAGAAAATAAAGGATTGCTGCAATTTACTGAATTATTCAACAAAATTCTAAGAACTAAGAAGTTGCCGAATGAATGGATTATAATAACGCATATATAAGAACAAGGAAGATATACAAAGTTATAATAACTATTGATGAATTAAGCTTATGGGTCGTACCATAAAACTATGATAGAGAGTGATTGGGCAAAGATTGAGAAAAACGACTAGAATATCAGAGAATCAGTTTGGTTTTATATGCCAGAAAGATCTACTATGGAAGCTATTTACTTACTAAGGAGTTTGATGGAAGGGTTTAGAGAGAAAAGATATTTACATATGGTTTTCATTGCTTAGAGAGCTTATGATCAAGATCCTAGGGATGTGGTGGACTTTGAAAAAGAAACAAGTTTCTAGTAGTTATATTGAGATTATTAAGGATATATACAATAGAGTTATGATGACCGTGCGAACTATTGGAGGAGATAGTAACCTATTCCCTATTACCATTGACTTACATCGAGGATCAATGCAAAGTCCAAACCTTTTTGCGATAATTATGGATGAAATTACTATGCATATCCAGGAGGAAGTTACATGGTGTATGATGTTTGTTGATGATATTATGTTGGTTGATGATAGTAGAGAAGAGTTATATGCTAAAATAGAAGTGTGGAGAGAGACTTTGGAATATAAGAAATTTATGATTGGTAGAACGAATGAAATGAGAGAAAAATTCATATAGATGGCCAAGAGATACCTAAGCGTGATAACTTCTAGTATTTAGGATCAATCAGTCATCAAGATGGAGATATTGAGAATGATGTCATGTATAGAATTAAAATATGATGATTGAAATATATGAGTGCATATGGAGTACTGTATGATCGCAAGAAATCTCTGAAGTTGAAAGAAAAATTATTCAAGACTTCTATAAGACCATGCATGCGTTATGGATTAAAGTGTTGGGTAATAAAAAATAACATGTCCAGAAAGTTAGTGTAGTTGAAATGAGAATGCTAAAATGGATTAGTGGCGGCAATACATTAAAAGATAGGATAAAAGATGAGTGTATCCATGAGATGTTATGGCACAAATTGAGGACAAGATGAGAGAAAATCGACTTAGGTGGTTTGGATATGTGCAACAAAGAACCCTACATGCCCCCGTAAGAAGGACTGATAATGTAGTAGTTAGTGGAGCCGCTAAGAGTAGAGGTAGGCCTAGACTAACATGGTTTGAAGTGTTAAAGAATGATATGTATCTCGTTAGCGTTACAAAGGACATGACCCATAAGAGAGCCGAACGGAAGAAGATGATTCAAACAACCTGTAAACCCCCTGATTTTTCAAAATTTTAAAACTTGGAATTTTCACAATTTTCTGGAATTTCCTGGGATTTTTCTGTAATTAAGAACAGGGTTTTAAATTATTAAGTGATTTTTAATTGCTAATAAACAGTATTAAAATATTATGAAAATAATATTTTTGGATGTAAAATGGAAAACTGGACTTAGGGCAATTTTTCTGGAATTTATCGGGCCCCGGACCTATTTTTAAAACACCTGAAACTATTTATTTAATTAATTAATTAGTTATTAATTATTTACTGATTATTAAAATTATTATTATTATTATTATTTTTTTATTAAAATGAACCCGGCCCACTGGGCCCAAACCCCAGCCCGGCCCAACCTCATCTCGGCCCACCCGTGGCTAGCGGGTCGGGTCGGATCCGCCAGACCCGACCCGACCCAGCACCCTCTCCCCCACGACCCGCTCGGCCTCCGCAACCGCCGCTCCGCCCGCGCCTGCCGCCGCTTCCCCCGCCTCCGGCAGCGCCGCCCCGCGCCCACGACCCCGCCACCCTCGGCCTCCCTTCTCCCCTGCCGGATCCCTATTTATACCCCTCGGCTTCTCTCCCCCTCCGCCTCGCTGCCTCCCCCGCCGACCGCCACCACCCTGCCCTTCCTCCACCGCCGACGTCCCTCCGCCACCGCAGCTGCGTCGCCCCAGTCGACCACCGCCGCCCGGCCGACGCCGCCCAGCCCCGCCCAGGCTCTCCTCCTCCGCGCCTCGCCCTCTTCTCCTCCTCCTCCGCCGGCCTCCGGCTCGACAGCAGCAGCAGTTCGAGCAGCGGCGCCGCCTCCGCCGCCCGCAGCGCCGACGACGGCCGCCGCCTCGCCGCGCAGCAGCCGGCCAGCCGCTCCCCGCCTCAGCGCCGCCCTGAGCGCCGGCGAGGATCCCCTGAACCCTAACCCTAATTTCAGAATTCCTGTGTCCGACCGTGTCGGACACGTGTCGGACACGGTTCGACCCTGATTTTTGGGTCCCCTTCAGGTGCGTGTAACTTTTAATTCGTAGCTCCGTTTTCGATTCCGCAAATTGCGTTGCGAAGCCTGTATGACCCTCTCGGTGTCCGGACAAACTGTTCGGGGCATCGCGTCCTGTGGTGATCGCACACCGCGATCCAAAAACAGGAAAAACCCAGACCCTGTTTCACCCCGGAACTGAGTACGCCCCGCCAAACGGGACGACTTGGTCGCGCGCGGTCTTTACAGATACGTGCGCCTCGTCGATACGGACGTGTGGGTTTTCGCGGAAGCTGATTCGAGTGTGCGTGCACACCAGAATCAACGCGTATCCGCGGACATCGCCCCGTATCCGCCCTTTCTGCAATTCGACCTAACTTTGTGTACACACGTCGGATTGAAACGAAACTTGCGCCATCGGACTCGTAGCGATACGCTGGTCCTGTGGGTCAAGTTTGGTTCGATTCTGAGAACGTTGACGAAATCGCGTGTCGTGGCCCCCACAGGCCCCGCTCGACGGGCGATTTTGTGTTCGGCTCATCGGAATTCAATTCTGAAAGTTCCGTTGGGTTCGTATCAGCGTTCCTGACCTGTTGACACTAAGTTTGGTGAATTTGGAGACCCTTGACCCGGACGCGTTTTTCGGTGCAAAGCGGGCCCACCGGCGGACCCCGTTTTGGCCCGAAACTGCCGTTTTTGCCCTTGTCTCCAAATTGGACTCAAGGACAGGCGTTTCTAGCTGATTGATATTTTCTGGATCTGATGGTGATGTTTGTTTCAGCAATCGGAGTACCGCCTGCAATTCCCGCCGAAGTCAGAACTGCAAACATAGCCGGAACCACAGGCAAGTGTACCTTGCCAAACTCTGCAGCTTGCTACATATTTTCCTTGACTTGTCTATACATCAGTGGGCAAATAAAGCTTGCCAAATTGCATTAATTCCTGTTATAGGACTTGCCTAAATTCTTGTTTAAATGCATATAAACCTGTTTAACTGTTAAACCCAGGACCGAGTGGCTTACTTAGTGTCCGATCATAGTCGGGTGCCAACTCCGTACGCGGGGTTGTGTAACGTCACATAGACATGGATATCGAGACCCGATAATGCTCGTACTTGTCTTATCAAGTACCCCAGAACCCAGGACACTTGACACTATTCATGAGACAGAGTCTTCCTGAGATATTCATGGTTATTCTGTATAGGATACAGGACTTGACAGAGATACTTTATAGACATTATGACTTGTTGCATTAGTTATAATCCCGCTTGACATGGGCATGAGACGTTATGGTCATGTTATGCGTGATTACATTGGGTGGGGAGGGACACACAGGCTACAGGTTGATTATATCATGACAGTGTCGTAGTCTCCCTTTGAGCTAGACAACTGCTGGCGTCGTAGTCTCCCTTTGAGCTAGACAACCACATGGTATCGCTGCTACCGGCTCCCCGACACAGAGCTTGTAGTGGTCTCAGCCTGAGTTCTAGTGATGCTCTCATACTGCATATCACTTAGCTGGTTACATAGTTTACCCTATTGCTTATTTATTGCTGCACTGCATTTATTTTGGCTTGAGTTTTCTTGTACCTTGCTATGTCCCCTGAGGACCTGGATCCGGATTATGTCCCCAGGTATAGCCGAAGAGATCCATCCAGAGATATACAGTACAGGAGCACTTCCAGGAGCTGTACCAGGACCTGAGGACGAGAACATACCAGAGGACTTCTCCTGAACATTGGCTGTATATAGTCAGTTATTTCCGTTCTATTTCCAGTTCCTTTATTCCTGTCTATTTGATTGATGTACCAGACATATTCTCGGATTGTTTCCCGAGATACTTATTGAGATTTGCTTATTTATTCTATTGCATTATTTCTGGCATTTATTCTGTGGTTATTCTGTGGATGAGATTAGAAATACCCGAGACTTGTAACATTTTACTGTTAGACTACAGCTTAAGCATGCCCTGATGGATCCATTAATTTGGGTTGTCCATCGGCGCGTGCTGCTGGCCATTGCCACGCATCCAGTCCCTCGGCATTTTTGGGACTGGGGCGTGACATGGTTTTTGTGGTGGCCCATGCAGGTCTACGACTAAATTGTTCGGTTTCAACTTAGGGACCGAACAGGCCTGCAAATAAAATAGGATAAGTTTTTAGAATCTCATCCACTTGCTTGAAACATTCTTGATATCCATATCGACTTCGAATTAATTCCTTGACTTGCATCCTGCCTTGATTCCTGTGCGCCTCTTATTGTTTATTTTGGTTGCAGGGTTATGGATTCACGAGCAAACGACGAGACTCCCATAACGTCACCACGAGATGCTGAGATAACCAACGAAGATGAAGTAACACCAGTGGATAAGGGACAGTCAGCTCAACAACATGCCCCGAGAATCCAGCAAGATGGCATTCCACCAACAACGCCAGTGCCCGTAATTCCACCAGGGCAGGCCATGGACGGACAGCAGATGTTTTCAATGGTCTATGCAATAGTGCAAGCTCAACAAGAGGCTTGGAGTCGCAGCTTAGTAACCGTACTAGAGCAGGCACGACGGCCAACGACGGGCTCTATCACCGACTTTCGCCAGCTGAAGCCCCGTACATTCTCAGGCAAAGAAGAGCCCACTGAAGTTCATGAGTGGCTCACCAACACTCAACATCAACTAGAAGCAGCTGAACTCCCAAAGGAACGTTGGATGACTGCCGTAAGAATGCAGTTGACGGACAATGCACATCACTGGTGGCTATCTGAGGAAGTACGGCTCGGACCAGACCGAGTCACTTGGGAAGAGTTCTCTAGACTCTTTCAAGAGATGTACATTCCAGCTGTCGCTCGATCAGAACTTCGGGACAAGTTTAATCGCCTCACTCAGGATACTAAGACGGTGGAAGAGTACAACGCTGAGTTCATTCGTCTAAGTCGCTTCGCCCCAACATTGATCCCGACAGAAGAAGAGAAGGCTGAGAAATTCTTCGACGGACTAAACATTGAGCTACAGAAACTAATTGGATCCGTTGCACCTACTTCGTACTCGGACGTCCTTGCTGCAGCGCGACGCATTGAGCGCGTCATCAGGAGAGAGACTAGTCTGAAACGGACTTCCACTTCAGCACAACAAGAAGAAGTTGCAAAAAGACCTCACGTCCACCAGCCACCAGAAGCATCTCCACAGGCAATACCTGTCTGTCCATATTGTCACAGGCGAGGTCATATAGAGAACAAGTGCAGACGGAAAATGAGATTATGTTTGGCTTGCGGATCCAGCCAGCATTTACTAAGGGAATGCCCTGAGCGTCGAGAAGGAGCACCAAGGGTAAACCAACGAGCGTTACCAGTACCGAGGTCAGCCTCTCCAGCATTGGAAGCACCGCAAACGGAAGTTCAAGGAGTCCAACCACCAGCTCCAGCAGGGTATCAGCCAAGGCCACCCTTGATACCCCAGGAAATACTCTTCCAGCAGGCTCAACAGAAGAATCAACTGCAAGGACGCGAGCAAGCCCTGACGATGACCGTGGAGTACGCGCAGACTCGTGGAATAGCCAATGCGCGTAAGTGATTTGTTGTTTTCCGTTTCTAGTCTTGTTTTAGCTCGTGCCCGTTGGTTCGTGACCTCAGCCCCAACCTAGTAATTTGCAACTTGTTAATAATAACCTGGTTTTCATAAAAGTTGTAATTTTCTTGCTTTAACTAGATTTTCCTGGAAAGTGTAAACTTTCATTTTTAGGGAAACGGTACTTCCCTAAATATCTTGTGATGTGTTTTCAAACGATGCTTGCGACCGCGTCATCTTTGTTGACCGGTTATTCTTTGATTGCGAGGACGCAATCCTCTTAAGGGGGGTAGATTGTAAACCCCCTGATTTTTCAAAATTTTAAAACTTGGAATTTTCACAATTTTCTGGAATTTCCTGGGATTTTTCTGTAATTAAGAACAGGGTTTTAAATTATTAAGTGATTTTTAATTGCTAATAAACAGTATTAAAATATTATGAAAATAATATTTTTGGATGTAAAATGGAAAACTGGACTTAGGGCAATTTTTCTGGAATTTATCGGGCCCCGGACCTATTTTTAAAACACCTGAAACTATTTATTTAATTAATTAATTAGTTATTAATTATTTACTGATTATTAAAATTATTATTATTATTATTATTTTTTTATTAAAATGAACCCGGCCCACTGGGCCCAAACCCCAGCCCGGCCCAACCTCATCTCGGCCCACCCGTGGCTAGCGGGTCGGGTCGGATCCGCCAGACCCGACCCGACCCAGCACCCTCTCCCCCACGACCCGCTCGGCCTCCGCAACCGCCGCTCCGCCCGCGCCTGCCGCCGCTTCCCCCGCCTCCGGCAGCGCCGCCCCGCGCCCACGACCCCGCCACCCTCGGCCTCCCTTCTCCCCTGCCGGATCCCTATTTATACCCCTCGGCTTCTCTCCCCCTCCGCCTCGCTGCCTCCCCCGCCGACCGCCACCACCCTGCCCTTCCTCCACCGCCGACGTCCCTCCGCCACCGCAGCTGCGTCGCCCCAGTCGACCACCGCCGCCCGGCCGACGCCGCCCAGCCCCGCCCAGGCTCTCCTCCTCCGCGCCTCGCCCTCTTCTCCTCCTCCTCCGCCGGCCTCCGGCTCGACAGCAGCAGCAGTTCGAGCAGCGGCGCCGCCTCCGCCGCCCGCAGCGCCGACGACGGCCGCCGCCTCGCCGCGCAGCAGCCGGCCAGCCGCTCCCCGCCTCAGCGCCGCCCTGAGCGCCGGCGAGGATCCCCTGAACCCTAACCCTAATTTCAGAATTCCTGTGTCCGACCGTGTCGGACACGGTTCGACCCTGATTTTTGGGTCCCCTTCAGGTGCGTGTAACTTTTAATTCGTAGCTCCGTTTTCGATTCCGCAAATTGCGTTGCGAAGCCTGTATGACCCTCTCGGTGTCCGGACAAACTGTTCGGGGCATCGCGTCCTGTGGTGATCGCACACCGCGATCCAAAAACAGGAAAAACCCAGACCCTGTTTCACCCCGGAACTGAGTACGCCCCGCCAAACGGGACGACTTGGTCGCGCGCGGTCTTTACAGATACGTGCGCCTCGTCGATACGGACGTGTGGGTTTTCGCGGAAGCTGATTCGAGTGTGCGTGCACACCAGAATCAACGCGTATCCGCGGACATCGCCCCGTATCCGCCCTTTCTGCAATTCGACCTAACTTTGTGTACACACGTCGGATTGAAACGAAACTTGCGCCATCGGACTCGTAGCGATACGCTGGTCCTGTGGGTCAAGTTTGGTTCGATTCTGAGAACGTTGACGAAATCGCGTGTCGTGGCCCCCACAGGCCCCGCTCGACGGGCGATTTTGTGTTCGGCTCATCGGAATTCAATTCTGAAAGTTCCGTTGGGTTCGTATCAGCGTTCCTGACCTGTTGACACTAAGTTTGGTGAATTTGGAGACCCTTGACCCGGACGCATTTTTCGGTGCAAAGCGGGCCCACCGGCGGACCCCGTTTTGGCCCGAAACTGCCGTTTTTGCCCTTGTCTCCAAATTGGACTCAAGGACAGGCGTTTCTAGCTGATTGATATTTTCTGGATCTGATGGTGATGTTTGTTTCAGCAACCGGAGTACCGCCTGCAATTCCCGCCGAAGTCAGAACTGCAAACATAGCCGGAACCACAGGCAAGTGTACCTTGCCAAACTCTGCAGCTTGCTACATATTTTCCTTGACTTGTCTATACATCAGTGGGCAAATAAAGCTTGCCAAATTGCATTAATTCCTGTTATAGGACTTGCCTAAATTCTTGTTTAAATGCATATAAACCTGTTTAACTGTTAAACCCAGGACCGAGTGGCTTACTTAGTGTCCGATCATAGTCGGGTGCCAACTCCGTACGCGGGGTTGTGTAACGTCACATAGACATGGATATCGAGACCCGATAATGCTCGTACTTGTCTTATCAAGTACCCCAGAACCCAGGACACTTGACACTATTCATGAGACAGAGTCTTCCTGAGATATTCATGGTTATTCTGTATAGGATACAGGACTTGACAGAGATACTTTATAGACATTATGACTTGTTGCATTAGTTATAATCCCGCTTGACATGGGCATGAGACGTTATGGTCATGTTATGCGTGATTACATTGGGTGGGGAGGGACACACAGGCTACAGGTTGATTATATCATGACAGTGTCGTAGTCTCCCTTTGAGCTAGACAACTGCTGGCGTCGTAGTCTCCCTTTGAGCTAGACAACCACATGGTATCGCTGCTACCGGCTCCCCGACACAGAGCTTGTAGTGGTCTCAGCCTGAGTTCTAGTGATGCTCTCATACTGCATATCACTTAGCTGGTTACATAGTTTACCCTATTGCTTATTTATTGCTGCACTGCATTTATTTTGGCTTGAGTTTTCTTGTACCTTGCTATGTCCCCTGAGGACCTGGATCCGGATTATGTCCCCAGGTATAGCCGAAGAGATCCATCCAGAGATATACAGTACAGGAGCACTTCCAGGAGCTGTACCAGGACCTGAGGACGAGAACATACCAGAGGACTTCTCCTGAACATTGGCTGTATATAGTCAGTTATTTCCGTTCTATTTCCAGTTCCTTTATTCCTGTCTATTTGATTGATGTACCAGACATATTCTCGGATTGTTTCCCGAGATACTTATTGAGATTTGCTTATTTATTCTATTGCATTATTTCTGGCATTTATTCTGTGGTTATTCTGTGGATGAGATTAGAAATACCCGAGACTTGTAACATTTTACTGTTAGACTACAGCTTAAGCATGCCCTGATGGATCCATTAATTTGGGTTGTCCATCGGCGCGTGCTGCTGGCCATTGCCACGCATCCAGTCCCTCGGCATTTTTGGGACTGGGGCGTGACACAACCAAACCCAAAAATATGGGATAAAGGTTTTGTTGTTGTTACTGTACGATGGATCATGGATGGGATATGTAAAATGGAATTTTCTGGGTTTTTCTCCATAATGGGAAGGAACATTGCCATACAGTTATATGGTTTTTCAACAAATGATCTGCGAGAGGAAATTTCGGTTATATTATACAATATGGTATTGTTATCTTTCATTTGGTGAGGAACTTTGATTAGTTCTAGATTTTTCTCAATATAGAAGTGGTTGAAGAAATTGCAGAAGTGGAGGAAACCTGTGAACAGGCCGATGTGTAGAACAAATATTAACATATAACATTGTTGACTGCAGTTAATGCCTTGAAAGCCAGCTCCAATTATTTTTCAATAAATAAGGAGGAAATATAATTATTTTGGAAGAGGTATGCTCCCTATTGTTTGAAATGAAGAAATCATGATATATGGAAGGTTAAAGATCATAGCTGATACTTAGATCTTACAGATGAGAAGAATCATTGTGTTTCTTAATATTACAGATGAGAAGAGTACAAGTTAGGGTAGTAGTCAGATATGAAGTTGAAGTAATAAATTGCTTAGTGCACTGTGCATATATGGTCACAATCTTAGAATCAAAACCGACATGTTGGTAAAAATGTAAGAGGTTTAAAGGGAAAATTATCTGGAGCGAAGTCCTAAGGTTTTAAGTTAACATATGGAATGAATACCTAGACTCTTTATGGGAATGCCTTTTCTTTTCACTTTTTGCCTTAATGTGTAATGGTGATGAGTGCAATTTGCTACCACAAATCCTATTATTTTACCGCTGCATCTAAATTCTTTTCTAGCCCATCACATGATACATAAATTCATCTTATGTTTTTTTTCCCCAAATGAATTTGCATGTGTTCACGATTGTTGCTTGAAGATATGAACAATGAATTATATGGTGTTGTAACCAAATCCCGTCCAATGAAGTAATTAAGACAATAGACCTATGGTGTTGTAGTATTTACTATTTGGAACTTTTTATTTTGTTTTGCATGCGATAAGTGGGATTCAATTCACATGCATAGATGCTTCTCTCATTGAAATAACTATTATGATATATACCTTAACTCATCCTCTAGATGTTTCTCATTTAAATAACTAGCATGTTTCCACAGAAAATAAATTCCTTAGACTTCTCTTCTTTTTGTTTCTTAAATCTGAAGTATTTAATCTATGCTTAATTTGTGTAGGAGATTCAACTGTGGCTGGTGATAAGAGCACTTCTGGCTCTGCCAGAGAAAGGCATCCTATTTTTGCAATTTTAGTTGGAATATTTTCATCAACATTGGGTGGAGTCAGCTACTGCCTGATTAGAGCAGGATCTAAGGCATCCGATCATCCTGTGTATGGACGTTAGCTTTGTAATCCTTAAACTTTCAAGCTCTTGCAAAGTTATATTAATTTAGTGCTAATAATAGGCATTCTTACTTTTATGAGGTTATTGTAATCAGCGTCGCCTAGGCGCTAGGCGGCCACCCGCCGCACCGAATTCGGCCAATTCGGCCTCCTAGGCGCCTGTTCGGGCCTAGGCGGGCCAGTTCGCCCCAGTTCGGCCAATTCGGCCCTGTTCGGCCTGTTCGATCAAGGCAAAAATTTAAAAATTCAAATTTTCAAATTTCAAAATTTTGAAATTTAAAATTTCAGATTTGAAATTGCAAAAAATATTCAAAAAAAGTTAAAATTCCAAAAAAAAATTCAAATTTCAAAAAAATTTAAATTATTACCAAGGTTTTAAAAAGCTCTCGCCTCATCGCCTTAGGTGTTTGTGTGTTAGATCCTCTTTCGCCTCACCATTTGCTGCTTCAACCCGCCTTGATTTAAATGTGACAGGATCCCTACCAATTTTTTGTATATGGAATCTAACTCAAGCCCAATAATTTAAAGCTACATATATTATTAGATATTTTAAAATAGATATTAAAAGAGGAGTTACAATAAATTTTCTACGACACCCTCTTCCTTCCCCTTTTTGGTTTTGCCCTACAACATCAAATTCCATCCCCATCTCTGACCACGATGTCCATCTAAATCACTCTCAAGCCTCCCTCTTTTTATCAGTCGATTTTCCTTTGCTTTTATCTGTCTTTCTCTATTCATAGTGACACTATTTGTATTTGTTTTTTGATTGAAAACTTCATGTAGTTGATGTTGAATTCTTATACTTGTGTATTTAGTATACCCAGTAAGATTTGCATGTGATGCTTATAGTTTTTTTGTATACATTTATGATACAAATTATAAGAAAACCACAACACATTTGGGCATAAACCACAAGCTTCTCTGGACTTACTATAGAGTGGGCACGACCAATTTTAGCTTTGAGGCCCACGTCTAGACATTTTGAACGTGGCTGCCTAGTGCCACCTTAACAAGCTTGATTTTCCCTAATTCAAGCTTTTTTTTCTTACTCATAGAGTGAGAGTTACTACCCGCTTGGGGCATCATAAGTTTTAGTATTAAGATGCATAAATTTATCCACTAAATATCATAAAGTCCATAATAGAAACAATGGTCAATGAAACACCAAAAGAAAATAAAAATATCTGAAAACAAAGAAGAAGAAGAAGAAATCTCAATAAATAGACAAAGAAAATAGAAAAGGTAAAATTTGAATTAAAAGTAAAAAAATGTATCGTATTGGATGATACAAAAACGTATCTCATACGTTTTTGTCCCATCCGATACACCTATATGGTCTGTATCGAAAACCTTTCGTATCATATCGTATTGTACGATATGTATACGGGATTGACAACATAGGTTATTTGTAAATATTTAAAGACATATAGATGATTTGACTAAACAAAAGACATATACATGATTGAGAATGATGCTGATTATACATTGGGATGATGCCTCACTATGTTATTTAGACTCTCCACTTTAGGGAGAAGTACATGTGTCCACCCGATAGGACATGGGTATTGGTATAAAATCTGGATCCGATCCTTCATGGTGACAATTGGATCCTTCATGGTCCTTCATGGTGACAATCGGAAGACTGGTAGTGAAGTATATTGTTTCTTTTAATGTGGTAGTGAAGTAGAATATAGTAGATTGGTAGTAAAGTTATGAAACCTTACAAATTTAATTACATGTCTTTTTATGAAACCATGCAAATTTAATTATAAGCTTAAATATATAAAACCATGCAAACTTTATTACAAATGTCTTTTTATGAAATCATGCAAATTTAATTAGAGAGTATATTTTTTTTATTAAACCATGCAAATTTAATTACATGACTTTTATGAAGTCATAAATTTAATTACATGATGTGTCTTTTTATGAAACGATATTCAAATATATTTATTGTAATAGTCATATTTTCGTACCCGTATCCAAAATTTGGATCATTTTTAGCCGAGTCTGTGTGCCCTTCAATTATGAGTTTGAAGGATCCGACTCTTGGATATGTACCGACACCCGTACCCGAGTCCAGGTAACATAGATGCCTCATGCACTTTAGTAGGTGGGAACATTCTTTTTCAAGTGGCTTAAGCTGGTTCAACTACATGTTCAAGCTAATATAAGCAGTAGGTAAGATGGCCTAAAAAAGCTTGGATGTTAATGAATAATGAGCCAAACTCGAATTGTTGTCTTTTAGAGCCTAGATCATGCAAGGTCAGCATAGTCAATCTCAGCCCATTTTCATCCCTACAAGTGACCAGTTGTAGAATCCAATTTGTGTCATCATACTCATGAGGAATCCAAGAGTAATAAATATCTCCAAAAATTGCAGCTGCATGGGCTAAAGGTGAGATACTACATGAAAATATTGGAGATGACAAGTGATATAGAAAGTCCACCTGCACTGTTTCACCAAAATAACGCCTTGGCAATATCCTTATATTGTAGACCTGAAGAGGGAAAAAAGGTTGCCGGTGTTGTTGGCTCTAGAAGTTTTGATTTATATTCCCACCAAAGGATCTCATGCCAACCTATTATACCCCTTTGGCCCTTGAAGAGAAGAGTTAAACCAAGAACTTGTCATGACAAGAAGAGAGCGTACCTCTAGCTGGTTTTCTGAAGTAGACATCAACAAGTGTTTTCATACCATCGACCGGCATCGAAGCACACATGTATATTAAAGGGACTTAAGGAGTTGAAATTTGTTAACATCGGAAGTGGTTGGGCCTCAATTTTGATTGACAATCCTAAATCTATATAAACCTCTTGATTTGCGTTCACCCTAGCTTGTAGTTGAACTTTTTATGTCTAAAGACATGCTTTCAAGTTTCAACCTGCATGACCAATACAACCTATTGATATAGCACTAGGTTATAGATAGTGAGAATTTATACTTTCAGTTTTAGCCTAGAGCACAGTTTCTATAATCTGTCATCTCTTTTGCAGGTATACAGTTCTTTCATTTGTACTACTTGCTAGTCCTATCTCGGCAATCTGTACTTTCACATTGCAGGTATTGACATCTATATCACCTGATCAACTGTATTCGCTAATGGTTCAGTAGTTACTAGGAAGAGATAAGTAAATAGTTTATAAGGTTGTACCTCATGGTTCAGCTAGTAGTCCAAATAGATGAAATAGCTGTTTATAGTATTGTGATAAATATTTAGTACTGACCTCTGACAACTTATGTCTATAATCTGTTAAAGTACTTGTTTAAAGATAATCTACCCGATCCAGTCATATTAAGTTGCACATATATTATACACACAACTCGTACCTTTCCTGCATAAGTTCTTATTAGATCTTTTTTCTCTACCTTCTGTCCTTTTTTTTGTGTGTTTGAGGGGGAGGGATGGGACTTTTTATTTGAAATGTCGAAGACCTACACGCGTAAACCACGCCATACTAAAGTTTGAATCATACTCCAAGAACATGATGTGTCATGTATGTTAAGGTAATAGAATTCCGTAACAAATCCTAAATTATGGAGATGAAATGAAATGATACTTTCGGTGATGAGATGGACTTGACTTGATTATGCTATAATGATTGCTTTTATCATCATAATACCATGGTTGATGTGGCTTACATGCATTTTTACAGACCAATTACAATAAACAATGATGATGATCGATAATGAGTGTCTGTCTGATCATTAAGTTATTAGTACCTTGAACAGAGTGAAGTGTACTCCCAAGAGCATTGTAAGAAGGTTCTTCAGGAAGATGCCATAAAATTCCAGGAGTTGAACAATAATTTACTTATAATCAAAGCTATAGCCGAGAATAACTTCTAGAGGTTGCATGTCCTCATAAAGAAGAAGCTTCATGTGATCCTGGAGCTGCAAGAAAATTTGTGTAATTGTGTGCACTCAACTTTACATGCAAGAATAAGAAAACATTTTAGACAATAGCAATAGGTGGGTATTTAATGGTTAATTACTATTAGAAGGTTTTCAAAATTGAGAACAAAAATAAGCAAGAGAAGGAACGATATCAAGATTATGGTGATGCAATTAACTGTACCAGTTTGCTTTAGCACTTCATAATGGGGAACAAAAGGTTATTTACTCTAGTTGGCAACCAGATCTAACACCAGAATAGAGTAGCCTTATAACTCTTCAGCAATACACATGGGGGATGGTTTATAAATAAATATTTTACCGGCAACCATGAACTTAAGCACCAACCTCCTCCTGACCAATCTAGCCTTATGATTACTTCTTTGCCAGGTACCAGCTACCAACATTATGGATAACATGCTGCAGGATTTCACAAATCTTATCTTGCAACTTCCATCCATTTGTTTTTTTATCGTTAGATATAATCTGCTCAATAAGGTCTGTCCATTCCTTTTGTATTTAATCTTCCCTTCTCTTTACTATGTTAGCCCCAAAAGGAAGTGAGTTGTGTTACTAAGATAACTTTGCGATGTCTTCATCTATGGTTCACTAGTTAGTTAGCCTGTTGGCATGTGTTCAATAGAGTGCATCAAGATGTGAGTAGATAGAATTCATGGAATATACGGTACGGGTTGTGTATTTGTGACAGATACATGCATCAGTTGTGTATTTGCAACCTCACTAAGGAGATCATGACATGTAAGTCGAAAGAAAGAGCCACCGAGAAAGAGGCCACCCAGCTATCAACTTGTTTTTAATCCTCTGATATGGTGCCAAATTTCTGTTGAAGGGTCATGCAGCAAGAGAAATTGCCAACAATAAAACCTCAAAGCCAATCGATACACAGTAACATCTGCAGTTATAGTCATGCACATACAACTAGGAAGGTGATATGATTTCCTAGTGGAACAACATTCATCTGAGGCAAAATGTAAGAGAAAGGAGTTAAACAAATTCCCCTAACTGGCTTGGTCTCCAGCTAATTATGTGAAGTTCTCACATAAAAAGGATTCTGTCACGTGGCATCTCTGGATACTGACTAACTTTGACCCATTGTGATATAGCCTGGAGGCAATAAGATAAAGTGGATGCTTTTCTATTCAATTTTTTAACAGTGTGCAAAAATGTTTATTTAAATTTATGAAATTTGTGTTATTCTTTTCCATCTTTCCATATGACAAGATTTGTAAAAATCTATCATCTGCATTTCACAACGTAAACCCTTGGAACTTGGTGTGTTTTCGAGATTTCATTAACAGAAACTTTATTTTTTGCAGAAGTTTGTAGTACCTAGCATGTTCACATTAATTTCGATTATCTTGCTAGCTGTGCTGGCATTCTTTGCCGAGGTATTAATGTTTTCAACCTACCATATTTGGACTTTAAGCTACATTTTGAATAGCACTGATATATAAATGGATGAAATTGCATTTGTTTGTTTAATTAATGCTATTTATCTTATAACTCGAGTTATGGTAGCTCAGGGCTTTCTATTGTGTACCCTTCTGCAGGTCTCTCTAGCTCGTGGTCTTCAGCTTGAGAAAGTCAGCAAAATCACTAATATTCTATACATTAAGGTCAGTTTCTTATGGTCTATGCATCTAAGTAACATATTCAACATTCATACTTCTATTTCTGTAGCTATATATAACCTCTCTCTCTCCATCCAGACGTTCCATGTAATTATCTATCATACAGTTTTCATCAAGGCATAATTTAGGCTGGATTTGGTTCTCTTTTATTTTTATTTATTTATTTATTATTTAGTTTGAAAAACAGCAGCAGGAGCTGCTGTTTGGTAAAGTCAGCTTATTTGATAAGTTAGTTTAATCTTTGGGGCAGCTTTTGGAAGCAATGATGAGACTGCTTTCAAAAGCTTCTTCTGCTTCTGCTTTTTCAAAAGCAGCAGCAATACAAAACCAGACTTTAGTTAAGTTGCTGCCAGTTCAACTACTAATGATCGACCAATCCTTATTAACTGATTTCTCCAATTCATTTATAGTCTGAAATGCTAATTGGTAATAACACGTGTTAGTTGTCTTTCAAGGCTGGTTTATTGGTCAGAGAAGGTTGATTACGTATATCTAAAAGTTCAATGACGTGCTGCATCAGACAGCATAACACATTTAAAAACAACATTTGGTTTATTCAGGCCTCGGGGTAAGCCCACCATTAGATGAGCTTTGTTAGAGAATAATCTAGCACCATCCTGATTAATCATGTGTCAATATGGCTCACTTTGGGGGCACTTCCCAGATACTCATACAGATGAATATAAAAGAAAAAAGGAGGGAGGGATCCTGCAAGATGCACTTTGTTTGAGATGCCATGAGGATTTATATGACTGAAAGATTGGTTTAGTTGGTCTTATTACTTGCAAGGCTGAGACGGGCCAAATTCTGACATCCCGTGGTTACTGGTTTTACAAATATTTTTGTTTCCAGTGGCCATCATCATTTTTAGTCGCTCTCAGGAAAAGTGGAAGCTTCCTAAAAATAAATTATGGCCTTTTCATGTAGATTGTGTATGACTTGATATAGCTATGGTAACCATGAATGCTACTGTTTTTGGCCAAATAAGAAGGTATATGCAAGACAAAAAAGAGGATATCATGCCTGTGGCTATTTTCTATAGAAAAATGTTACGAGTATATATCATGTTCTATTCATGACCAATGTCTATAAACTGTATTGGGATTCCTTGACATGTATATAAAACCACATCTACAGTCAAAATTGCTGTCTTAAAAACAATAAAGAAAATGTGAACATTTTTCTCGTAAAATCTATAAAAAGGAAACTTAAAATCTATGCAATTGTTCAGTTTATACTTTAGGGCTAATTTTGTTCCCATTTGAAATGGAATTCCATTTCAAATGGCAAATGGTGTCTCCCCGAGCGGTTGTCGTTTACAGTTTGTAATCATTTTTGTATGGCAAAAAGGGCAAATTGTGGAAACCAAACATATTTTCTTTGTCATTTTGGCCCAGTTGCTGGCCAAAATGGCAAAAGGTTCATTTCAAACAGGAACATAATATAATTAGCTAAGAGGAGTTGAATCCAGCTTGAGCTTAGTCTTGATTTAGCTGATTTTAAGTTTAAGCCTTCTTCCTTAATAGTTCAAATAGGTAATCCTGGAGAACACATTATGATGTCGGAGTAAGGGCCCGTTTGGTTCACCGTAATGTAATCGTAATCGTAATAGAATTGGGTTTGTAATGTAATTGAGTTTATAATGTAATGAAATTACAATTACATTACCATGTTTGGTTGGAACATGTAATTAAACCATACAATGTAATGCCAATTACATTTAAGTGTTTGGTTTAACATGTAATGTAATCGAATAATAATTATTATTTGTATTATTTTGACAAAATACCCTTGATATCTATATGTATATTTTGTTGCCAAATTTATTATTTATAATTAATAAAAAATATTCGGTAGCCAAATAAAACAAAATATAACATTGTATCATGTAAAAATGTAAAAAAAAAAACATACGAGAACATTCAATAAACTTCATTTCATCTCAGAAAAAGAAGAAGAAATTACATGAAATGCAGGAATGTAGATACTCTGTACACAGAGCCACTTGAATTACACACAGTCACTAGAAAAAAAAGAAATTACAAGAAATTCAGGAATCTTATCAAGTTGATATATATTTCACAAATGACACATCACATATGATATTAAACAAGTTAATGAAATCAAGTAATCACAACAAATAGTACCAGAAAGAAAATAAAAAAAGGGAACAAAGAGAAACATGAGATGATCAAAGTACAATAAACTGAAGATGAACCTAAGTGAAGAAGCATGGATGGGTAAAACACCATAACTAACACCACCAACAAGAAGCAAGCATAAAAGAGGAAAGGACCATAAAGCAAAACATGTGAGTTTTCCAGATAACCGAAAGGATCACAAGAATCTTTATCATGTTTATCACATTCCGATAACAAGCTGATCAAAATAACGACAAATCGTATTATGTAACCGACATATCCGGTAATAAAATAAAATACAGAAAATTCTACGCAAACTCCAAAAGACTTTTCACCCAATTTTCTCTCTCTTCAAAACAAGCTGAGTTTGCTAGAATCACAACCGATAAGGAAGTGAGCTCTGTGCCTCTCTGTCATGGTAAGTCCAGGTTACTTCTTTAGTTCATCATATATCATTTTTTTTTTGCTCAAGTGCCTCGTCTCCCAAAGCACGACTCAAACGACATGATGACTCCCTAATCTCACTCGCAATTATACGAGCTGCACTCTGAACTCCTTCAACAAAAATGTCCGCATAATCGAGTTTTCTCTTTTGCCTTCTTGAGGTCACATCAAAATCTACTAAATTAGGAGGAAGAGGAATCTGGGAATCATTTGAGGATGCACGGGCAGGAATTTAGGAATTCTCCGTTGTATCATTCACCTCTTGATTCGCCAACTCTTCAATCACATTAGCAGGAGTCTCCGCAAGATTTCGGCACGATCTTTCCCAAAGATTAAGCTCAACTCATCATAGTATTTAACCGGTACGTCTCTGAATTTTGCTGCTTCGGGATTGACTCTGAAAATAAAACATTAAAATAGTCAATCAAAAAATATAATCAATCAAATACTAGAATTGATTATAGTTTCCTTCAGTCACCTCTATTCTACTGTTATAGTATATACTGTTATTGATTGCTAACATTGTGCTCACTGAATTCTGCTCTGTGTACACTTAACACATTAGACTGATACCAACACTTAATACTAACACTTAAGTGAAATGATAGGTGCATGCTGCTCTTAAATGACAAATTGCATGGTTTTGAAGAAATGATGACATATATTCAGGGGGGTTGCCAAGTGTAGAAAATGATGGCTTAATTCAATCTGCACCCACCTTCTGAATTATCACAAAATTCCTAACTGCTGAGTAGCAGGCTCGAGTATCAGGCTTTCACTTAACATAAAGTGGGGGAAACAAGTATATAAAAAGCTCACTTTGTCTAATTATACAAATACAATACAAAAGTAACATAAACATAACTGACGAGTACTCATAAAATAGCAACTTGATACAAATTAATACATTTCAAACTCTGATGAAATCAGTACTGAAAGAAAGGATTTGAAACTGAAATGAAACAGAATTTATTTTCAAACATTGCTAGCTATGGGGCACCACACACATTTCTACTAAGGAGGAGCAGCATGAATTTTCTGATAACTGAAAGAACCACAAGCATCTTTATCATGTTTATCGCATTCCTATAAAAGGATTAATAAATCAAATAATAGATAGCACGTACCCTCAAATATGCCTCCCAAACAGCATCCTCTGCGGTCACCATTTTTGTTTCGGGGTCCCTTCCAAAACCACTACAATTTGGGCCCGTCAATAATGCAAGGACAATGTTGAAATTCTTTCTTAAAACTCTCTAAAAAAACATAGCAGAGAAGCTCATTTTCATGGTAATAAATCATGGGGGCAATAATGTGATGGTTTAGTGATTTTCTGTAGCTAGAGATGTTTCTATTATTCTATAAGCAAGAGGAGCAATGTAATGACTAAAGTTTCACTTAAATAATGGATAAGGTTATTTGGAGCATATATACCAATGAAAATTGATTCAAATGCTTAAATTGAAGTCTCCATGACATCAACTACAAATTAATTATTTTCCATTAGCTAAAAGAATCTAACTAAGGAGCTGAGTTCGGAAGACTCAGATGGAGATCAATGCCCCAATCCCCATTATCCACCCTCTGGTCGCCAACGAACAACGGCCACTGCACTACCACCACCACCATCAGCCACGACAACACCACCACCAACAGCCATGACACCACCAACACCAGCCACGACAACACCACCAACAGCCACGACAACACCACCACCGCCACCACCACCAACATCCACGACAACAAACCACCACCACCATCCACGACACCACCACCACCACCACCGCCACCATCACCAACAGCCATGACAACACCACCACCACCACCAACCACGACAACAATACAAGCAATAACAACGACCAATGGCATCAGAAGAAGAAGTAGAAGAAGAAGAAAGGAATAATACCTTGAAATTTTTTGAGCTCTGGCTGGCGATGAAGAGCAGAGGAGGGGGCGGCGGCGGCTGCGGCGGAGGAGACGGCCGGCGGAGGCAGCGGAGGGAGAACGAAGAAGAGGGGGTTGCAAATTTTTTTAGATCTAGGTCATCATCGGGATTTTAAGAGTTAAAAATTTGTTGAAAGGGTAAAATTGTAATTTAAAATCTGAGGATGTAATGTAATTAGGATTACATAGGTTGGGTGATGCAATTGATTTGAATAGGAGTTGATGTAATGTAATCAAGTTTGTAATTGCGATTACATTACATCGAGAAAATAATTGTCCAACCAAACATCCGAATTAGAGTTACAACGTAATTGTCAGTACGATTACGATTACGATTATATTACGGTGAACCAAATGGACCCTAAGTGCTTTAGAAAGAAGCAACAAAGGAAGGAAAAACAACAGTGATAGAGCTGCAAAAGCACAAGAAGGCAAACTTGGGTAGCTAGAACTTCTATGTGCAGGATTCTGTCAGTTTATGGTCCCAGAAGCCAAATTGCTATGATGGGCGGATATGCCTGCCGATTCCAGGTGCACTGGTGGAAATACCGTGGCTGAGACGCGGGTTGGACCCGTGTTCAGGTTATTTTGGTTATTGTGATTCAGATCCCGTTCTATTTGGAAATAGTTTCTTTTTCTAGTTTGTTTAGGCTAGTAATTGTGCTAATCTCATTGAACTTCATAAGCTTTTACTACCACTATACCAAAAGTCCAAAATTGTTAAAATATTAATTGCAGATGTAAAATTCTCATTTATTGACAATTAGCATCATACATATATAGTAGTAGATGTTCCTAAATGACAGGAACCGATAACAATAAGATAAAACCTAGAAACAAATAACAAGATAAATCCTAAAAAACATATAAGATAACCATTTGATTAGAACAATAATTCAAATATATCTTAATTATCAATACTCCTCAAGATGATACTAGAAAACATGAATTGCCTAAAAAGTCGCTCGATGGGCGTTAGAAAAGACAATGGAAATTCTTGTAGGTTAATGGAGAAGTCCTAAAAAAAGTCATATTTAGGTTGACAGAGTTTGTCGGCAAAGACGTTGGAGGTTGCTGAAAAAGACCACAACAAAGAAGATGGCAACATCAAAAGCTTCCAAGAAGAACCATAAAGGTTGCTATGCCACCGGGAGACTATGATGGTGGGTGATGACACCACCCACCTGGAGAAGAAACACATGAAAAGAGGATCATTGATCGCACTCTAAGACCATATTAACGTCCCTACCAGTGCATCAAACCTCCAAAATTATGGTGAGGTTTGAGAGTTAAATATTTCTATTATTCCGGCAAACCCCATATTGGTTTTTGTTACCTTATTCAATTTAATGAGCCAAGCTTATGTCCTCTAGTATGATTTGTTATATTTGTTAAGACAGTTTACAGTAACATAACTGCTCATCTTGGTGCATTAGCTCATCTTTTGTGTTAACATTAAGCTTTAGCAATGCACCAATTGAGCTATTGATAAGCTTTTTGAGCTCTTTACCTGGAGACTTCGTTATGCAAACATTTTGATCATTTAAATGAACCATCTTTCTGGTGACTTTTACTTTAAGTTATCCCATGTACTTTCGTAAAGATTATCAAAACCTCTCCGTTTAACTAATTAGGCAAATTAGACATTTCTGTAACCAAACAAAATTGACATTTTTCTTAGTGTGGGAAAATTGTTAAACTATGTACTCTAATTTATTGACCTTTAGGTGAACTATCTTGCATAAAGGACAATTTGATAGTCTATATCTCATTGGACATATCTAAGAGGCTTTTCATCTACTATTAGAATATTACTTTAGGCGGTATCAGTTTTAAGGGTGCTTAAGGACTAAAATCCATGTTAAGTATCTCTATTCTGATATCCTCTTATGTACTGATGCTAATTACATTTAATGAACCTATTTTGTTTTGTTTTTCAGGTAATTCTATCACAAGTGTTGAGCATGGCATTTCTTGGGGTGACTGCTTCATTTAGTAAAGTCGTAGGATGTTTGATTATTTTAGCATCAGTTTGTACTACTGTATATCTTGGACCAGATAAAGAAATTGAATGATTGAACAACATAAACTACGATATGTTTTGGCAAATATTCAGAAGCAAATGCTTCTTTTAAAGTCTTATTTCCCATGCATCTATGTTCTATTATTTGATTATTTATGGTGTTTAAAGATTTTTCGAGATAACTGATATTATATAGATGATGCCTGAGGGAGATTTACCCTAAGTTTTACAAGATATTGTTATAAATCTCACCAGGTCCTGTCAAATTTATTCTCTGTATTCCTTTCTCATAAACTTACCTGAAGGGAAAAAACAGACAAAAAAATAAAAAAAATAAAAGAAATGGTAAGGACAAGAAGATGGTACTTTGCACACTATGTTATTGATAATATACATAAAAAAAATGTTATTGATAATTATATCTCTGTGAAACTAGGAGTCTTGTCCATATAGTTCTGGTTCAAAGTGTCATTAAAGGATCATGCGATGCACATACATCTAGCTTACATGCAACATGATATTAAACTAGACCTAAAGATATAGCCAAGGATTGTAATTCATTTTCACTCTTCGACTTTTTTATAGTAAATTGTAGGATATTCTTACTCAAAAGCGCAGCCTAACAGTGACGACTTATGATTTGTTCCTGAGTTAAGTCTATATCAGACTGAGAGTGCAGACCATGATATGACCACTTCTCACATACAAGGGAAAGGCCCTACAATTTTTTTGAGCTTAAATTGATCTAAAATATGTGTCTACCAACTAACCATTTTTATGGCATGACTATCTTATAAGTGAAGGTTGAATCCTGACCTGAAGCAACTTTTTTGAGAGAGAGTATGTAGTTAAGTATCTAAATATGAAAGGAGATGCCAAATGGAACTTCAAGATGTTGTGGACCATGGTTTGATACTCTAAGAGAGATCAAAGCAGAGTCCAGGAATTCCTTGAACGATATTAGTGCCCAATATGCTATGAGAGAGTAAATATTATAGGACCGAATCAGGGCCGGCCCGTGGGCAAGCCCGACAAGAGCTCGGGCTTGGACAACTCTCCTACTTGGGACAACCTCACAGGCCAAAAAAAAAAAAAAAATTAAAAGCCCAAATAACAGCAGCCTATTACTCCACACAAGCCCTGTTACCTATCTATAAATAAGTAAAACTCAATTCTAAAATCCCTATTTTTCTCCTCCGCTCCCTGGCTGAAAGCCTTCAGCCGCTGAAGAAAGGTGAGACCCGCGGTTCCGACCGGCCGACCCCCCCCGGAACCGGTATGCTGCTGCTGCTGCTGCTTCTTCTTCTTATTATTATTCTAATAATAATAACTTTTTTATTTAAGGATCCTCTGGGCCTCCGGCTCCCAAACTCCTAGTGGGTGGGACGGGACCGTGGGATGGGTTTATGGGACTTTGGAGCAAACTTGCCAAGTATTAGAATTTTAGATGGGTTGGAAGAAAGTATTTAGATGGGGATCATGATTCACATAGATATTCATTGGAGCAAACTTGCCAATTGTTATTTTTTTCCCAAAGGTGCTGTCATAGTCCAAATGAGTCATGACTATTGACTAATAGGTCAATGGAGGACACTGGAAAGAAGAAAAACACGATTTTTTTTTCTTATTAGTTACAAAGATGCTGATTTCTTATTAGTCCAAGACTAATACGTAGATTCTTGATGCCAACTCCTTAGTTTAGTAATTATGATTTGAAATAAAATTGTGATGTTATATTTGTATAGCTACTATGAGGAAGAATGAAAATGATAATGATCGAGTGAGATTCCGACAAAATCAATTGACATCTTTGACTTCATAAAATCTTATTCGGAAGATGGTAGTTTTCGGAATGCTTGAATTGTTTATCGAATTTTGTTGACTATATTGATGACGGTTGCTTCGGCGGAAAGGAGTTTTTCTAAGTTGAAGTTGGTAAAAATTTATCTTCGGACCACCACATCACAAGAAAGATTAAATGAATTAGCTATGATCTCAATTGAAAAAGAACAACTAGAGAAGCTTGAGTATAATCACTTAATTGAAGAATTTGCTTAAAAAAATACAAATAGAAGTATTTTTCTTTGAATCGGATTGTACTAGTTTATAAAGTATAATGATCGGATTTACTTTTTTGTTGTTATTTTTGTAATCAAGATTTTATGGTATAGTTAAAGCTAAAAATACAATGTAATCTTGATTTTATCAATTTTTTAATCTATATGCTTTTGTTGTAATTTTTTTTTTAATAAAGGTCAATGAACAACCAAAATTAGTTTCGACTAGGACAACCCGACCCAAAGGGTCGACCTGGACCGAATAGAATGTTGTCATGGTGAAAATCTACAGAAATATCTACAAAATTATCTCCAATTTTTAATGAATTGGTGATGCTCATTAGTGTAGGGGGGTAGGGAGGGATTATTCATGTATTGTACAAATGTAATTACTATTGAAGTCCATGTTTTTGCACCATAGCTGTAAAGTAAATATCTAATCATTCCAACAAATCCCTGATGCCTATTTTATGGGACGAAAGTGGGATTCAAAAGACTGTATTTTTTAAAATCAGCTCAATGTGTCGAGTTAATCTTTGTTCACCTACCAAAACTAGTAGAATATCTATTCTTTCATTCAAGAGTTGTCACGTATTATTTTTATCCAACCTAAAATTATTTGGGAGTGATTTGGTGAACATCTACATTAGTTTTGACCACTAACTTCATACGTGGTAACATTTTCACTAGTTTTGATGGATGAATAAAAATAGACTCTAACGTGTTGGATTACTCTGATACAGTGTCAGTAATCTAACTCTGGTACCATATTAAACAACTCCAAAGGTATAGTCTGGTATAGTAGGTTAAGTATTTATTTTTTCCACAATTACATATATTAAATTTTTTTTTTTTTTCGTCCATCAAATTATTATGAGAAGGATTTGCATCACCTCCTAAACGTTACGAAAAGTTTAGAAATTAGTATTAGTATTTTCCAATAACATAACAATTTCTTGACAGCAATCCTTTTATTCCAAAATTAAGGTTAAGTTAGTGCATTCATGCATTGGACAACTGTGTGGCTATTTTCTTTTCCTTGAGAATGGAATTCAAACAGGACAAGCATTGCGTCGGCAAATTAAGGTTTCACGGGTAGTGGAAGGTGGGCCGTGGGATTGGGTTGTCCTGTCCAAAGTTTGATTGTCCTTAAATTCTTATTGTGGACCAGTCATAGGGGTTATCTATGACTCCGATCTTTTGTGGGATCACCCTAAGTCTGAAGGATTGCCGTAGCAGAGAGGGTTGTCCAAGTCCGAAATCTTGTCAGGATTATCCCTGGATCGGCCCTGATTGGTATCGATGCATGGCATTGTAAAACTGCATATTTCTTTTTAATTGTGTGCAAGAAAAATAGCGTGGTAGCCACGTCAGATTATTTTGTGCAACTCTGTTAATTGTGGTGAAATCTTATGTTAAGACCGACAGCCATAACAAGATTATTTTGTAAATACTTGCACTAGTCACGCAGCTCGTACTCGAGATGTGTATGTAACATAAATCTTCTTATGAGGTACGTCTTGAATCCTGAAAAATTAAACTGATATTTGTAACTTTGAGATGTGTAACAAAGTCAGATTCAAACGTAAATAAGCTCATTGAAGCTCTTATTATAATTGATTGTATATAGCAGGGACGGTTCTGGCCCCGTGTAGGTTGAGCGACGTTCTATGATCCAAAGACTAAAGAGACATCAATATAGTCATATCTATAATAGAACAAAAATATACTTGGGCCATCTTTAACTCAAAAGAGTTTAGACTAACATAGTAGAGGTTCTTAGTTCAAATTTGTACATCTTTTTTTGTTATATTTATTTTATTTTAGTTATTGTTTTTACATTATGTATGAGGCATTTTTCGGAAGTTCTTCTCGAGCCCCCATGAGCTCAGGGCCGATCCTGAATTATAGTGACGACACATTTGTTACTCGAAACCAACCTAATTAATGAATCACTTAATTAACCTAAACTGCTGATAGATGAATTATAATTTTCCTATTCGTTTAATCCACTGATTGAATTTGTATTTTATAATATATCTATTCATATTAATTCAGAATTAGTTTATGACATTTGGTATAATTTTTTAGGATTATAAAAATAATTTTTTATTTTTTAGCAGTAAATGTAGTGTCTTCTAAATAAAAATTCTAGCTACGCGTATAATTTAAGATGAGTATATATTTGTGCTCTTATTTGTAGATAAATTTTCCCCTTATTTGTTTCACTCTTACAAATATCCCACTGATATAATATCCTTTGATGACATATAGAGGCTTAATTTATGTGGGAGGTGCACGAATAGCTGAAGTGGTCTTGATAACATACTTGTAATGTTCCAGAGAAATGTCAAGTAAACTTGCGTGACAAATAAGTATGCACTTTTGGAATTGGAGCTTGATCAATATGGTTAAGCATTTATCAACATTTGGTGTTGCTGCTACAACTACGCTTTCAGGAGATCGCCAAACTGAGAACGCAATTTGAACTAGAAGACTGATCACAATTTTCTTTACATGACAAACTTTTTTTTTACTTGTATCTTGGAAAATGTATTGATTCGAATCACAAAACAATTTTGTACTAAACTCAACTGGCTCTTGTGGTCACTGAGAAAAGGTATAACCTTCCTGGTTGGGAAGTTTCGGAATCAAATCGCGGAATATGTATGGGAGCAGTGGACCCAAATGACATGCAACGTGGCGTACGTAAAGTTTTCGTGCGTATCGTCGGACATCTCAAAAAAAAAAAAAAAAATTGCTATTTGTTTTCCAAAAATTTGGATGATGTCATCTTTCATTATGTGACATCTCACATGACAGTTTTTAATCCAAAAAATTAATCATCCAAAAATTTTAATTTTAATTTTAATGTTAATATTAATTTTAATTTAAAATTTGTTATGTCATCTGCAATGTCAGTCACGATATAATGAAAGATGATATCACTCAAAAATTATGGATGACAAATAATATTTTTTTATCACGAAAATAACCTCAAGCCTTAGGTAAGAGATGACCTTCATGCACTGGAATGCTCTTCATTGCGTTATGTGTCACCTTAGTTATGAAAATAGGAGGAAATTGCAATTACCAAAGAAGATTTTAAAATATTTTTGAATTTTTAATGTGTGTTACTAAACTAGGCTCAATTTATTACGTTTTATAAAATAAAAAGATTATTTACACACACTATCAAATAATGTCCAAATAGCGACGGTTTTAGCGACATTCAAATAAAACATTGCTGAATTATAAGTATTTAGTGACGTCTATATAAAACGTCACAATATGTTGATAATAGCAACGTGGAGTGACGTTCCGCGACTACAATTACTATAATAAAAATAAATGTCGCTAGATAGTCGCTAAACGTCGCTAACTTTTCAATTTTAGCGATGTTTACTGATGTTGTTGTATTTAAGTCGCAGTATATTTTTATTTCCTCGACGGTAGATGTCGCTAATTTATTTCATATATGGTTTGACGAATTCACTTTCCCCCATTTCCTTCAATATCTCAAAATTATTTCAAATCCTATCCCTCCCCGAGCCCCTCATCCAGGCATCCCACCGCGACCCCCCTCCGCCCGCGTTCCCCTCCCTCCGGTGAAGCCCCTTCCTCCGGCGGGTTCCTCCCTCCTTTGGCTCCTCCTCCCTCCGGCTCCCCTCCTCACTCATTGAGCTCCTCTCTCTCTCTCTCTAGGTTTTTCAAGGACTCCATCCCTGTCACCACCCCATTTCCAGAGCCGGGTATTTTTTTTATTTTTAATTTAGTTAATTGTGCATTATTTTTAATTAATTGTATTTATAATTAATTATTGATTATATTATTTTTATATTGTTTGTTTTAGGATTTTGGCTAGCCTGGACCCATGTCAGACCCTAGTGGACCCATGTCCGACCCAGCCCACACCCCTGTGAGACTTATTTTTGGGTTTAGAATATTTATTATATTTTTAGTGGGTTAGTTGGAGAGATTTGGAGCTAGTTTGAGTGCTTTTGGAACCCGAAACCCGAAACCAAGTCAAGTAGGGGCGTTTTGGAAATTTGAAAACTTGTAATCCCCTTTATTAGTGTTTGGCCGACCCATTCAGCCCCTCCCCCACCCGTGGACAGCAGCCCCCTTCCCCTTTGTTCCATTTACTTCTTCTTCTTCTTCATTTCTCCTTCCTCTCTTCTTCTTTCTTCTTCCTTTCTTCTTCCCACATTCAAGTAAGTACTCCTATTTCTCTTCTTTCTTCTTCTATTCTCCATGGTTGCTAACCCTAACCCTACTTTTTCCCCAACCTAGGTGGGTAGAGCCTAGATTTGGTATTGGAGCTAGATTTGGGAGCTTGGAAGCTTGGGTTGGTGGATTTGGAGCATTTTGGAGATTTTGGCTTGGGATTCCAACTCCCAAGAGGTAAACCCTAAATTTCTCCTTGTAATTACTCTTTTATAGTGTAATTAATAGTTTAGAACCTTCCTAGACCCTTAGGCTACCCGTGGGAGGAAGTTGGAACTAGTTTGGTTGAGTTTAGAGACTTTGACATTAGGTTTTGTGTCGATTTCGGATGGAATCCGAAATTGGCCCAATTTTGGGTGATGCCCTAGGTTAGACGGACCAAGGTAGACGTTGTCGGGTGTCTTGAGGGTGAGTGCGTGTCTCCGTTCGGACACGGGAAGTCGTGTCGCGGAGAAACGGGCGTTTCGGGCGAATTTGGGGCTTTTCGTCGTCGCCGATTCTAAGTGCGTGCGCGTTTCCGCCACGGACCTAGAATCGACGCGGGAGCACTTTTTCTAGGATCTAGGCATCGTTTAGAGCGCGTGGGTAAATTTTGGGCCGATTCCGAGTTCGTTTGGTGTGCGTTTCAGGAGGTTTTCCGAGCCGCGCACCACGTGTTCGTCGAAATGACCGAACGGCCATTTCGACTTGGTTTCCTCGTTTCGGGCTTGTGCGCGCGTTGGGTTAGTATCGGGGTGTGTGTGCTAGAGTTTTTGAGTTATATTTTATATATTTTAGGGTGTTGGTGAGTGTCGGGGCCGTTGGGCGTGCGTTGGTGAGCGTTGTGGGCGTTGTGGGCGTTGTGTGCGTTGTGTTGTGTGTTGTGTGTGTGGTGTTTATATATATATGTATATATATTTGTGTGTGTGTTTTTATATATATATTTATATATATGTGTGTTTTTATGTGTGTAGGTGAGTGTGTGAGTGAGTGCTTGTGTGAGTGTGTAGGTGAGTGAGTGTTTATATATATATATATATATATATATATATATATATATATATATATATATATATATGTATATGAGTTTATGTATATATGTATATATATTTATATATATATATATGTATGAGTGTTTGTGTGCGTGGTTGTGTGTTTGTGAGAGTGTGTGCTAGTGTGTGTGAGAGTGAGTGTGTGAGTGAGGATATATATAGATATATATTTGTGTTTGAGTGTGTGAGTGTGTATAGGTATAGATATATATAGATATATTAGTGTGTATATATATATAGATATATGTGTGTAAATATATAGATATGTGTTTGTGTATATAATTATGTGTGTGTGTGTGTTGATATGTGTTTGAGTGTTAGTATGTGTTAGATTATATATAAGTTAGTGTGTATATATATCTATAGAGTTATATATATGTATATATATGTATGTATATATATATAGTGATATATATATGTGTGTATGTATATGAGAGAGGGGGGGGGGGGGTGCCCAGCTGAACTGGAACAGCAGCAGCAGCATGCTGCTGCACTGAGCAGCAGCTGCAGCAGCAGAAACAAGAGCAAGAGCAGCAGCAATGTGCAGCTGCAACAGCAGCTTTTAGAGCACCAGCAGCAGCAATAGCAAATGCAGGCAGCAGCAGCAGCTTAGCAACAATGTTAGGGAGCAGTAGCAGCTAGGTAATAGAGGATAGATGGGTAGATAGATTACATAGATAGACATATAGATAATTACATAGATAGATAGTTAAGTTATTAGTTAGATAGTTGGTTTGATAGTTAGGTAAATAAGATAGATAGGTAGTTAGTAGATACATAGATAGATAATTAGATGGATTGATAGTTAGATACTTAGATTGATAGATAGACATATAAATAGATAGGTAAATGCTTAGATAGATAGAATAGATTGATAGATAGCTAGATAGTTATTTAAATAGATAGATAGGTATTGGATAATTAGATAAATAGATTGATTGATAGCTAGATACTAGTTAGATAGTTAGATAGATAACTAGATAGGTTGATACTAGATAGGTAGATGGATAGGTAGAGGGATAGCTAGATATATAGATATATAGATATATATATATATATATAGATATATACATAGCTAGATAGATAGTTAGATACCTAGATATAGATATATATATGTATGTATAGGTAAGGTAAGGTATATATGTATAGGTAAGGTAAGATACATAAGGTATGTGTATATGTGTATATATGAAGATATATAGGTATATGCCTATATGTATTAGATATCTATATTTTAGCCTAGATTATAGCTAGATATATATGTTTATGCATAGTAAGTTAGCTAGAGGGGTAGTCGGGTTGAGTTTAGTGAGGTATCTCAATACCTTGAGATACCGAGGTATCTCAATACCTTAAGATAACCAAGGTATTGGGTTTCGAGCGGGGTATTTGAGCAATAGCCTAGGAATAGTATTTGAGTGATTTTTATATGCTTATGTGTATATATTTACGCGTGCTAGCATAGGTTTTAGAGGGTATAGGCGGGGTATATAGCCTAGGTCGAGGTATCGGATACCGAGGGTATCCCGGTATCTCAAGGAGGCGAGTTTGAGGGTTTGTTAGCTTAATGAGCTCGGTTTGACCTAGAATTTCAGGAGCACCCTAGTTTGACCCAGACTTGACCGTAGTTGACTCGGTTGACCGCCAAAGTCAACTTTTGACCTAGTTTTGACCCCGAGTTGACTTTTTGGACCTAGAGTTGACTTTTTGACCCAGATTTCACCGGTTTGACCCGTTTGACCTAGAACGACCCTAGAAGCCTATTTTTAGTTATTTTATATCTGTTTAACTCATTAGAACCCTGTTTAACCTTGTTTTTTCGCATTAGGTCCTTGCGACACCGGTTCGGATCGCCAGTTGCTCAGGACGTCAAGCGAGTACATTCTCTGATAGTTTTTATTATCTGATGATTATTATGATTCAGCTACTAGTATAGTATCATCTGATTACTCTGGCACAACACGGGACACTGACTGGTATTTCTGGATTCATTTACTTGCGACACGTACATTTCATGTTTCTGGCCTCTATTCTGGAATCACTACTGGCATCACCTACATGCATCACTACAGGCATCATTCATGTTCAGGCTGGACTCATCTTGATTTGCGTGTCGGGTCTTGGATCCACTTGTATTAGTCGGGGCGGGGAAATACTCGAGTAGACATGTAAACATTCTCATCTGGAATCATCAGGAATCACTCCCTCTGGTCTAATCTGGAATGATAGTAGCCGCGCACCCAGTGCGCGGTGAGCCGTACTTACCCCTAGTCGTTTACATGTCGAAACAAGTATTTCAAAGACACCGAGTTCATTCTTTATAGTCTGGACTCTCATGCATTTCTTGACTTGTCTCACTTACATGTTTCTGGACTTGACTCACTACATGTTTTTCATGCTGGACTCACTACACGTTCATGTGTACGGACTTGATCTTAGCTTAGATTTCCTGTATCTTGCAGTTATTACTATCTTGCTCTGATATCCATGCATCTTTACCTTTATGCACCAGTTATACATATTTCCTTGTTTCATACTTGCTTCATTCTTCTTGCTACTTGCTATAACTGTTTTATAGTTTTTATCATTTAAATGGAACTGCTGTTAGAGATGTACTTGCTCCAGTCCTGACTGGACATATTTTTCAGAGTATCCGGAGGATTGGTGTCCGACGTTTTATGGACCTGAGCCTGTTGATGGTGCAGACAGGGACCCTCTAGTTTAGGGATGATTTCCGGGTTGGTAGCCGGGATCACTGGGACCTTGTTGTTGTTTTTATTAGCTTTAGCACCGGATTTGTCTCCGGTTTTGGATTGAGACCTTGTATTGTATATTATTTTTGGATGTTGTATTATTATTATTGATGTTGTGGTTGTTGTAGTAGTTGTTGTTGGTTAGACTTTATAGTTGTTGGATCTCTGTGTTATCTTATCGTGCTTAGATTCGTGATTGAGTATATTGTGATTATCATTATGATATTTGCTCCTCCGTTTGGAGTTGAGATCTTGACAGGTTTATATATTGATTGTGTGGTTGCCCTCCTTTTGGAGAGGTCATGGCCGATTTTTGTGTGAAATTTTATCTAGATAGTTGACCTAGACAACGTTCTACCGCCGATGCTGCGGCGTAGGCTGGACGTACCCACGACTCATGCCCGATTTTCGGGTGCGGGTCGTGACACGTTTTTGGTGGCGGCCCCATGCAGGTCTCGATTCGCAACTAGTGCGATGTCGTGGTGGTACAACGACTTAGTTGTACTGCTGCGAGCCTGCTGTAGGATCTAGGATCTAGGATGAGAGTGTACTCAATCACGACTAGGAACAATTTCAATCTAATTATTCTGAAATTGCTTCTTTTGAAATATTACTGTCCTTCTTTGATGATATCGTATCTTGTGCCGTATTGACTTCTTTTGATCCGTGTTTAGGATGCCTCCGAAGACACGATCCCATCGTACCGTTTCAGCAGTTGCTACTGAGAGGTCTGCTACCTCTCGTCCAGCTCGTATCAGGTAGCTGCTACCGCTCCACTCACCACTCCTGCGGTTGAGGGAGCATCTGCTTCTCTCGGGGATCCTCCTTCACCTGTCGATCCGAGGACTACCCCAGTCGTTCCGGTGGTTCCTCCACCACTTCCTGCTCCAGTAGATACCGCGCAGTTGTTTGCGTTCTTCAGGGAGATGATGGACGCGCAGCACCGTCAGGTGGATGTGATGAGGTTGGGCATTGAGAATGCCCACCAGGTGGCCATGACGGCAGTGGATAGGGTGGCACAGATTCAGCCACAGGCAGATGAGATTCAGCACCCAAGGCCGGGAAGTATTATCGACTTTCAGAGGATGCGGCCCAAGGAGTTCCGTGGTACAGAAGGGATCCTGTACGCGGATGACTGGATAGAGCATATCGAGGGGATCTTCAGGCTAGCGCAGATTCCAGACAGTATGCAGATAGAGGCACCGGGCAGTCAGATGTTTGACCTCGCCTTGACATGGTATCGCACAGATACGAGGATTGCAGCGCCAGGACTTACTTGGGAGGCTTTCAAGAGGCTTTTTAAGGAGAAGTTTTTCCCAGATGTGGCGCTCAGTGCTTTGGAGAGCCAGTTTGAGGCACTCGTCCAGGGGAGCATGACGGTGGACGAGTACGCAGCGGAGTTCTGCCGTCTGGGCAGATTTGTGGATGGCTTGAGTGAGGCAGCCAAGGCGAGGAAGTTTCGCAAGGGCTTGGTTATGGCGGTCAAGTCTTTGACCAGGAGCGACCGCGAGGCGATTTTCGAGCAGATAGTGGGAGATGCTCAGAGAGCAGAGGATGACTTGGAGCTCAAGTCCAAGAGAGGCAGAGATGATTCAGGCAGTGCGAGTGGCAGTGCGGGACCAGCTAAGCGTCCCTATCTGCAGAAGGCAGCGCAACAGGGTCAGGATCAGAGGGTGCCCACTTGTGCTTACTGCAGGAAGGCAGGACACACTTGGAATGTTTGTAGGAGGAGGCTGAAGGTGTGTTTGTTCTGTGGATCCGCTGCTCACCAGATGCGAGATTGCCCCACTGTACCTCCATTGGGTGGAGCACAGGATCAGAGAGTTGGAGCTAGGCCATCTGTGGCACAGCATCATGCCCCGCACCAGCAGAGGGATACACCCCAGCAGGGCAGGGCTTATGCGTTGACGGTCGAGGAGGCCGATGCTACGGGTGTCGGGTTAGCAGGTTTGTCTCTTGTTTCTTCTTCCTGTCCTTTTCCATTGCTTGTGGTGTGCTTCATTAGTACCTGTTAGACTTTTCTTTGTGCTGTGGTAGATAGTGTAGTGACCCTGATTGAGACTGTGATAACACGACCAGTAGGACCCTGATCTTGTATGTTGTTTAGGTAGAATTCTTGACTGTGATTGTTGGGGGTTTGACCTAGAAGGAGTGCAATTGACTTTAAATTTCGAGGACAAAATTTTCTAAGGAGGATAGGCTTGTCACCACCCCATTTCCAGAACCGGGTATTTTTTTTATTTTTAATTTAGTTAATTGTGCATTATTTTTAATTAATTGTATTTATAATTAATTATTGATTGTATTATTTTTATATTGTTTGTTTTAGGATTTTGGCTAGCCTGGACCCATGTCAGACCCTAGTGTACCCATGTCCGACCCAGCCCACACCCCTGTGAGACTTATTTTTGGGTTTAGAATATTTATTATATTTTTAGTGGGTTAGTTGGAGAGATTTGGAGCTAGTTTGAGTGCTTTTGGAACCCGGAACCCGAAACCAAGTCAAGTAGGGGCATTTTGGGAATTTGGAAACTTGTAATCCCCTTTATTAGTGTTTGGCCGACCCATTCAGCCCCTCCCCCACCCGTGGATAGCAGCCCCCTTCCCCTTTGTTCCATTTTCTTCTTCTTCATTTCTCCTTCCTCTCTTCTTCTTTCTTCTTCCTTTCTTCTTCCCACATTCAAGTAAGTACTCCTATTTCTCTTCTTTCTTCTTCTATTCTCCATGGTTGCTAACCCTAACCCTAATTTTTTCCCAACCTAGGTGGGTAGAGCCTAGATTTGGTGTTGGAGCTAGATTTGGGAGCTTGGAAGCTTGGGTTGGTGGATTTGGAGGATTTTGGAGATTTTGGCTTGGGATTCCAACTCCCAAGAGGTAAACCCTAAATTTCTCCTTGTAATTACTCTTTTATAGTGTAATTAATAGTTTAGAACCTTCCTAAACCCTTAGGCTACCCGTGGGAGGAAGTTGGAACTAGTTTGGTTGAGTTTAGAGACTTTGACATTAGGTTTTGTGTCGATTTCGGGTGGAATCCGAAATTGGCCCAATTTTGGGTGATGCCCTAGGTTAGACGGACCAAGGTAGACATTGTCGGGTGTCTTGAGGGTGAGTGCGTGTCTCCGTTCGGACACGGGAAGTCGTGTCGCGGAGAAACGGGCATTTCGGGCGAATTTGGGGCTTTTCGTCGTCGCCGATTCTAAGTGCGTGCGCGTTTCCGCTACGGACCTAGAATCGACGCGGGAGCGCTTTTTCTAGGATCTAGGCATCGTTTAGAGCGCGTGGGTAAATTTTGGGCCGATTCCGAGTTCGTTTGGTGTGCGTTTCAGGAGGTTTTCCGAGTCGCGCACCACGTGTTCGTCGAAATGACCGAACGGCCATTTCGACTTGGTTTCCTCGTTTCGGGCTTGTGCGCGCGTTGGGTTAGTATCGGGGTGTGTGTGCTAGAGTTTTCGAGTTATATTTTATATATTTTAGGGTGTTGGTGAGTGTCGGAGCCGTTGGGCGTGCGTTGGTGAGCGTTGTGGGCGTTGTGTGCGTTGTGTTGTGTGTTGTGTGTGTGGTGTTTATATATATATGTATATATATTTGTGTGTGTGTTTTTATATATATATTTATATATATGTGTGTTTTTATGTGTGTAGGTGAGTGTGTGAGTGAGTGCTTGTGTGAGTGTGTAAGTGAGTGAGTGTTTATATATATATATATATATATATATGTATATGAGTTTATGTATATATGTATATATATTTATATATATATATGTATGAGTGTTTGTGTGTGTGGTTGTGTTTTTGTGAGAGTGTGTGCTAGTGTGTGTGAGAGTGAGTGTGTGAGTGAGGATATATATAGATATATATTTGTGTTTGAGTGTGTGAGTGTGTATAGGTATAGATATATATAGATATATTAGTGTGTATATATATATAGATATATGTGTGTAAATATATAGATATGTGTTTGTGTATATAATTATGTGTGTGTGTGTTGATATGTGTTTGAGTGTTAGTATGTGTTAGATTATATATAAGTTAGTGTGTATATATATCTATAGAGTTATATATATGTATATATATGTATGTATATATATATAGTGATATATATATGTGTGTATGTATATAGGAGTGTGTGTGTGTGTTTGAGAGAGGGGGGGGGGTGCCCAGCTGAACTGGAACAGCAGCAGCAGCATGCTGCTGCACTGAGCAGCAGCTGCAGCAGCAGAAACAAGAGCAAGAGCAGCAGCAATGTGCAGCTGCAACAGCAGCTTTTAGAGCACCAGCAGCAGCAATAGCAAATGCAGGCAGCAGCAGCAGCTTAGCAACAGTGTTAGGGAGCAGTAGCAGCTAGGTAATAGAGGATAGATGGGTAGATAGATTACATAGATAGACATATAGATAATTACATAGATAGATAGTTAAGTTATTAGTTAGATAGTTGGTTTGATAGTTAGGTAAATAAGATAGATAGGTAGTTAGTAGATACATAGATAGATAATTAGATGGATTGATAGTTAGATACTTAGATTGATAGATAGACATATACATAGATAGGTAAATGTTTAGATAGATAGAATAGATTGATAGATAGCTAGATAGTTATTTAAATAGATAGATAGGTATTGGATAATTAGATAAATAGATTGATTGATAGCTAGATACTAGTTAGATAGTTAGATAGATAACTAGATAGGTTGATACTAGATAGGTAGATGGATAGGTAGAGGGATAGCTAGATATATAGATATATATATATATATATATAGATATATACATAGCTAGATAGATAGTTAGATACCTAGATATAGATATATATGTATGTATAGGTAAGGTAAGGTATATATGTATAGGTAAGGTAAGATACATAAGGTATGTGTATATGTGTATATATGAAGATATATAGGTATATGCCTATATGTATTAGATATCTATATTTTAGCCTAGATTATAGCTAGATATATATGTTTATGCATAGTAAGTTAGCTAGAGGGGTAGTCGGGTTGAGTTTAGTGAGGTATCTCAATACCTTGAGATACCGAGGTATCTCAATACCTTAAGATAACCAAGGTATTGGGTTTCGAGCGGGGTATTTGAGCAATAGCCTAGGAATAGTATTGGAGTGATTTTTATATGCTTATGTGTATATATTTACGCATGCTAGCATAGGTTTTAGAGGGTATAGGCGGGGTATATAGCCTAGGTCGAGGTATCGGATACCGAGGGTATCCCGGTATCTCAAGGAGGCGAGTTTGAGGGTTTGTTAGCTTAATGAGCTCGGTTTGACCTAGAATTTCAGGAGCACCCTAGTTTGACCCAGACTTGACCGTAGTTGACTCGGTTGACCGCCAAAGTCAACTTTTGACCTAGTTTTGACCCCGAGTTGACTTTTTGGACCTAGAGTTGACTTTTTGACCCAGATTTTACCAGTTTGACCCGTTTGACCTAGAACGACCCTAGAAGCCTATTTTTAGTTATTTTATATCTGTTTAACTCATTAGAACCCTGTTTAACCTTGTTTTTTTGCATTAGCTCCTTGCGACACCGGTTCGGATCGCCAGTTGCTCAGGACGTCAGGCGAGTAGATTCTCTGATAGTTTTCATTATCTGATGATTATTATGATTCAGCTACTAGTATAGTATCATCTGATTACTCTGGCACAACACGGGATACTGACTGGTATTTCTGGATTCATTTACTTGCGACACGTACATTTCATGTTTCTGGCCTCTATTCTGGAATCACTACTGGCATCACCTACAGGCATCACTACAGGCATCATTCATGTTCAGGCTGGACTCATCTTGATTTGCGTGTCGGGTCTTGGATCCACTTGTATTAGTCGGGGCGGGGAAATACTCGAGTAGACATGTAAACATTCCCATCTGGAATCATCAGGAATCACTCCCTCTGGTCTAATCTGGAATGATAGCAGCCGCGCACCCAGTGCGCGGTGAGCCGTACTTACCCCTAGCCGTTTACATGTCGAAACAAGTATTTCAAAGACACCGAGTTCATTCTTTATAGTCTGGACTCTCATGCATTTCTTGACTTGTCTCACTTACATGTTTCTGGACTTGACTCACTACATGTTTTTTATGCTGGACTCACTACACGTTCATGTGCACGGACTTGATCTTAGCTTAGATTTCCTGTATCTTGCAGTTATTACTATCTTGCTCTGATATCCATGCATCTTTATCTTTATGCACCAGTTATACATATTTCCTTGTTTCATACTTGCTTCATTCTTCTTGCTACTTGCTATAACTGTTTTATAGTTTTTATCATTTAAATGGAACTGCTGTTAGAGATGTACTTGCTCCAGTCCTGACTGGACATATTTTTCAGAGTATCCGGAGGATTGGTGTCCGACGTTTTATGGACCTGAGTCTGTTGATGGTGCAGACAGGGACCCTCTAGTTTAGGGGTGATTTCCGGGTTGGTAGCCGGGATCACTGGGACCTTGTTGTTGTTTTTATTAGCTTTAGCACCGGATTTGTCTCCGGTTTTGGATTGAGACCTTGTATTGTATATTATTTTTGGATATTGTATTATTATTATTGATGTTGTGGTTGTTGTAGTAGTTGTTGTTGGTTAGACTTTATAGTTGTTGGATCTCTGTGTTATCTTATCGTGCTTAGATTCGTGATTGAGTATATTATGATTATCATTATGATATTTGCTCCTCCGTTTGGAGTTGAGATCTTGACAGGTTTATATATTGATTGTGTGGTTGCCCTCCTTTTGGAGAAGTTATGGCCGATTTTTGTGTGAAATTTTATCTAGATAGTTGACCTAGACAGCGTTCTACCGCCGATGCTGCGGCGTAGGCTGGACGTACCCACGACTCATGCCCGATTTTCGGGTGCGGGTCGTGACAATCCCGACACACACTGACAAGACTTGACACAACATGACACACACTAATCCTAACTCGGACACACACACGCGCACGGGCACACTAACACACGCGGACACTAATCCTAATCCGAACACAGACACACACACACACCTCCTCCTCCTCCTCCTCCTCCTCCTCTCTGTAGTGCCCCGTTCCCCCTATTTGGGGAGCGCAACTAAGAAATACTTGGTATCGTTTGATCGGGACAGATCAAATCAAGATCCTTTCCTCGTTAAGGATTGGTTTCTTCGGAATCAGGTCCCACATTCAGCGGATTGTGCCTCAAGGAAGGACTCGACGGCAGAGTCGAGAGGGGCTTTTCCGTTGCACTGATTTCTTTGCCCGTTTTCGATGCCGCTTGGTTGATTTCTTGTTGGTTTTGTGACATGCGTTTTCTTGAACGGTTTCGATAAATTTTATTGTCTTCGTTCTTTGAATTTCGTATTTCACCCTTGGAGACCGAGGCAGAAGATATTGATCATCTGTTGGTGCGTGCAGGTGATCGTGTAGGTGACGCGCAAGCGGAGTCTTAAATATCTCTCCTTTCTCTTCTCCGATTTACCAACTTGTGAGTGGCCTTACTTCCGATTAGCGCCCTTCTTCCAAGTCTTCATTTTTCATAACCTGACTCGTTTATGCGTTCCGATCGACGATACCATAATAATAAAATTGAGTCAAGATAAAAAGAAGAAGTAGACATGAAACACTTAATGCTGGTCACCTAAAATCATTGTACGATCATATTGTTGCGTGCTTATCCGCTATGTATGTATATATTTTATGTTTCAGTTGTAGCTAGAACTTATTCATCTATAATTGTTCAATGGATAGTACATAACTTGAAATATGATCACATCAGCAGGTAGACTCTGTCATCGCACTGTGCTAAAGTAGTTATGTTCATTCTGATATCTTGAATATGCTTTGTATGTTAACTTAGTGTTTAGATCGTCAATGGTCATGGACAACTTGTGCACAAGGTATATGGTTCCTGCGAACGGTCGCCGGGACACCGGGGCCTATTCGTCCCGGACGGAACCACAGTTAATCGTGCTAGCAACCTAGCACGGGTGAGACAAAAGTTTGTAGCGGGGCTCGCTACCTGCGCTACAAGTATCATCGTCTACCCAGACTATAGTCCATGATGGCTAGTCAAGACAGTGATCTTTATGTATATTTAAACTGTGCAAACTAACTATGTCTTCGTGGCAGGGAAGGTCATGGTAAGTTGTGTACAGGTGGTTCAGATGGTTCAGGTAAAATTCACCGAGCGGTGGCACATTTTGTTATCTCATTTCATTTTATCGCATGTTATAAAAATTGAACTAGGCAAGATAGAAAGATCATATAATAATAATGTTGCATGTTCACATGAATACGGTATCGATTTGGTATGTTGAGTTAGCTCGCCCTCACCGGTACTTTTTGAAGTACTGACCCTCGTTGTTGCAGGTTCCCCGAGCTAAGGCGACGCGACGAGGAGCTGAAGCTTCCCCCCCAACCTTTCATCGATCTGGCGCGTTCGTGTTCGTGACTTTTTGGAGCGCAAGTACATATTCTCGAGGAGCTCGCACATACCCTTTTGAAGCTCCTAGGCGATGGTGCTAACACGTACCCAAGATGGTTTTCTCTTTTGAAGATTTAGCAAGGGATGTAATGTATGGATCGACTATCGTATTTTGCGTCTATGTTGTAAACCCGTACGACATTCTTTTACTTTAGAATCAAGGGTTTGTAACAAGATGTTCATTATCAACAAAGAGAACTTTTCTACATTCCAATGTATAATATCTCATTTGTGTACTCTATTGCATATGTTTCTAAAGTATATCATTATGCCTAGGCCTTGTTCCGACGAGCCTTACGTTCGTACGACATCACGCATGGGGGACGATTATCGATTTAGCGGAAATTGGGGTATCACATATTGGTATTGTCGTTGGCGACGAGCGTCATCACAATTGTTTGCAGGGCATTCATTTGCTTCTGTCGTGCCTCGGCCTGAGGCCGCTGCACCTGAAATTGAGCCTCAATCCGGAACTCGAATTGGATTTGACGTAATTCCGTTTGCCTCTGCTGCTTTCCATCAAGCGCATCATTCGCTCGAACGGATCAACAGAGGGCGCGGCTGCTTGACTTTCTGAGCTGCCCGAAGTGCCGGAACTGCTCCCTTGCACCTGCGTTACTACTTGCGCTTATGCGTCCGGCTCTGAGGTCGTTCCTTGAAAGAAAAGTAACTTACATCAGTCTCAAAACATATTATGGACTTACCGTATGGAACATATCTCATTTTGGCCAAGCGAATTCAAGAGTTCAATTAGGAGGGACATGGTCGTTTCAAGAAAACACTTCTGACACGAAGGTCAAAAGATCTGAAGCCATGCTCTCATACCAATACTTGCACTACCAGACGAGACCTCGGGATTCCAAATATTCAGCGACGCGTTAGGGCAGGGCTTGGAGTGTGTACTCATGCAGCGGGATAGGGTGATAGCCTACGCATCAAGACAACTAAAAAAGTACGAGAAAAATTATCCTACGCATGACCTGGAACTAGCGACAATTATTTTCGCGCTAAAATTGTGGCGACACTACCTCTATGGAGTGGCTTACCAAATTTACACTGATCACAAAAGCTTGAAGTACCTATTCACCCAAACAGACCTTAACCTACGACAACGGCGTTGGCTAGAATTGATCAAAGACTATGACTTGATGATCGACTACACACCTGGTAAAGAAAATATGGTAGCGGATGCGTTGAGTCAAGTTTTTGCGGGATCCATGTCCGTTGATCGCAGGTTACAAAAAGACTTTAAAGAAATGGGCATTGAACTCCGAATTCGATACCGCGGTGCACGAGTTGCTCAGATGCAATTTGTACCCAACATGTTAGAGAGAGTCACGTATACTCAGAGATAGGTGCTTTCGGGTGCAGTTGTTGGAAGGCCGACTGCCTGTCTGTGATTACTTCTGCTTTATTGTAGCAACAGTCGATGATGATGTTGGCGCAGTAGCGCCTGGAAGAGGGCACGTTGCACGCTATAGTAGTTTCCCTCGTTTTGCGCTTGTGAGTGATCACTTCACGCAAATTATGAAAAGGATATTTCACCTTTGCATCCTCTTTGCGAGTTCGGGTATCCCGGGTACGCGGATGCGCAGGCGATGGATTTGCTTCCGAACCTGGGGTTCGTACACGAACTTGCCCCGAGGTACCGGTGGAAGACTTTTTGAACGAACCTTGTCCGCTGGTCCCTATGGGTTGGATGCATGGGTCAGTTCTGTACAACTTTTCGTCGAAGTCCCGCGTAATAGTTAGCGATGTCTATTGGCGGTCAGTCGCATGAGCATTTATTTGAGCTAGACGAGCTCGCACTGCCCTAGATATCTTCAATTTAGCACTCGCAGGCGCGTAGTAAGAAGAGTCCAAATTTGAGTTTTTGCCACTCTCAGTAGGTCGCATAGGATCTGTGTCGCATGAGATACTGTCAAAAACAGAAGTTCTATTGCTGTCAGAGCCGCATGTGGCTGTCTGCTTGCGGTTGTGAGTTGGTGCCGCATGAAAAATATTATGCAGCCTCCTTCTTGGACGCATAGGCCCTGCCCCAGCCCCAGAACGTCTGGCATCGTAGTGTTTTCCTTTGCCAGATTCCGAGTGCTGAGCAGTTCCTGCGCCAGCCGAGGATGCCGCAAAGACGTGGACTTCCTCGGCAACAGTTTGAGAGGCAGAGATCGACTCCTCCGCAGTTGGGCTAGGCTCAATGGCCTTTGCTACCAACATTCTGCGAGTCTTCTTGGGCTTGGCTTTCCTTGGCGAAGGATTCGTACCTCCTTCAGAGAGCATTTCCTCGAACGCTTGCTGGTCGAAGCGAACTACCAGCATCTTTTGCGTTGAGCCGAGTTTGACCGCGTCGGATTACGTCACTAATTTCTCAACATAGGAGAATTTGATCCCCAGCAGAGTCGCCATCGTGTTTGCCATTTAAATCAAAAGGAAGAACTAAGAGGACTTGATTTTGATTAACAAACTTGAAAGTACAGAGTAGAGTCCTAAGAGATAATCTAAGTACAAATCTGTTTTGATCTGGGGGATGACGATGGAGGGTTAGGAGTGTAGCAACTCTCTTTACTCCATGGACGATCCGGACGCAAAAACTTCTCTCCTTGGTTCTAGTATGAATCCGCAGATAGCTAGCCAGTCTTTTGGTTTGTCTCTTTGAAGCAGAAAAAACTGACCTTTAAAACGTTCTAGTTGCTCCTATTTATAGCCATCGTGCTGATGGACTATGGGTGCCGCATATGCCTCTGTTTGGTGGCGGCATAAGGATTCTTCAACAGAATACAGTTGCAACTGTTTCTGCATGATGCGGGCAAGCCGCCACGTGGACTTGGTTAGGATTTTCTGTTAGAATAGATCTCGGGACTGTTGAGTGCATAACTCGGTCAATTGGACACTTGGTCAACACTAACTGTGCGAGGAAGCATCTTCGGTTGTAACAAAAAATCTTGTGAGTCGAGAGCCGCATACTATTGTAGTCGCAAAGAAGCTCTCGTTTGGCCTTGGTCGGGATGACCCTCTGGCCGTATAATATCGAGGCCGTATGGGTCTCGAAGCCGCATATGTACTCTTGTTTGGCCTTGGTCAGATGGACGCTCTGGCCGCATGATGTCGAGGCCGCATAGGTTTTAAAGCCGGATGCGTACTCTTGTTTGGCCTTGGTCAGGTGGACGCTCTGGCTGCATGATGTCGAGGCAGCATGGGTCTTGAAGCCGCATACATAGGACTTGTGGCATGGTCCGTCTGTCGAGACAATTAATGCACTGATGTGACTTGTTATCTTTTCTTGAGTCATCATCTGCACGGATTCTGAAGCATCTCAGGGTAATGAGTGAGGTGTCAGAGCTTCTGACATATATTGAGATCTGTGTCAGGGGGTTTTATGCGACCACCCCGCTCTGTGGTCATTAAGGCCGCATATAATATACTATGCGACTTCTCTGCGACTTAGTTGATCAGGCCGCATGTGGCTTCTTTACGACTTGATTGTTCAGGCCGCATGAAGGTAATTATGCGGCTTTGGTCTGCCTGTATCTATCATATTTTATGCGGCATAAGTTCCATGCGGCCTGTAGTATTTTTATAATTTTACACAGTCCAGCATCCAAATGGCTCCGTATGAGACTTTGTATGGGCATAAGTGTAGGTCACCGATCTGCTGGGATGAATTTGAAGAAAACAGTCCAAAAGGTTTGGTTGATCTGAGAGAGGATAAAAGTAGCACAAAGCCGGCAGAAGAGTTATGCCGACATTCATCGTCGACCCTTTGAGTTCTTCGAAGGTGACCATGTGTTTCTGAAGGTCTCGCACATGCGAGAAGGTACAAGATTCGGAGTAAAGGGGAAGTTAAGTCTGAGATTCGTTGGCTAGTTCGATATCCTCAAGCGACTCACTCCAATTGCCTATCAAATTGTATTACCACCAGCCTTGTCAGACGTGCATGATATTTTTTATTTGTCACAGCTTAGAAAGTACGTGCATGAACCAAGCCACATGGTAGATTTTGGTCAGCTGGATCTGCAGGCAGACTTGTCGTACATCGAAGAGCCCGTTCAGATCTTGGATCTGAAAGAGAAGCAGCTCCGGAATCGTGCAGTCCAGCTTGTGTGCATTCTTTGGCAGAACCACGCTATCGAGGAGTCGACCTGGGAACTCGAATAAGACATGAAGGAAAAGTTTTCCTCATTTTTTTCTTAAGGGTAGGTTCTATTCCTAAGTTTCGAGGACGAAACTTTTTTTATTTGGTTAAGATAAAGTACCCCGTTTTCCCTATTCAGGGAGCGCGACTAAGAAATACTTGGTATCGTTCGATCGGGACAGATTGAATATAGATCCTTTCCTCATTATAGATTTGTTTCTTTGAAATTAGGTCCCACATTCAGTAGATCATGCCTCAAGGAAGGACTCGACGGCAGAGTCAAGAGGGGCCTTTCCGTTGTGATGGTTTCTTTGCCCTTTTTTGATGCCGCTTGGTTGCTTTCTTGTTGGTTTTGTGACTTGCGTTTTCTTGAACAATTTTGATTGATTTCGTTGTCTTCATTCTTTGAATTTTGTATTTCGTATCGAACTCTTAGAGATCGAGGCAGGAGATATTGATCATCTGTTGATGCGTGCAGGTGATCGTGTAGGCGACGCGCAAGCGGAGTCTTGAAGATCTCCCCTTTCTCTTCCCCGATTCACCAACTTATGAGTGGCCTTACTTCCGATTAGAGCCCTTCTTCCAAGTCTTCCTTCTTCATAACCTGACTCATTTATGCGTTCTTATCGACGATACCATAATAATAAAATTGAGTCAAGATAAAAAGAAGTAGACATAAAACTCTTAATGCTGGTCACCTAAAATTACTATATGATCATATTGTTGCATGCTTGTCCGCTATGCATGTATCTATTTTATGTTTCAGTTGTAGCTAAAACTTATTCATCTATAACTATTCAATGGATAGTACATAACTCGAAATATGATCACATCAGCAGGTAGACTTTGCCATCGCACCGTGCTAAAGTAGTTATGTTCATTCTGATATCTTGAATATGCTTCATATGTTAATTTAGTGTTTAGATCATTAATGTTCATGGACAACTTGTGCACAAGGTATATGGTTCCTGCGAACGATCGTCGGGCACCGGGGCCAATTCGTCCCGGACGAAACAATAGTTAGTCGTGCTGGCAACTAAGTACGAGTGGGGCAGAAGTTTGTAGCGGGGCTCACTAACTGCGCTGCAAGCATCGCCGTCTACCCAGACTATAGTCCATAATGGCTAGTCAAGACAGTGATCCTTATGTATATTTAAACTGTGCAAACTAACTATATTTTCGTGGAAGGGAAGGTCATGGTAAGTTCTGTACAGGTGGTTCAGATGGTTCAGGTAAAAGTCATCGAGCGGTGGCACATTTTGTTATGTCATTTTATTCTATCGCATGTTGCAAAAATTGAATTAAGGCAAGATAGAAAGATCACATAATAATAATGTTGATGTTCACATGAATACAGTATCGATTTGGTATGTTGGGTTAGCTCACCCTCACCTGTACTTTTTGAAGTACTAACCCTCATTGCAGCAGGTTTATCGAGCCAAGGTGAGGGGGCAAGGAGCTGAAGCTCCCCCCAACCTTTCATCGATCTGACACGTTCGTGATCGTGACTTTTTAGAGCACAAGTACATATTCTCGAGGAGCTCGCACATACCCTTTTGAAGCTCCTAGACGATGGTGCTAACACGTACCCAAGGTGGTTTACTCTTTTGAAGATTTAGCAAGAGATGTAATGTATGGATCGGCTATCTCATTTTGTGTCCATGTTTTAAGCCCGTGCATCCTTTTACTTTTGAGTCAAGAGTTTGTAACAAGATGTTCATTATCAATAAAGAAAACTTTTCTACATTCCAATGTGTGATATCTCATTTGCGTACTCTGTTGCATATGTTTATAAAGTATATCATTATGCCTAGGCCTTGTGCGGATGTGCCTTACGCTCGTACGACATCACGCCCGCGGGACGATTATCGATTTAGTAGAAATCTGGGCGTGACATAATTGTATCGTTGTTGGCGACGAGCTTCATCACAATCATTTTTCGGGCATTCATTTTCTTCTGCTGTGCCTCTGCCTGAGTCCGCTGTGCCTGAAATTGAGTCTCAATTCGGGACTCGAATTGACTTTAACATAAATCCGCCTGCCTCTGCTGCGTTTCCATCAAGCACATCATCCGCTTGAACGGATCAATAGAGTGCACGGCGGCTTGACTTCCCGAGCTGCCCGAAGTGCCAAAACTGCTCCCTTGTACCTGTGCGCCACTACCTGCGCTTGTGCATCCGGCTTTAAGGCTATTCCTTGAAAGAAAAGTAACTTACATCAATCTCAAAACATATTATGGACTTACTGTATGGAACACATCTTATTTTGGCTAAGCGAATTCAAGAGTTCAACTAGGAAGGACATGGTCGTTTCAAAAAAACTCTTCTGACACAAAGGTCAAAGGATCTGAAGCCATGCTTTGATACCAATACTTGCACTACCAGACGAGACCTCGGGATTCCAAATATTCAGCGACGCATCAGGGCATGGCTTGGGGTGTGTACTCATGCAGCGGGATAGGGTGATAGCCTACGCATCAAGACAACTGAAAAAGTACGAGAAAAATTATCCTACGCATGACCTGGAACTAGCGACAATTATTTTCGCGCTAAAATTGTGGCGACACTACCTCTATGGAGTGGCTTACCAAATTTACACTGATCACAAAAGCTTGAAGTACCTATTCACCCAAACAGACCTTAACCTACGACAGCGGCGTTGGCTAGAATTGATCAAAGACTATGACTTGATGATCGACTACACACCTGGCAAAGAAAATATGGTAGCGGATGCGTTGAGTCAAGTTTTTGCGGGATCCATATCCGTTGATCGCAGGTTACAAAGAGACTTTAAAGAAATGGGCATTGAACTCTGAATTCGATATCGCGGTGCACAATTTGCTCAGATGCAATTTGTACCCAACATGTTAGAGAGAGTCACGTATACTCAGAGAGACGACTCATTCCTAAGAAAAATGTATGAGCATATTCTAGCAAGAAAGGCGAAGGACTTTACGATAGACAAGAATGAAGTGTTGCGGGTGAAGGGAAGGGGCTATGCATTCTCAACGACGCAGAACTCAGAAAGGAGATCCTTGCAGAAGCTCACTATGCAGCCTACACAGTCCATTCCGGGAGCATGAAGATGTATAAAGACCTTCGTACTGTCTTCTGGTGGTACGACATAAAGAAAGATGTGGTGCGCTTCGTGTCACAATGCATAACATGTCAGAGGATGAAAGCAGAACATCAGAGACAGGGCGGGGAGATGCAGAATATTTCTATTCCGGAATTGAAATGGGAGCACATAAGCATGGACTTCATTGTTGTCTTGCCAAAGATGTAGCGGGGGAACGACGTAGTCTGGGTCATCATCGACCGGTTAAACAAGCCAGTGCACTTCATTGCCATTAAAATTACTTGGAGCCTCGATCGCTAGACCTAAGTTGATGAGATAGTTCGGCTGCACGGAGTGCCAGTTTCTATAGTGTCAGATCGGGACAAACAATTCCTATCACTTTTCTGGGAGAGCCTTCAGTCAGCGATGGGGACCAAGTTAAAGTTAAGCTCAGCCTACCATCCTCAAACCAATGTCTAAACAAAGCAGATAAATCAGGTGCTCGAAGATATGCTACGTATCTGTGCGATCGATTCAAAGTCAAGTTGGGACATCCACCCACCGTTGGCCGAATTTGCATACAATAACTGTTATAAGTCCAGCATCCAAATGGCTCCGTATGAGACTTTGTATGGGCGAAAGTATAGGTCACCAATCTGTTGGGATAAAGTTAGGGAGTGTCAAATCCTTGGGCCAGAACTAGTGCAACAAATAGTCCAGAAGGTTCGGTTGATCCGAGAGCGACTAAAAGTAGCACAAAGCCGGCAGAAGAGTTATGCCGACATTCATCATCGACCCTTTGAATTCTTCGAAGTTGACCATGTATTTCTTAAGGTCTCGCCCATGCGAGGATTCATGAGATTCGGAGTAAAGGGGAAGTTAAGTCTGAGATTCGTTGGGCCGTTCGAAGTCCTCAAGCGAGTCGCTCCAGTTGTCTATCAAATTGTATTGCCACCAGCCTTGTCAGACGTGCATGATATTTTCTATGTATCACAACTTAGGGAGTACGTGCATGACCCGAGCCACGTGGTAGATTTTGGTCAGCTGGATTGGCAGGCAGACTTGTCAAACGTCGAAGAGCCCGTTCAGATCTTGGATCGGAAAGAGAAGCAGCTCCGGAATCGTGTAGTCCCGCTTGTGCGTGTTCTTTGGCAGAACTACGCGGTCGAGGAGTCAACCTGGGAACTCAAATCGGACATGAAGGAAAAGTTTCCCTCATTATTTTCCTAGGGGTAGTTTCTATTCCTAAGTTTCGAGAAAAAAAAATTTTATTAGTTGGTTAAGATGTAGTGCCCTGTTTCCCCTATTCGGGGAGCGTAGCTAAGAAATACTTAGTATCGTTCAATCGGGACAGATTGAATCAAGATCCTTTCCTCATTATGGATTGGTTTCTACGGAATCAGGTCTCACATTCAGCGGATCGTGCCTCAAGAAAGGACTCGGCGACAGAGTCGAGAGGGGCCTTTTCGTTGTGCTAGTTTCTTTGTCCATTTTCGATGCCGCTTGGTTGCTTTCTTGTTGGTTTTGTGACTTGCATTTTCTTAAACGATTTTGATAGATTTCATTCTCTTTGTTCTTTGAATTTCGTATTTCGTATCGAACCCTTGGAGACCGAGGCAGGAGATATTGATCATATGTTGGTGCGTGCAAGTGATCGTGTAGGCGACGCGCAAGCGGAGTCTTGAAGATCTCCCTTTTTTCTTCCCCGATTTACCAACTTGTAAGTGGCCTTACTTCCGATTAGCACCCTTCTTCCATGTCTTCCTTCTTTATAACCTGACTCGTTTATGCATTTCGATCGACGATGCCATAATAATAAAATTGAGTCGAGATAAAAAGAAGAAGTAGACATGAAACACTTAATACTGATCACCTAAAATTACTGTACGATCATATTGTTGCGTGCTTGTCCACTATGCATGTATATATTTTATGTTTCAGTTGTAGCTAAAACTTATTCATCTATAATTATTCAATGGATAGTACATAACTTGAAATATGATCACATCAGCAGATAGACTTTGTCATCGCACTGTGCTAAAGTAGTTATGTTCAATCTGATATCTTGAATATGCTTCGTATGTTAACTTAGTATTTAGATCATCAATGGTCATGGACAACTTGTGCACAAGGTATATGGTTCCTGCGCCAGGGCACTAGGGTCGATTCGTCCCGGGCGGAACGACAGTTAGTCGTGCTAGCAACTTAGCACGGGTGAGGCGGGAGTCTGTAGCGTGGATCACTACCGACGTTGCAAGCATCACCGTCTACCCAGACTATAGTCCATGATGGCTAGTAAGACAGTAATCCTTATGTATATTTAAACTGTGCAAACTAACTATGTCTTTGTAGCAGGAAAGATCATGATAAGTTGTGTACAAGTGGTTCAGATGGTTCAGATAAAAGTCACCGAACTGTGGCACATTTTGTTATGTTATTTCATTCTATCGCATGTTACAAAAATTGAACTAAGGAAAGATAGAAAGATCACATAATAATAATGTTGCATTCTCACATAAATTCGGTATCAATTTGGTATGTTGGGTTAGCTCGCCCTTATGGGTATTTTTTGAAGTACTGACCCTCGTTGCAGCAGGTTCCTCGAGCCAAGGCGACGCGGCGAGGAGTTGTAGCTTCCCCCCCTCAAACTTTCATTGATCTGACGCGTTCATATTCGTGACTTTTTGGAGCGCAAGTACATATTCTCGAGGAGCTTGCACATATCCTTTTGAAGCTCCAAGGCGATGGTGCTAACACGTACCCAAGGTGGTTTGCTCTTTTGAAGATTTAGTAAGGGATGTAATATATGGATCGACTATCTCATTTTGCGTCCATGTTGTAAGCCCGTTTGGCATCCTTTTACTTTTGAGTCAAGTGTTTGTAACAAGATATTCTTTATCAATAAAGAGAACTTTTCTACGTTTTAATGTATGATATCTCATTTGCGTACTCTGTTGCATATGTTTCTAAAGTATATCATTATGCCTAGGCCTTGTGCGGGCGCGTCTTACGCTCGTACGACATAACCCCCGTGGGATGATTATCGATTTAGCAAAAATTGGGGCATGACACTCTCGGCCATCCCCTTCCTCGGTCAACCATCAAGATCAGGTAAACCCTAACCCTATCTCTCTCCTAGCTATTTGACATAGACACGATACAGATACGAACATGACACAAATATAGACATGACACGGGATACGACACAGACACATACACTGACACGACACAGGATATGACACAGACCCTAACCCTAGCCCTATCTCTCTTCTAGTTAGTTGTCTGAGTTTAGATACAATATTGCGTATCGACATCATATACAATATGATGCAGATCTTGACTCAAGCAGAGTGGTATACACGGATACGAGAATGACTCTTCAAAGTCGAGATACGACACGGTATTGGATTCTTCTAGAACTTGTATCCAACTTAGGTTAGAGCAGTATCAAACCTATCCTTGACAAAAGAGTTCGTGTTCGGGTGATTTTAGCACGATATTGGTATATGTATAGCATAACCAAGGACACATCGGCCCCGATGACCCCCCTCGGCTCCCCTCAACCCTGACGACCCCCCTCCTCGGTTAGAGGGTCAGATAACCTATATTTGGAGTGAGTGTCATGAGTGGAGTATGTATCTAGGGTGTACTAGTGATGTGTGTGTGTGTGTGTGTGTGTAATAGCAGCAGCAAGCAATAGCAATGGCAGCAACAACAACTTGCACCATGTACAAGTAAGTGCACATTGTATACATGTGTGTGTTTGAGTGTGTTTTGTGAGTGAGTGTTAGTGAGTTAGTATAGGTTAAGTGTTTAGTGAGTGAATGTTAGTGAGTTAGTATAGGTTAAGTGTTTAAGTGTTGACTGAGGGTATGTATTAGGAATGAGTATCTAAGGATATTTGAGTTTTGATTTTGTAAATGTCAAGGACCTAAACAGAAAAGTATCTAGTGTTTAAGTGTTGAGAAGGCGAAGGCGGCCAGGAAGAAGGCAAAAAAGTGGTGTGGTGGGTCAATTTCGATGACAGAATATTTCCGTCATATGGTATGTATTTTATTATATAAATAGTATTTTAATCAAAGTAGGATAAAATATTTAATTTTAGTAATATATAATATATTTTTTAACAGGTCCAGAGGGGTGAGGACGCTAACATAGTGACTGTCTTACTCGCCACCTATATGAAGGGCGGACAACTCATCGATGAGAGGGCCACGCAGAGCTACGTATACTTTATGTTTTGTTAATTTTAATATAACTTAGAAAATATATAAATAAATATTCATATAGTTAGTAATAAGTACCTTAGATATATATATTAACAATTATGCATAATGAGTGGATAGTAAGTAGTACGCTTATCGAGAGATACATATTTTTTAGGATGAGTATCTTAGGCTCCGTGAGTGGTCGACCCAGTCCACACAGGGAGAGGCCGGTAGTTCCTCGCCGTCCCCCGTCCACCCAGCTCCGTCGGCTGACGAGCTGTGGATGACCGCAGTTGCTGGTCTGTAGAGGGGTACGTACTACGGTACGGGATCCTATGACTGTTATGCCCCAATATCCTGCAAGCTCAATTGTCCCCACTGAACGTGAATCACTACATTGCAGCACTCCCGCAGGACAATCGTTCTCATCGGGACGTGATGCCGTACGAGCCTGGAGTTGCGCTCGTACAAGGCGATGTTGTCAAACATCAAAGTTATCATCGAAATGACCAAGTTGCAGCGAAAGTCAAGTATTGTGTACCAAGCACAAATCAGAGTATACGTAGCGAAGCTCTCGATAGGGTCCAAATGAAATACCACAAAGGATAATGCCACAAAGGAGAATGCAACACTCTTGTTCTTTCTCTAGCCCACAAATGTACTTACCGTTCATACATTATGTCTCGTATATCCAAGCAGTGCCACTACACCTGCGTACCTGAAATAATGCCCACAAATGTGGGTCAGTACACAGCCGTACTGGTGAGCGGGGTAACCCACTCGTCTAAACCGACACTAAGTAGAATAGTGAATACAAACAGTTATATGGTGATCTTTTTAGTTGAATCCTAGATTCATTTCATGGAAAAGGTATGACATGTTAAGAAAAACTGTAAAGTAGGTTAAACATGCAAGCATTCAACTCAAGCCAATATACAAGCAGATATATATCCAACTCAAAAGGAAACTAGCATGCAAACCGTCATATTCAAACCCAAGCAACACGAGAACCTATCGAACCATTATCCAAGCCTCATTATCCATCCTCAAACCAAGTCACAATCCAAGCCTTATAATCCAATCTTCGATATGCACACTCTTGCCGAGGCAAGGTGGCCGCCGCCTACACGAAAATCACAAACCAAACCAAAAAAAATAAAGCAAACCAACTCTTATCTATATGAAGTCACTGGCCAAGCCATAAAGGACTGTTCAACTGCATTTCTACTCGATCCAGCGCTGAGTAGCTAGCCCGCCTGGTCGCATCAAACTGCCGGCACCGCGCCCAAGGCACGTTACCAATTTGTCTTCTACATGGCCGAACGGTCCCGGTGTCCCAGAGCATATCCCGTTCGAGGAGACGAAACCCTGTGTGCAACAGATTGTCCGTGATCGATGCAGACACCAAGTAGGTATGACGAAAGGATCGAATATTCTTGCCCCACCAAACGATCATAGACTCATCCAACCAACTATCCATAACCATTCTCCAACTTATAGCCCAAGGCACCATCTCAAGTTATCCCCATAGGCACTATGCCGCTTCTCGACACAGTGTTCCAATCATTGCAACACCCCTCGCTCAGAACAATCCCGTGGCACAATGCCCTCACCAATGCAGTTGTCCGATTTTGAACCATAACTGCACGCTTTGCATGACAAAATGCCCAAATGATACTCGTGCACGGATGCACGCTCGTTCGCCCGCCCGAATTGCCTGATATTCCAACCAAGATGATCCAATGAAGCTTCAACTGCCTATTCAAGCTCCAACTACCCAACACGAAAACCAACTCAAGCCACAAATTGATTCCAACCAAACGACGTACACTTTATGCACGCCACAGTATAGAGATTTCTCAGTTCCAGTCCAAGTTTTCAAGCCTTTACGTGTGTTCCATATTATTAGGCATGGACGAGTAGAGAAGAAGGGACAGAGCCCACTTACCGAGTCTGATTCCGTTAAGCACCCTGTCTTGCCGATACGGCCGATCCCTTGAACCCGTGGTCCGATGCAAAGCATGATCTACTCAATTGGTATGACCTTGCGAGCAGGCCGTGCTCTCCAAATCATCCGACCGATCGGACTAAGGAAGATGGCATTATACTCCAATCCTGCTATCCCAGTACTGCTCTGAACGAATATCTGATTCCATCGAACTCCGCTAGCGATCTGCACATGAAACCAACTCAATCAATACTTGTTCCCAAATCCAAAAAAATTAAAATGTAACCAGCTATTGCCTCGTTCAATCCGACTCAGTGTAATGCACCGTACGGTTGTGGGGCATTACATAATATACTACTTAGAATCAGGTTCGTCCTCGAACCATACTAGTATCCATCCTCACTAACATGCCGCTTGCCCAATTCATAACTGTGCTCCATGCAACTCACATTCTCTTGATCTAGACCCAGCATCTCGCTCGCGCTGAAAGCTCGCACAAATTCTATTTTCCCACATCCTCCTTGCAGCTCAATACGAATTCCTCATATCGCTTAGTTTTGGATCATACATACATGTATTTCAGTCGAGCTTAGCGATAGCAAATTTGAACAAGTTACAAGGGTATCTTTATGTCCGAGGAATTCATTCACTTCACTCCCAATTGAACCAATCCTGATGTTCATTCCAACATATTTGCACAAGCGCTATCCTCAAGTATGATAATTTCCCACCAACGATCTTCCCACCTGACTCATTTCAGTTCGTGTTCCAACTCAATCCATCCAACTATTTCTGAATCCACACTAGCACCATCCAAACTCAACTAACCAAACTCTAGCATGACTCCAATCGCACCATGTTTTATATGTACTATCTCCAAATATTATCTCTTGCTCCGAACGATCATCACAACCGCTACTACCCCAGCTAGGCGACTTACCCAAATATCAAACTTTGCTCTTAGATCAGCTCAGCCCAACACCTTTTCCTCAATCTCAATACCTTACTGGGTGAACATCTATATTGAGGTTTATGTGATCCACGAAGATTTCGCCGCCACGCTATAGGGATAGTGTCGCCACGATTTTAACGTGGACACACTCGCCACAATTCCTAGGTTTCGCATGGAATAGTTCTTCGTGCTGCTTCCACTACCTCGAAGCACAAGATATCAACTTCGCCTTCTGTACGAGCACGCATCCCAGACTAAGTTCCGATGCATCTTGTAGATCTGAGGCACATCTGTCCCTTCCAGTATTGCAAGGATTTGATCTGAATGAGCCGTTGCTTTAACTTCATAAGCTAGTTTCACAGTCGTCAATTCATATGAATGCTATTCCCTTCCGGGACACGACGAGTCAAAGGCGATGCCATCTTCAAAAATCTGCGACTCCGAATCTCATCAGTTGACTTAGGTCATTCCCACCATCGCTTCGATCTTCTGGCTGCATCTTCAGCTAAAGGCTATCCCAAGGATCTCTCAAATCCAATACTCAGTCACTTAGGCTAATCTCTAACACACACTACTCACATCCACCCTTGATGCATTCCCAAATGCATTGCCGCAAGGGTCGTTCTATAGGTCTACAATATTCATCTCTGATTTGGCCATCAAGTCGCTAGGGTCAGCTATCCCGAAGCTACGCTTGATATTTGTAAGTCATCACGATGGACAGTTACTACGAACCATGCTATATCTCCTATGAAAATCTGAGCCATAATCCAACCATGCCATCCGAACAAACTTCTGACTCCAGGAACTTTATGCACTACCTTTGACGATCTGTCAACCAAACGCCGCTTAACCACCTAGAGTCTTACTATCTATCCAAGCCACAAATCGAGAACTACGCTCGTTGAGATCGTCTTCCATCAATCCGCCATTCTGCCCTGAATCTATCAAAATTCATGAACTATAATGTTTGACTTCTTGTACTACCACTTGCAATGATTTTCGAAACCAAAGACTTGCTCCAATTCTTATCTGTTTGCCGTATTTCATAGTGCACGTCCGACTTGCTCGAGCAACACAGTGTTTTGCTCCAATGTTGCTCTCTCATTTAGCTATCTTCAAAAGTCCATCTGCCATAATCCTTGCTCTCGTTTTATTCCTTAGCCCGTCTTGATTTTTTTATGTTCCGATTAGTGCACACACTCTCAATGACTCGTGCATCAGTTCCAACATAAATCTCAAATCCATATTGCCTTTACTTGTTGCCTCAATCCTCCTCAGTACTGCAGTGTTAACTTCCAATCTGACTTAACATCAACTAGACTTGTTCCATGCTCGTTTATGTCTTTCGAAGAATCCGTCTACCATCGTCTCAACATTTCGCTAAATTTTACTTCCGCTAAACCTGAGTCAAACTTATCGAGTGCCAATATCCAAAATCCTTTCAAGTCCGTACGAATCCATCATATTGCCCCTCCAAACCAAATCGTGTTTCATTGCTCAACCAACAGCTCCAATGTGTCTCCATAATTCGTAGTCCGTGCTCGCTATCCTTCGATTCATCAATCGCTCGCTCAAGTGTATCCCAACTGTTCGTTCCTCATGCTCAACTCTCTCTTTGCATTCATGAATGCTCCACCGAACTTCCAAATCGTGCAAGCGAACTATGATATTCAGCTTTCCATCTGATCGATCTCAACTTATTTCCAATACTTGGTCCGCATCAATCCTTCAAATTCTAAACACTCTTTCCATTGCTTGTTCCGTTCTTTTCCATCACTCAAGTCCAACGATACTTCCATTTGCACAAATCCGTTCTCGATTGCTCAACACAACATTCACTTGCTCTATTTTTTTATTCTTCCTAACTCAGCCGATGTGCACCAACCAACTTATATTCCTATTACCCGTGTTCGTTGCGGCAATTCTATTCATGTCTATCCAAAATATTTCAATGCCTTGTTCACTATGTGGTATACCATATACCACTCCGAATCAAGTTACTACTCGCATCATAATTCCTTTGCACTGATCCAAGATCCGTACGAACCATCCATTCTGCGCGATCTTGCCATCCCCAACTCAAGTCTGATACGAAAATCAGCCAACGCCTGAACCATCTAACTCTTCTGTCAATCTCCCTATGCAATTTATGCCATGTTCCATTCTCAATACTTTCAGCTATTCTTAAATCGTCCGATATTTTCACTACACGAGCAACCCGTGCAACGAACTCTTCCAAGTAGTCCAACCCAATACCCAACTGTTCCTTACATTTGCTGTACGAGCAACTCGTGCAACGTTATCCTGATATCCCCAAGCCAACTCAAACCTGCTCAGCCAATGCTCTATGTAATATACCCAGCCAAAAATTTAACTTCCATCCAACACATTCGCTACACGAGCAACTCATGCAACGATCCATTCTCATCCGATGCTTCTACTCACAACATGCCACATAACCAATCTCGTCTGCAAACCAACTGCTCCACTGATGAAACCAGAATCTCCTGAACGACAAGCCAAACCAAAGCAACGACACACCTCTCAACTTGCAGCATAAATGCAACAACATCCAACGATGCTAAACGATCTACCGAAAACCAACGAAAGCAACGCAACAAAAAATAACATGCACCCACAACCAACAAATATGTAGGCTTATTGCATGAAATATCCAATGCGGCACCGAGTAGAGCCAAGAGCTAAACGACACGCGGAAGCTATTTAGAGTTTATGATGAACCATAGGACAAAGTCCGAGGAAATGAACCTAGATCTGATACCAATATGTCAAGCCCCAATCTCCCGCAAGCTCAATCGTCCCCGCTAAACGTGAATCACCACGTTGCAGCGCTCCTGCAGGACAATCGTTCTCATCGGGATGTGATACCGTACGAGCCTGAAGTTGCGCTCGCACAAGGCGATGTTGTCAAACATCAAAGTTATCATCGAAACGACCAAGTTGCAGCGAAAGTCAAGTATTGTGTACCAAGCACACATCAGAGTATACGCAGCGAAGCTCTCGATAGGGTCCAAATAAAATGTCACAAAGGATAATACCACAAAGGAGAATGTAACACTCTTGCGCTTTCTCTAGCCCACAAATGTACTTACCGTTCATACATTAAGTTCCGTATATCCAAGCAGCGCCACTACACCCGCGTACCTGAAATAATGCCCACAAATGTGGGTCAATACACAACCGTACTGATGAGCGGGGTAACCCACTCGTCTAAACCGACACTAAGTAGAATAGTGAATGCAAACAGTTATATGGTGATCTTTCTAGTTGAATCCTAGATTCATTTCATGGCAAATGTATGACATGTTAAGGAAAACTGTAAAGTAGGTTAAACATGCAAGCATTCAACTCAAGCCAATATACAAGCAGATATATATCCAACTCAAAAGAAAACTAGCATGCAAACTGTCCTACTCAAACCCAAGAAACGCGAGAACCTATCGAACCATTATCCAAGCCTCAATATTCATCCTCAAACCAAGCCACAATCCAAGTCTTATAATCCAATCTTCGATATGCACACTCTTGCCGAGGCAAGGTGGCCGTCGCCTACACGAAAAGCACAAACCAAAATAAAGCAAACCAACTCTTATCTATATGAAGTCACTGGCCAAGCCATAAAAGATCGTTCAACTGCAGTTCTACTCGATCCAGCGCTGAGTAGCTAGCCCGCCCGGTCGCATCAAACTGCCGGCACCGTGCCCAAGGCACGTTACCAATTTGTCTCCTCCATGGCCGAACGGTCCCGGTGTCCCGGAGCATATCCCGTTCGAGGAGACGAAACCCTGTGTGCAACAGGTTATCCATGACCGATGCAGACACCAAGTAGGTATGACGAGAGGATCGAACATTCTCGCCCACCAAACGATCCTAGACTCATCCAACCAACTATCCATAACCATTCTCCAACTTATAGCCCAAGGCTTTATCTCAAGTTATCCCCATAGGCACTATGCCGCTTCTCGACACAGTATTCCAATCGATGCAACACCCCTCCCTCAGAACAATCCCGTGGCACAATGCCCCAACAGTGGCACAATGCCCTCACCGATGCAGTTGCCCAATTTTGAACCACAACTGCACGTTTTGCATGACAAAGCGACCAACTGATACTCGTGCACAGATGCACGCTCGTTCGCCCGTCGAAATTGCCTGATGTTCCAACCAAGATGATCCAATCAAGCTTCAACTGCCTACTCAAGCTCCAACTACCCAATGCGAAAATCAACTCAAGCCACAAATCGATTCCAACCAAACGACGTACACTCTATGCACGCCACAGTATAGTGATTTCCAAGTTCCAGTCCAAGTGTTCAAGCCTTTACGTATGTTCCATATTATTAGGCATGAAGGAGTAGAGGAGAAGGGACAGAGCCCACTCACCGAGTCTGATTCCGTTAAGCACCCTGCCTTGCCGATACGGCCGATCCCTTGAAGCACGATCTACTCAATCGGTATGACCGTGCGAGCAGGCCGTGCTCTTCAAATTATCCGACCGATCGGACTAAGGAAGACGACATTATCGCTCCAATCCTTCTATCCCAGTACTGCTCTGAACGAACATCTGATTCCATCGAACTCCGCTAGCAATATGCACATGAAACCAACTCAATCAATACTTGTTCCAAATCCAACAAATCAAAATGTAACCAGCTATTGCCTCGTTCAATCCGACTCAGCGTAATGCACCGTGCGGTTGTGGGGCATTACAACGACGCCTATGTTGCATCCCAATCCTCTAGAACCCCCTCTGCCAGTGTGCATACCAAACATCCCTCCTAGAGTCAGTGCTAGCCCAGCAGGAGAGGGTTGACCATCAGATTACGTCTCTGTGTGACGAGTTGCTGCAGAGGATTACGTCGCAGCCCACACCGCAGACGGACAATGCGACGATCCTAGCACGTTTTGATTCGCTTGAACGTAGCCTGGCAGAGATGAGGGATCTGACAACGTCGACAGAGCACAACGTGACGTCCCTACAGGGGTCGCATGTAGCCATGGACGATGCACTAACGAGGCTGCAGACTACACAAGTTTAAGCCATTCAGTGGAGCAGAGTACGATGTCATCTGTCATGGATACTTGCAATGCTCGACTGATAGCGATGGAGTAGATACGTCCTCCTGGTCCACCGGCATCAACATCTATATCGATTGCACAGACTCCTCTATCGGGTGTCATGATGATTTTACAGGAGCAATGGGCATCGCTGATATCCCAGATTCGCGGCGGTGCTCCTCCTCCTCCTCCTGATCAACGGTAGTTGTTCTTTGGACAGGATCATCTCCTAGGCTCACTGCGGTGCTCCTCCTCCTTCTCCTCCTCCTGATCAGTAGTAGTTGTTCTTTGGACAGGCTCATCTCCTAGGCTTATCGCGGTGCTCCTCCTCCGGATTAGCAGTAGTCCTAGTTATGACAGTTTATTTGTTTTCAGACTTTTGACCCATGATCTTGGGTCATTTATGTATTGAGATAGTGTTTCAGACTTTATTTGTTCACATCCAGTACCAGTTGTGATGCTTACTGGATATTTTTTTCAGACTTAGTTTGTATTATGCATGTGAATTTTCTAGATATTTATTTTCATAATTTATTTATTGAGAATTTGACTATTCCTTTTAATTTTACTTTATTATTTATATTGAATGGATGAAAATTTATCGGTGTTGAGTGTTCCAACGAAGGAGTCGGCGAACCCAAAAAATTCAACGGAGGGTTGCTCCAGGTCTGTCTATTTTTATGAACTCTGATATTGCAGGGATATACGACAAACTGCAAGCATACATTTATTTCAGCTTTTTTTTTTGCAATTTAGCGACGTTTAGCGACGTTCAGATACGTCGCTAACTGTATCAAGACGTCGGTAAATGTGTTACAAAACGTCGCTAACTGTATCAGGACGTCGCAGTATTTACCAGGTCAGCAGAACGTCGTTAAATGTGTTGCAAAACGTCGCTAGATAGAAAAATATTAGCGACATTTAGCGACACACGACACGTCGCTAATTTAGCTATGTTGCGTCACTACACGTCGCTAAATAGAAAAATATTAGCGACGCGTACGCGTCGCTAGTAAACGTCACGAATTTGACTTATTCTGGTAGTGACAAACTTCTCCTATGTTTTTGTTTATTAAACGAAAATTTCTTATTAAAAAAAAAATCACTAATCTTTCCTATATTTTATGTTTATTACTCAGAACTCTCATATGTTTTATATTTTACTTAAATGGTTATTGCACTAACCATCCTTACTAGCAGAGACGGTGTCCGTGTAATTATTTTTAAAGTATTAATAAACTAAAAATATATGAGAGGTTAAATAATCTAAAATAAAATGTATATGTCTTATAAGTTAAGAATAACTTTGATAACTCACTTTAAATATTTGTGGACATGGTAAAAACTTTGTAGGCAATTACAGTTCTCAAATTGAAATGCCTTTGATTATGTACATGCCTTTTCCTTTCATGCCCTTTATTATTGTTAGTAATTATGGTCCAAATAAATTTCCCTTCAGAATCATAGAAGAAAGAAAATGTTTTTGAGACTAAAATGCGCTAACATGAGAAATCAATCTGAAAAAGAATGAATATATAGCACTATTAATCTTTCTCCGACTACTAATGAATTAAATTTCAAGTTGTTAATTAAGAGGAAGCTCGAGTTTGCAGCAGCCCGCCAAGTCCTCGTTCCAAACTATGCAACTTCGCGAACACTCCGACCATCGGGGCGGTGTTGTAAGTGCACGCCTCCGTCTGCATGAAGTTCCCCCTCACGTCCCTGAACCGGTCCTCGTAGTCGGGCCCCCCGACGATGGCCCCAACGAGCACGTTCGGGTTGGGCCTCTGCCGCCCGAACCAGAGGTCGTAGCCCTGGCTGCAGCCGATGAAGGCCCTGCTCTCCTTGTAGGGAACGGTGGACGCGGCTCGGTGGTGGACTCGGTTCGGGTACGCGGGTCCGTAGCCTATCAAGTAGCTGAGTCCCATGGGGTTGGACCCCAAGATGTAGTCCGCTTGGGACTTGGCGAAGGAGAGCAGCTCGTGGGGGCCCAGGGAGCCCTTGGGGCAGTGGAGCTGGGTCTGGTTGGCCTTGTCCAAGTAGCCGGAGTAGGCGGCGAGGAGGAAGGTGGCGCCGACCACGTACTGCATGTTGTTCCACTTGCGGACGTAGAGGAGGCCGCCGGGGGTGCGGCGGACGTTGCTGCCGTTGTTGTTCTTCTTGCCGAGACACGAGCACAGGTAGAACTCGGCTTTCGATCTGTAGTCCTTGAATGTCTTTGTGTACTGTTTCTTCTTCTTCTCGTTGTCGAATTCTCCTTCCAGTAAAAACTGAGACATATGTAGCTAATACTGTTAGAGTCGGGGGTTGAAGAAGAATACTTCTTTGAAATAAGAATTGCTTATTAAAAATGATGTATTTAACATGTTTACATCATGAGCACGGGCGGAGCATAAGCTGGACTAGTCCGGACTAAAAACAAAAAAACAAAATTTACTAGGTAACATGAAATTGCTGTGGTGCAGTGGTCAGACTTATGTGTTGGACTTGTAGAAGCTTGGATTCGAATCCTAGCATCCTGATTATTGATTTTTTTTTTTTAAACAATATGCTAAGAATTTTTTTTTTTTTCATGACATTTTTCTACTCTTTGTCCCCTGGCTCCCGCCCTTAATCATGAGTTTTGTTAAATCCACTTGCATAAAATTATATATCTATATAATAAAAAAGAAGAATGATAATTTTTTTTTGCTAAATATGATAAAGATAAAAATAAAGAATTGTCATAATTAAAATAAGTAATAATATTATGTATCGTTCTCGACTTAATTAAAAAATTTAGAATTCTATGTCTCTCTCAACTTAATTAAGTCTCCCCCAGTTTCATAGTTGGCCCTAGTGCTCTCTATTTAATTAATTAATTAACTCGTTCTCTCTCTCTTTATATTTAATTATCCTGGTAATTAATTAATAGTTTCATCCATAATTTTGTAGATAAATTTTGAGTTAAATCTTAAATATATTTCATTATAGTGTATATGTTGCTAATTAAATTTTAAATATAATTTCTTTTATTAATATGTTCCTTTACTTATTATTATTTATAGATTTAATTTCTTTATTATCATTTATACATTTAATTTATTTATAATGTACTATACTTTTAATTTTTTTTATTGTTATTTATCGGGTATAATAAAATATTTGGAAGAGTATCGAGAATGATCAAAGTGCCAACGGCACACGGGTGAACAACTAGTCCTAAGAATAGCTACTTATCTGATAATCTATATCTCTAAACAACATGAGATAAAATAAATTAGAAAATTATCTCTTACTAGCAGGAATATCCAAGTTGAAATTATTTATGCTAAACTTGCTAACTGCCACTGATCTTGGTCAACCGATCAAGATTACCTATAGGTATCAACTCAAACCGTACTCTCGGTTTGGATTTTAGGAGAAACATCATATTTTCTCAATATGTTAGAATATGATAATTCATGCTTCATGTTGTGAACTCCTGTCATGGTTTCTACCGATAATGACATTAGTGTACTCTCAAAGTTAATACCAACCAAAATAGATTTATAACAGAAAAATGAGTGCTTTCATCTGACACATTTTCCTTGCCAGCATTCTGGACAAAATATATGCAAGTCTTTGTTAAGTCAATTTTAAAAATGCTTGAAACATACAATTCTAACAGGGGCATACTCATTCTGTTGAGACAGAGACAGAGTATGATCTTTGTTTCTGGTCTTTACTGATGTTTTAAGGTTTGGTGAATGTCTTCTATAAAATCCTTCACTTGCAGTAGTTGCCCTTCCATTTTCCTGGTTTTGCAGGCAACTGGCTAGCTAATTTCCTCTTTAAATGGGACCCTCCTGATAGTTTTTTTTCCCTTCTGTCAGCAACAATTTGGTAGCAGGCTCATTCTTAACATTGACATATCAACCAGTAAACCTACCCCTCTCTTGAACTGCTCTCTCCCCTTTGTGAACCAACTATTTAGAATTAACCCGAGAACTTTTCGGTATTCGTATAACGTGTCCATATATCCTGTACCCGTATTGTGTCCTTATTTGTATCGTATCCACTACTAATATCATTAGGATCAGGTACAATTACTGGAGAGGGGCTAATACCTTGGCAGCAAGAACCTGAACTCCAGCATACTTGATATCCCAGCTAAACTCGGATATAGCCCAGCTAGCCCCACCGAAGCTGTAGGCGTTCTCGGTCGCGTACTCCAAGTACCTGCCGCTCCCCGTAGCTCTACGGAGCCAAAGGGCCGCCCACAGCAGCTCATCCTCGTATCCGCTGACGGACGGGTAGTAGCCCTTCGCCACCTCCACGCTCCTGTCATACCTCTCCCTGTACTTGTCCCCGAACTCGAATAACTACAATGCAGACCCAACCATTTGAATCAAATGAAGTTATGTGCATAGTAGTGACTCTGATCGCGTTATCTATGTATATCAGCATCAGTAGTACCTCTTCGGCATGGCGCAACAGGAGACGAGAGTAATCAGGGTTCGATTTCTTGAACAAAATCGAGGCGGCAGCCAAGGCCGCAGCCGTCTCCCCTGCGACCTCCGACCCAGGATTGTCCTCGTCGATCTTGTAGGCTCTTCTTGATGTTGTCATGTCCTCTGGCCTCTGCCAGCAGTAATGGTCAGAGGATCCGTCCCCCACCTGCAACAAATTCAAACAATGGTACAAGTGTGGGCTGTGTCATGTTGGATGTGTATCTGACACGTATCGGACTATAACCCGAACACTCCAAAATAAAATCTTATCAGATACCTGTGCCCAGAACACATTAGGATGTGTGTGTGCCTTGATGAAGTAGTCTGTCCCCCATTTGATGGCCTCCAATGCATGCTCGAGCTCGCCTACCGCCGCGATCTCGTCCTCATACTCCATGACGGACCACGAGAGCATTGTGATCGTGAACGCCATCGGCAGGCCGAACTTCACGTGGTCTCCGGCGTCGTAGTATCCTCCCACCAAATCAACCTGCATTGTTCTGCGTATATTAGGAAAAAAAAAACTCATTCCAATGCCCCGAGAAAACGTTAATAGAAGATTATATGAACTAACTCCTTGTCCGAGGCCGTCGGTGAGCCCCGAATGGCCGCGCCACTCGACCCGTTGGTTGTGAGGGAGGCGGCCGGAGCGCTGCGCCTCGAAGTAGAGCAGGCTCTTGGCGACCGCATCTCCGTAGAAGAAATCGCCTTTCGCCGCGCCACCGAAGAAGAAGATGACAAATGCAGCCATTACCATCAGCATGTTGAAGAAACAAAGACCAGCATGTCAACTATTTGTGAACATAAGGTTTCTTATATATATAATTTTTGCTTCAGAAATGAGTAAGCTAGATATCAACATCCAGAAATGTGCACCAACTCCCACATTCTGCCTCTACTTTCAGAACCCACCCAACCCCCAACCCCAACACTTCCTTCCCTACCAAATCTGATTGCATCCTCTGAGTTGATTTAGTCTGTCTGGTGGCATTTCAAGGCAAATGTTAGACAAATAAGGAATATATTTAGATCATATGAATGTGTCAGAAAAAAAGGAGCATACATACAAATCATAGGCATAGAACTTTCCATAGTTTTCTTTGTTTTCTTCATTCATATTGGAAATTGTGTAAGTTTTGATTGCAGATTGCTGGTTAAAATGTGATTTGAAAGTTGAAAATGTAAGTAAAACTAAATGCACGTGCACATTCTTCTCAGTTACCTTCTTTTGCTGATACCTAGGCCATCCTTAGTATACTCAATTCCAACCCAGGTTTATTTTAAGGGATCCCTTATTTTAACAGAGGTTTAGTATTTGATAGGTAGGGTGCAACTGTTGGGACATGAAGTAAAGCCGACTGCAAGGTCTCGTTTGGTTCGCAGAATCTTGATATTGAGAAAGAAAAATAATTATTTTTATGTTTGAGTGTCAAAAAAAATTATAGAAAAAGAAAATTAATTTTCATAGAAAAAAATAGGAGAAAAAGTAATTCTTCCACCAAACTAAGAATTTTTCATCATAGTGAATTCATTTTTCTTCAAATTTCTTGACATCTCCAAACATTGCAAAGAAAAATGAACAGAAATTATAATTTTCCAAAAAAAAAAAGAATAAGTAATAGATTTTTTCTTATTTTCTTTCCGCGAACCAAACGAGACCTAAGAACAGATGGTGCGGTGTTGCATTGCAGTTGTTAATTTTAATTCGTAGCGAATGCAACATAAAACGTGGGATTATTACCAGGTGGTGACAGCCAGGATGAAAATTATGAATTATAGGAATGTTTGTCTAGGTGTCTAGCTATTAACAACTTGCATACCATTGTGGATCCTAGTTTCCCCATAGGCTATTTAGTTAGGTTCTCCGCATTTGCTTATTAGTGGGCTCATGTTGGAAGATGATGACATAGATTTAGGTTTCCCTAAGGAAAAGGGGATTTTTGTTTTAGCCCTTGGTTGCAAGTTCATTTAGTTTTTTTTTTCCTCCTTGTTTGTTTGCCGAAAATTAATTGCTTTTATTGGAAATTTATTGTAATTTTTATTGCAAATAATTTTCTGATTGGGGTTAATACAAAAACAATAAATGTCAATATTGTGAAACAACAATTATTTCAAAAGGGGTGACCAAAAAATTTTCTATATCAAGCAAATCTTTTAATACGTTTCAATAATGGAAGAAATTCATGGAATCATATATATTCATCACACTCGTGAGATTTTCCATTATTTTACACAAATCGTAAGCAAGAGAGAGACCAACACTCATGCATATGATCAAGTATTCAGACCTCATTGCTTTGCCAACTTCCAAGAGGGACTAGATGTCAGTTCCTAGGCGGATCAAAGATGGTAGAAAGCGGGCCATAGCACAGCTACTAGCGAAATCCGAAGGTCCGCTCTCTACCGGAATCCAAGTTGTCGTCGAGATCAGAGATTCACACAAGAGTTCCTCATCTGATATTTCTCGATTCAAACGAAGCACGAACAAAGAACATGTTACAAACTAACTTCGAAGAAAATAAAGATTACAACAAGCAACAAGTAAAACGTTCTTTTCTTTACTTTTGCAGACGCTACAATGAGAAAGAACGAAGCAAATAAAAAAGCTGAAGAAAAGCTCATAGCTGGGGTGGTCAAAATCACCGTTTCTCAAAGCAAGATTCGTCGTACGGACGATCTGCCCTCAGGAACCAGCAAATTCACAAATGATCTTCTGGAACGCTCTATGTTAGGTAGATTTCTCTTTGAACCAGCTACGATCGTTTGTGAACGCTCTTCCTCCCTTGAACCAATAGCTAGATGCCTGGTAGATTTCTTTTTGAACCAATAGCATAAAACTAAATGGTAGGATTGCAGAGACGCAATATCAGTGGTCCTCCAAGCCCATATATGCTGTGTCCTTGACTATGTGCGGTGTTACTACCACTATGACATGGCCCGCAGTGGAGGATTTACCCTATCGAGGTACCTCATGGAGGTGTCATCCCACAATAACATGGAGAACTACGCTCCTTCATAGTGCTTGACCCTGACTATATGCGGTGCTATTGCCGCTGTGACATTGTCCGAAGCCGAGGCTTTACCCTGTCGAGGTGCCTCATGGTGGTGTCACCCCATGGTAGCATGGAGTACTACGCTCCTTTATAGTTCTTACGATCAGCTGGCGCTTGAGGCCTATTATGAACGGATCCGCCAGATTTACCTAACTCTGATCATTTAGCCACTGTAATGATCCACGTTAACTGCGCTCATTCAATGTTCTGTACTGGCCCTTGAGGCCTATCATGAACGGATCCGCCAGAATCACCTGGCTCTGAACATTAACCACTGTAATGATCCACGCTAGCTGCGCTCATTCAGTATTTTGTATTTTATTGTCACGCCCCAGAACCAGAATACTGAAGAGCAGGGAGAGACAAAGCCAGCTACGTAGAACAGAGTACTCTATACCACGAGATACGATCACGGATGTCTAGACATGTAAGGGTTTACTCTACAATCCAACAGTCATTCCTGGGTCAAGAATCCTAGGTGCTTCAATCTCAAGTAGGCAACAAGTTACAAGATATATGATCACCAAACATATAATAGTAAGGCGTCCCAAATTATACATAGACAGATGATCATGAATCTAGTTACAAAATAAAGAACTAGCAAGAGTACAATGTTACATGATCAGCTTTAGCTATAGTCTAGAATATGCTTTACATGTAGGCCCGCAGGCTAGAATGTCAAGTCCCAAAATATGAGCTAAACACGTACTCGGTGGCTAAACACTTCAAAAGAATAATGTACAATATCAGGTGGGTAAGAAAGAAAGAAAAACCACTCATATCCTCGGGGGTTCCTCGTGTTCACCATCTTGAGAAGGAAAGCACGGGAGATCATGCGGTTCTGCTCCAAAATCTGGCCATACAAAACCAGTGGGGTCAGACCCCAAAACATAAACTATCACAAGGGAGCCAACTTAGGAACTAAAACCAGCATTCAGACAAATCAGTCATAAATAGCACAAGCAACAGTTAAATAAGTGCAGTAGGTAAAATAGCAGTTAAACAGTTTTGGAGTATTTAAATAAGGATATCTGAAATCAGTACTCAGGTTACAGTCTCTGGATCAGTTGTTAAACATAAATCAGGACAGGACTAGACAAGACTGGAAATCAAGCAATCACGACCAATCATGCCATATGGCTTGTTATCATTAGCTAACTAGGGTTATCACAGTCCTATTTACTAACACATACAATTTGAGATTCCATACAGCCACGTGTCCTGTAGACTATCCGGGTTATCTAAGCGTAATGATACATAGAATAGATTATATCAGGTATAGTAATTTACAGGTAATGCAACACTCAATGGCGTAGTGGAAGTATGCCCCTCACGATGGAGAGCTCCAAATCCATCAGGTGTCGCTGAGATACCGAGATTACATGTAGCCAGGAAATCTCTCTAGATGCTTCTAGTTTATTATTCTAGTTGTTATCCTGGACAAGTTATCAAGAATTTCTGACAGTGGTGCTCAAGAATTTACCTTAGACATGATGCAGGACAGGACAGTAGCTTGTCAAGTATATTCAGGACAGGAACAAGAAAATCAACTACGGGAATTATCTTATCAGTTCAAGCATTCAGTCCAAACAATTCTAGCATGTTAGGAATATGCTTCGTCGAACCACTATCAGGAATATCAGTACGGGTCCGGTTAACTCGATATGATGAGCTATTATCAGAAATATTAGTAAAATCTGGTATCGAGAGTTCAAGATTAACAGTGTCAATACAATCCATGTTCAATTCTAGCATGTCAGGAGTACGCTTTGTCGATCCACTATCATGAATATCAGTACTGGTCAGGTATCGGGAATTCAAGATTAACAGATTCAATATAATTCATGTTCAAAAATTTCCAGGTCATAGCGGGTTATAACAATTGGGTTATAAGCAATTTAGAGAAAACTTACATTCATAATAATTAAATAGAATAGGCTAAACAATGGAAACAGTTAAACCATACTAGAATATATCATAAGAAGTTAAGCTACTATAAGTAACATAGAACATGAGATAAGCAGGCGCATGGAATGGCCGCATAACCAAGTCTGGCACATGGATCACAACAGGCGCATGGAAATGATAGGCGCATGGGATGAGCTAGCCGCATACAAGATATGGGCGCATGGAGGATGCAAAGTCCACTCCTCGGGACAAGGTGAGTGACAGGTAATAAATGCAAAGTCAGGAAAGTGACTGATGTAACTAGTCGTGTCAGGGAAGTGACCGATGTGACTAGCCAAGAAAGGGAGTTGAAAAGAAAAGATAAAGTCATGGAAAGTCGTGCCAAAGGTCGGTAAAAGTCATGCGCTCAATCAAGGAAGAGGCGCATGAGACTCTAACGTATGGACGACTCAGCCTCATGCTCCTCATGGCCGCATATACACTTGGCCGCATGAAATTGTTTGAACATAGAAAACTTTTATTCGTTCAAGTTCCACGCATTTGGTCAAGGAACGCATGGACAGATTCAGTCATGCATCCAATAATATGGCCGCATGCTGACTTGGAGCGAGAAGTCCAGGCCGCATGCCAAGTAGGGTGCATGGAACTCCTTCGTCCCAGAACAGCAAGTTTCATCCATGAAAAAGCTCCAAGTCTGAAAAGTTGTTTCTCCATGAAATCATCATTTCAAGTCTGAATCCAACAAACTAAAGTTCTAAAACACTAGAAATTGAATGCTCAACAACATGGAACTAGTAGTTTTCGAAAATATCAAGTTTTACTATATCAAAACGAAGTAAACTCATGGAAGCTCCAAACTTGAAACTTAGATCTACTCTAACCAAGGCATCAAAATCGAAAATACCAAGAAGTAAACATGTAGAAAAGCTCATAGATAACAATATAAAGCAATAAAATACAAGAAAACTAAATAAATTTAATATAGCAAGTTCTTTCTCATTGGCAATATGTACTTGCCTAAACCCACTACTAAGCTACTACTACTACCACCAAAGGGAAGCTCACGGCTGGGGCTAGGGTTCTCGGGCTGCTCTCGGCTAGGGAAAGGAGAGGAAAAAGAAAATTAAGAAAGAAAACGAAAGAAATGAAGAAGAATGAGGAGGAGAGAGAAAGGAAAGGCTATATATACCAAATGGTGACTAGCACTATTCACAATTCTAGAAATTACATGAAAGCAGTTAGAAAATTCATAAATTATATGGAAAGCAATATACAGTTATCACACATGAACCAGATAAAATACAATAATACTAAAATAGTGAGACGGGTCTCACAACTCTCACCTCCTTAGAAAAATTTTGTCCTTGAAATTTCAACAAGGCACCGAGTCTATCAAGGTATCTCTAGAGATCAGGCAGGTAATAAAATAAGCAAGACTATACACATATCAATCACATGATACTAACTACCTAGAATAAGACAAGCATGCACAAGACAAGATCAGGGTACGATATATACAAACAAATATACCTCACGAGTCAAACAAAAATGGGTATCAAGCTCGGATATCATCCTCGTGCTCCTAAGTTGACTCGCCCGGTGAGTGATGCCCCCAAACAACTTGGACTAAACGAATGGTCTGGTTCTTAAGAATCTTCTCTCTCCGGTCTAAAATGGACACAGGTCTTTCCTCATATGAAAAGTCGGTACTAACGACCAATTTTAAATAATCCGGGACATGACTTGTATCCGGTATATACCGTTGTAACTGGAATACATAAAAAATATTATGTATCTCACTAAGCGACGGTGGAAGAGAAAGACGATAGGAAATATCTCCTACTCGCTCGAGAATATCGAACAGACCTATGTAGTGAGGACTAAGCTTTCCCCGCACATTGAAACTGATGGCTCCGCGGGTAGGCAAAATTCGAAGGAATACATGGTCGTCGACAGAAAACTCAAGAGGTCGCCGATGTGAATCGGCACAATGATGTTGGCGATCTTGTGCTACTCGAAGGTGCTTCCGGACTTGCTTGACTACTTCCATTGTCTGGACTATCATTTCGGGACCAAGCAATTATCTCTCACTAATATCATCTCAAGCTACAGGGGATCTGTACTTCCGTCCATACAGTGCCTCGAACGGTGCCATCTGGATACTTGTTTGGAAACTGTTGTTGTAGGAGAATTCGACCAAGTACAAATAATTCTCCCATGAACCACCAAAGTCAAGGGTACATGAACGAAGTATATCTTCTAGAGTTTGGATGGTACGCTCTGACTAATCATATGTCTGCGGGTGGTAGGTTATACTAAAATTTAGACGGGTACCCAAACTTTTCTGAAGACTTTGCCAAAAATGGAAAGTGAATATGGAATCTCTATCCGAGACTATTCTAACTGGCACTCAATATAGTCTGACAATCTGTCTCATGTACATCTCAGCTAACTGTTCTGTGGACTGGCCAATTCTAAAAGAAAAAAGTGTGCAACTTTCATGAGACGATCCACTATTACCCAAATAGCATCTCTGACAGTTGGGGATCTAGGAAGTCCTGACACGAAATCCATGGTGATATGCGTCACGCCCCGATTCTGTGGAATCGACAGTCATCCCCCGGGCGTGACCGTCGTGCGGGCCTAGGTTGCGCACCGCACAAGGCTAAGTATTTTATTTTCGTATAGCGAGCACATATTCAGAGTACGCAGATAAATTGAAACACAGATTTGAAGCATGAAAAAGTTCTCTTTTTATTGATAATATGAACATCTATTACAAACTCTTAAACTGAGTCATAAGGTTGCCTCTCAGGCTTACAAAAGTGTTGACACAAAGTGAGATAGCAGGCCTGTACATTACATCCCTACTAAACTTCAAAATGTAAGACCTCCTGGTGGAATGATGACCTTTCCACGGAGCTGCATTCTTGCTTGGGTTCTAGATCCTGTCTTCAAAATACTCCAAAATGTGGCACAAATCAAGGCGTGCCTACAGCTGGACTGGATTGGGGGATTGACTTCTGCTCCTCGCTCGGCTCTCCTTAGTGCGGGAAACATGTTTCAACGAGGGTCAGTACATCAAAACGTACTGGTGAAGGCAAGCTAACCCAACTATAACAATCAACCCGTTGTTTAGATGAAGCATGCATATTTATTTTGGTCTTTTTATCTTGCCTTAGTTTATTTTACAGCAAGCAATAGATATAAAAAATCAATAAAATAACCTGCCACCGTTCGGTGACATTTACCTGCCCGTCTGAGCCACCTGCACAATACTTACCATGTCCTTCCCTGCCAAGAAGACATAAGTTAGCTTGTAACAGGTTTAAATATACGAGGGGATCACTGGCACGTTGACATAATGGACGGGCTAGTCTCGAGACGAAATGACATACGACGCAGAGGACAGGAGGTGCCACAAGCCACTCCATCCGAAGTAGGCGACTATTGGGAGTTTCGTCCGGATCGGATCGGTGCCAGTGCCCCAGTGACCGTCCGCAGGAACTAAGACCTTGTGCACAAGTTGTCCGTGATTAAGCGTAGTACACTAATTTAGCAGTCGAGGCAAATCAAGGCAATATCAGGCACAGGACAATAACAGGACAAGATCTACTTTTGCATAGTCTTCCGGTTTAGTTTATTGCATTCAGGATGAGTTCTATACATAGCACAATTTAAAGAAGAGTATACGTTCGAACTTGTATTTATGCATATGATGAACATTCCAAACGAACAAGCATGCAAGTAAGTAACCGTTCACAAGTTTGATTGACAAGCAATATAATCCAAGTATATTCCCTTATTATCTTGAAATATTTTAGTTATTACTTGGTATCGTTTGATCGGGTAAGCAAGAATACAAGATTTTTGGTGTGAAGACTGAAAGAAGGGCTAACTGAATCGAATATAAGATACTCACTTAGTTTTGTCAGAAGGAAGACGGAAAGAGGTGCTTCAGGAGTCCGTTCGAGCGTTGCCTACTGCTGGTTCACCTGCATTGCCACGAACAGCTGATCAATACCTCTTCCACTCTTTTCAATATCGGAATTGAAGTGCAGTTCAACGAACGAAAATAATAAAATCCATCAAAACCGTTCAAGAAAACTCAAGCAAATCCAAAAACCAACTCAAGGCACGAAAGCAATAAGCGACAGCGAAAACTAGGCAACAAAAGATGCAGCAGAGAGGTCCCTCCTGACTATGCCGCTAAGTCGATCCCGGGGGCACGGTCCATTGAATATGGGAATCGATTCCGAAGAAGCAAATCCATAAAGAGGATGGGTTCTTGTTTCAATCTATCCCGATCGAACGATACCGTCTTGTATTTCTTAGCCGCGCTCCCCGAATAGGGTGAATGGGGTACCACATCCTACCCAACTAATTGGAAGTTTCGTCCCGAAACTTAGGAATAGAACTTACCACTAGGAAATAATGATGGGAACCTTTCCCTCATCTTAGATTCAAGCTCCCAAGTGGATTCTTCGACAGAGTGATTTCGCCAAAGCACGCGTACGAGAGGAACCGAACGACTACGAAGCAGCTTTTCTTTCCGATCCAAAATTTGCACAGGTTGTTCTACATACGTCAAGTCTGCCTGAAGATTCAGCTAATCCAGATCTACTATGTGACTTGGGTCGTACACATACTTCCTAAGTTGGAAAACATGGAAAATATCGTATACTTCGGATAGGGATGGCGGTAGGGCAATCTGGTATGCAACTGTGGAAACTCGCTTTAGTATTTCGAACGGACCGACAAATCTGGACTTAGCTTTCCCTTTGCTCTGAATCTGGTGACTCCTCGCAGGGGCGAGACTTTGAGAAATACCCGGTCTCCTTCTAGAAACTCAAGTGGCCGTCGATGTGTATCCACGTAGCTCTTTTGGCGGCTTTGAGCTATCTTTAGTCTTTTCCGAATCAAGCGAATCTTTTGGACGGTCTGTTCCACGAGCTCAGGGCCAAGAATCTTCCGTTCACCAACTTCGTCCCAACAGAGCGGGGATCTGCACTTACGCCCATACAATGCCTCATACGGCGCCATCTGAATGCTGGATTGAAAACTGTTGTTGTATGCAAATTTAGCTAACGGTAGATGCTGGTCCCAACTTGTCTTCAAGTCCAAGGCGCAGAGTCGTAGCATGTCTTCGAGGATATGGTTGACACATTCCGTTTGGCCGTTGGTCTGTGGATGGTAGGCGGAGCTGAACTTCAACTTCGTCCCCATTGCTGACTGCAGGCTTTCCCAGAAATGCGATATGAATCGACCATCTCTATCGGAGACTATGGATACGGGCACGTCGTGGAGCCGGACAATTTCGTTGAGGTAGATTTGAGCCAAGCGATCGGCGCTCCAAGTAGACTTGATAGGCAGAAAGTGAGCTAACTTGGTGAGGCGATCAACAATAACCCAAACGACATCATTCCCCCATTGCATCTTTGGCAAGCCAACAATGAAATCTATTGTTATATGTTCCCATTTCCACTCCGAAATAGCGAGGTTCTGCAGCTCTCCGCCTGGTTTCTGGTGCTCGGCCTTTACTCTCTGACAAGCCATGCAATGCGACACGAATAACACCACATGTTGTTTCATACCGTGCCACCAGAACGTCGTACGGAGATCTCGATACATCTTGGTGCTACCCGGATGAGAAGTATAACTAGCATAATGTGCTTCAGTGAGTATCTCCTTTCTGAGGGCCGCATCGTCTGGAATGCACAGTCTTCTCTTTACTCGGATCATTCCGTCCATGCCTACCGCAAAGTCGGATGCCTTTCCTGCTAAGATAAGGGCATGCATCTTTTGCAGGAACAGGTCATCCTTCTGAGCGGACTTGACTTTTTGTAACAAGTCAGACTCGAGGCACAGTTGTGCCACTTGCGCCCCCTTTTTGTATCTGATTAGTAGTGTAATGCCCAAGGATTCAAGATCTCAGCCTGTCATTAATAGCCAAACTCCCAACAAACACTCAACTCAGTGCATCAGCTACGACGTTTCCCTTGCCAGGCGTGTATCTGATCATTAAGTCAAAGTCGCTAAGAAGTTCAAGTCGACGCCGCTGTCGAAGATTCAAATCCTTTTGTGTATACAGATATTTCAAGCTCTTATGGTCCGTATAGATCTCACACGGTACACCATAAAGGTAGTGGCACCACAGTTTCAGCGCGAAGACTACCGTCGCCAGTTCTAAGTCATGTGTTGGATAGTTCTTCTCGTGAGGCTTTATCTGCCTCGACGCGAAGGCTATCACTTTGTCTCGTTGCATTAATACACATCCCAATCCTTTACCTGACGCATCACTGTATATTTTGAAATCATCAGGTCCATCCGGAAGGGTAAGGATTGGAGCAGAGACGAGGCGCTGCTTTAACTCCATAAACGAAGCTTCACAGTCGTCCGTCCAAGTGAACTTTACTCCCTTCTGAGTGAGCTGAGTCAGGGGCGAAGCAATTTTAGCAAAGTCTTGTATAAATCTCCGGTAGTAGCCTGCCAGTCCAAGGAAACTTCTAATATCGCTAGCTGATTCAGGCCGTTTCCACTGCATAATGGCTTCTACCTTCCTTGGGTCTACAGAGATGCCTTGTGCAGAAATAATGTGCCCTAAGAAGGATATGTTTTCCAGCCAAAACTCGCATTTACTTCGCTTGGCATACAACTTGTTGTCTCGAAGGGTTTAAAGCACCATCCGCAGGTGTCCTGCATGTTTATCCCTATTCTTCGAGTACACCAAGATGTCATCAATAAAAACTACCACAAATTTATCGATGAATGGCCGGAATACTCGATTCATCAAGTCCATGAATGCAGCAGGTGCATTCATCAGTCCAAACGGCATAACGGAAAATTCATAATGTCCGTATCGGGTTCGGAAGGCAGTCTTCGGCATGTCTTCTGACTTAATCTTCAGCTGGTGGTAGCCCGAGCGAAGATCAACTTTTGAAAACACCGTTGCCCCCTACAGCTGATCAAACAAGTCATCTATCCGTGACAGAGGATATTTGTTTCTGATAGTGACCTTGTTCAGCTCCCGATAATCAATACAGAGGACTTCACGAAGAGACCGACATATATATCGATTTAGATAAGTTGCCTCAGCCTTAGATCATTATTCAAGATGGATCATAATGTACCCCGCGTTAAGCGATATATGTTCTGCGCTAAGGCGCAGTAGAGACCGAGTCAGAGCTTGGATTGAATGATAGAGTCATTCAATGAGACCGACCAAGCATACACGTGACACGATAATAAGGAACGAGTGAAAAATTATGTTCGAACGGATCTAGTGGTACCAATTGTTATGCTTGAGATAGATTCGATAGTATACGATAGAACGGCTTGCGCTCAGGAAGTCTCGAGGACGAGACTTTTTTTGAGTGGTGTATAATATAACGACCCGTTCCATTCAGGCGGACAGCCGATTCAAATGGCACAAGTACAACGATCCGACCCATTTTTCTCAGCGAGAAGACTCGTTTGAGGCAAAGGATTTCTAGACTTGGCCCTTCAGGAGTTCAGACTTAGACTTTTAAAGGTTCGCTTGTAGTATTGCTCGATCGAGGCGAATCATTGCTAAGGTGGGTGGCTACGATAAACTTGTCTTTTCTTAGCCAGCACACTTAAAATATGGATGATAAATGCTAGTCGCTAGGTGAATCACCCCTTGAATGCTAATAAAGAATACAACGCACCTAGCTAAGGGAATAATCCCATCTTGTACTACTTGTGTTAGAACATGGAAATAAAACTTGGCTTATAACATAGACCCTCGCATGCTACCTTAGCTTCGTGCAAGTAGACCCCGCTATGCCTCGAGTAGATCATTTTATACTCTTCGTAGTGCACTGCTTCACTTGTTTACACTGCATGCCTTATGAATTATGTCGCTCGATATGTCCCTGTACGGTTTCACTCATCGCATTACCCCCTTGGACCCATGCAAACGTAAAGGCTAGACTTACGTTCTAAGGTAGACTATACAATATATTTCTTTATGCTTATGTTTCCAACAAATGTATGCTTGCCTGCTTACATTATAACTTGTACTCGCTTGCCTCGTTCTAATGCTTGTCACTTATATGCATGCCATAATTCATCGCACTTTACTATCTGTGATTCGTTCAGTTGAGGCAGGAAGGCTATCAAGATAGTATTCCGAGCCAAGTATAGAACATTGAAATTATTCGGAACCTTAAGGTCGCCAAGGCATTTTTTGAACTAGGGGACTGCATCAATGGACAGTTAAGCAAGATAATATTACAACATCTCTGAAAATTAATACTCGTCCTGTACTGAATCTGCCGGTCGGGGAGTTGATATTGTACTGACTGAATCTGAATCTGTAACTGTATCTATACCTGCGAGAATCTGGAAAACTTAAGGATACGCATGGTCACGGACAACTTGTACACAAGGTGGGATTTCGAATCCAGTTCCGCGGACAGTCGTTGGGGCACTGGGGCCGATCCGATCTAGACGGAACCAATTAGTAGTCGTCTGTTATCGGCGGGATGGGTGCAATATCGCCCGTATTATATTTTTCTTACACACCATCTTTGTCTCGAGACTACACCGTCCACTATGGAAGTCATGCCAGTGACCTTCTGTCATATAGATTAAGTTGACTCGATTGCGGCAACCCACGTGGGAGTCATTGCATTGTAGGCGACTGCTCTGTGTAACACACATGTACCTATAACTGTATCTGAATACCTGAGAATCCAATACAACACACCTGAGTAATCCGTATAACTCGTCCTCCTGAAACAGAACCTCGCTCACAACACTTGTGTTTGCTTATGTTATTGCCCCCAGATTTTATTATATATGCTCGTGCTTGGTTTAACTTTGTTTGCCTTGGACAGGAAAAGACAAATGGTAAGTTGGTAAGTCTCGCCATGTTACTCTTATATTGTACGACACACTATCACACGAGTTAGGCTTTTCATTATGCCATAAAACTGATCCTAAGACAAGACTAGAAAGATAACTTAATAGATGGTGCACGAAACCTTTATAACGTGTTTGGATTTATCGAGCGGGCGAGAAGCCTCCCTACCAGTGCATTCATGTACTGATAACCCACCAGATTGCTTGCAGGGTGCGGGAGAACCTCGTTCGGTGGGAAAAACCCCTTCGTGCGTGCTAAGGCGTGGAGTTCACTCTGGAGCCTTGGAACGTTGCACCGAAACTGAAGCACATATAGAAGACATAATGTTGGAACATTGCCTATGTATCATTCCACAAATGTAGCCACTTGGCACGCTTTTACTGTTTCGAGAGAAAGGGCTTGAGCGACTTGTAATCTCGGCCTAGCGCCGCTTGTAATAATTGTGAAATATCAATAAAGTGCTTATTTTACTTCTATACTTGTGTTATTCAATGCTTTCGCTATTGACGACTCTGTGAACTTGTTACTAATCGCTTGTTCGTTTCTTATTCCGCTACATTCGGACTATCTGTGCGACTCTGTGGCTTAGATATTTTATCGTCTGTTCGAATCATGGCCTTGCACGGACGCAGCTTGTGCTCGTGCGGCATCATGTCCAGATGTGAAAGATCGTCCAGCGGAAGCGCTAGCGCGGTGATTCGCGCCCAGCGGGGACGACCGATTACCTCCAGAAAATTGGGGCGTGATAGGCATGACTTCCATAGTGGACGGTGTAATCTCGAGACAAAGATGGTGTGCAAGCAATATATAATACTGTTGGCATTGTACCCATCCCATCGATAACAGACGACTACCAGTTGGTTTCGTCTAGATCGGATCGGCCCCAGTGTCCCGGCGATCGTCTGCAAAAATGGATTCAAAAACCCACCTTGTGCACAAGTTGTCCGTAACCATGCGTATCCTCAAGTTTTCCAGATTCTCGCAGGTACAGATACAATTACAGATTCAGATTCAGCCAGGATCTATCAGGTACAGTATCGACTCCCCGAGCCATCAGATTCAGTACAAAACGAGTATTAATTTTTCATAGATGTTGTTATGTTATCTTGCTTAACTGTCCATGATGCAGTCTCCTTGTTCGGGAAATGCCTTGGCGACCTTACGGTCCCGAATACTTTTAATGTTCTATACTTGGCTCAGAACGATTATCTTGATAGCCTTCCTGCCTCAACTGAGTGAATCATAGATAGTGAAGTACGATAATTTATGGCATGCATATAAGTGACAAGCATTAAGACCAAGGCAACCGAGTACAATTTACAATATAAGCAGGCAAGCATGCATTTGTTGGAAACATAAGCATAAGAAGAAATATTGTATAGTCTACCTTAGAACATAAGCCTTTATGTTTAGCACGGGTCTAAGGGGTAGTGCAAGGAGTGAAGCCGCACAGGGATATATCGAGCGACATAATCCATAAGGCGAACAGTGTAAAGAAGTGAAGCAGTGCACTACGAATAGTATATAATGATCTATTCGAGGCATAACGGGGTCTACTTGCACGAAGCTAAGGTAGCATGCGAGGGTCCAACTATTAGCCAGGTTTTATTTTCATATTCTAACACAAGCAATACAAGATGGGATTATTTTCTTAGTTAGGTGCGTTGTATTCTTTATTAGCATGCAAGGGGCGATTCACTTAGCGACTAGCATGTATTGTCCATATTTTAAGTGTGCTGGCTAAGCAAAGATAAGTTCATCGTAGCCACCCACCTTAGCGATGATTTGTCTCAGTCGAGCGATACTCCGAGCGAGCCTTTGAAAGTCTAAATCTGAATTCCTGAAGGGCCAAGTCTGGAATCTTTTGCCTCAAACGAGTCATCTCGCTGAGCAAGGCGGGTCGGGTCATTTCACTTACGCCGTTTGAATCGGTTGTCCGCTTAAGCGGAACGGGTCATTACACTAGCCATGTTCACATTTACCTCTGAGCTATCATCCTAACAATCTTTCCAGCGGAGCAATCCTCGGGTCTATCCATACTCCCGGATAGACCATACTCTACAAATTACTCCTCAGGGAGTTTCTCGGATATTGGTTCACGTCCATATTACCTCTGAACTATTGTCCTAATATTTCTCCCCGGCTGAGTTTACCATGTCTATATTACCTCTGAGCAAATCTTTCGGGTCTTGGCTATCGATCATCACATCCATATTACCTCTGATATCGGTTTTTATCCCACTTATCACCCGTACTCACCAAGGTACACCAACGGTGTTAAGTCCACAAAAACTTCCACGTCCATATCACCTCTGGAAGGGCTTGTCTCAAACCTATTACTTGCACTAACATGCGCAAAAAGTAATGGGTCCACAAAACCTATCACGTCCATATTACCTCTGATAGGAATTATTTTCGAACTTATTACTTACACCCTAGTGCGCAAAAAGTAATAAGTCCACCAAAGATCACCTAGTGGGATTTTATCAATGGAAGAAAACAGCCACGTCCATACTACATCTAGTGTGCTTCTTTCTCCTTCCACAAAAATACCAGGATCATAGCTAACTTCTCGGTATGACTACCGATCAGTTCACATCTACGTCACCTCTGAGATATCGTCCTCACCTCCTTCCCAGTAGGGTCTGGCATGTCCTTCGCACCTTTGAGAAAACCTTTCAGGTTTGGCTATCGATCATCACGTCCACAGTACCTCTGATATCAATTGTCGTCTAAACTTATCACATGTCCTTAAATTTAAGTGCACCAACGGTGTTAAGTCCACCAAACTTGCCACTATCTCTGGCAAGGCTCGTTTCGAACTTATTACTTGCACTAACGTGCACAAGAAGTAATAAGTCCTCCAAAGATCCCCCAGTGGGATGTCCTCAAAAACTACGATATCTTACCACGTCTACATTACCTCTGAGTAAGATATTTTCAGAACTTTGACATGTCCATATTACCTCTGAGTAACGTTCTGCCCATCGATTTTCTACTACCACGTTCATATAATTCCTGATGGTGTCAGTCATTTCAACTTGTTATCCATACCTAGTCTTAGGTACTCCATGGGTAATAAGTCTACTAAAATTACCCAAGAGAAAGGAATGTCCTATCACGTCCATATCACCTCTAGTAGGATATTCATTCCCATATCAGAAGCTTTTTCATGCTTCTTTCAAAGTGTTTCAAAACTTGTTCAAGTTTCAAAAAATTTGAAGGGGGTCTTGTAGAACCATGAAAAATCTTCATGTTTATGCGCCCGAGCAGCCATGAGCCTAAGGGCCTGATTCAGTAAAAGTTATGTCGCATACAACGTAGGCGGCATCCACGAGGCAGTGATCCTCCAGCTTAGGCAATGTTCGACCGAAGACAGTGCTTCCAAGGTCCATGAGCCAGGGGGCAGTGAACTCTCTATGCGGCACACAACACGTCTTCGTCCATTCGGCACAGGCAATGATCCTAAAGACATGCGGCATGAATTTTAGACGCAGGCAAGCTAGCTGCAGGGTGTCACTTAGACCAAGCTCTCTATGCTCTCCATGCGCCACTACTCCCTCAAACAATCATATGCGGCCTGAACAATCAAGTCGCAGAGAAGCCACATACAGCCAGACCAACCAAATAGTAAGAGGCAGCATAAAGGATCCTTGACACACTCCCCAACGCCTGACAAAAAGGCCTGACAGTCTCGAGACTCGCAAGAGGGCGGCATGCAAAAAGATATCCAATAATTAATGAGCTCGTCAGACGAACCGTGCTACGTGTCCCGCCTATACGGATTCAACATTATGCGGCCTCGATGATATTCGGCATCAGTCGGATGAAAGCTCATATGTGGCCATGATACATATGCGGCCAGAACACATATGAGGCCAAGAGGACTAAGCGACATATGATCCACAGGATCTTTCTGTTACAACCAAAGAGATCTCTGCACAGTTGTTGCAAACTACGGGGTCAGCTGACCAAGTCACGCACACAACGGGTTGAAACAACCCCGAGATCTCATCAACAACATATCTGAACCGAACCTACGTGGCAGCTTCCCCGTGACGTGCGACCACAGTTACAACCGCATGCTGTTGAAGTAGTCCTATGCGGCCACCAAGCAGGAACATATGCGGCATCCATAGTACGTCCACAGGGCGACTATAAATAGCAAGGTACCATACCCATACAAAGGGTTGGCTGGATATCTACGAACCTATACTCAAGCGAGAGATAAGAGCTTCTTAATCGGATCATCCACGGAGTAAAGAGAGTTGCTACACTCCTAACCCTCCATCGTCACCCCCCAGAAAACAAATTTGTACTTAGATTATCTTCTAGGACTTCTCTGTACTTTCTTTAGTTTGTTAATCAAATCAAGTTCTTTTAGTTCTCTTTTTGATTTAATGGCAATTAGTGATCAGTATAAATCTCTACTCGATCTCCATAGAGGTAATGTCTCCAAAGTTTTAGTGCAAAGACAACTGCTGCTAACTCCAAGTCGTGTGTCGGATAATTCTTCTCATGGTCTCAAAGCTGCCGAGACGCATAAGCTATAACCTTGCCATGCTGCATAAGAACATATCCCACATCTTAGAGATATCCCTGAACTAGACATCTTTGTTGAAAAAGATATATCTCAGTCAGATGAGACACAACTCAATAAGAGCAATCAATTTCTCAAGCCGGAAGTCCAGAATCAAAATCTTGATCCCTAGACCTTCTACTTGACACTTGTTCGCCATAGAGACCTTCTTCTAAGATAGTGTTCTTCCTTGATGAACAGCTCTTTTTTAGAACATGTGTGGCCAGATGCACCAGTGTCTACCCACCAGTCAGCAACCACGCTTAATGACTCAACCTGCGCAATTATAGCAACCAAGTTAAGTAATAAAAGGAACCAAGTTTAGCTATACCTTGCTATTTTGGTTTGAATTGGTTCTGCTTTCAAGCCTCAATTCCAGCCATGCGCCAAGTCCTGTCCAGAGCAGTAACCTTTATGCACATAGGCCACCATGCGTCAATCTTGACATGCGCAGAGATGACTATGTGCATAAGTCTTCAACCTGGATGCGCATAAGATACTATGCGGCCAACTCTGCCATGCGCCAAGAATCTACCATGCGATCAAGAGTCTGCCATGCAGCAAGAGACCGCCATGCGGTAAGAGCCTGCCATGCGACAAGAGCCTGCCATGCGGCCAAGTCTTGCCAAGCGCCAAAGTAATCTCCTTATGCGCATACTCTGCAATCATTGGTCATCTTGTAATATTTCTTCCAACTGGAATGCGCGTCCTTCAAACTCTAACTCCTCCATCCTGGAAAATGGTAGACTTCAATAACTCACGTTCAACATTTGACAAAGGACTCCTTCCCTCATCCAAATGTTCTAAGTGTATCCCGTCAATCTTCTTAAGTTTTGTGAAAACTTGTTGCCGAGAAGATTTGATCGGATGTTATTTTATCTTGCTTTGGATCTTGCTTTGAGATTGTCAGTCCCTAGGCGGATCAAAGATGGTAGAACGCGGGTCATAGCAGAGCTACTAGCGAGATCCGAAGATCCGCTATCTACTGAAACCCAAGTTGTCGTCGAGATCAGAGATTCACACAAGAGTTCCTCATCTGATATTTCTCGATTCCAACGAAGCACGAACAAAGAATAGGTTACAAACTGACTTCGAAAAAAATGAAGATTATAACAAGCAACAAGTAAAACGTTCTTTTCTTTACGTTCGCAGACGCTACAATAAGAAAGAACGAAGCAAAGAAAAAAATTGAAGAAAAGCTCCTTGTTGGGGTGGTCAAAATCACCGTTGCTCAAAGCAAGATTCGCCGTACATACGATTTGCCCCCGGAACCAGCAAGTTCACAAATGAACTTCTGGAACGCTCTATGTCACCTTTGAAAACACTCAAAAATATCATGTGGGAGGGGGACACTCTGGGCCCCATATGATCTGGTGTTCTCGATTTTTTTCATCTGTTTTCTCTCTCCTTAAATGAAAGATGAGGTCCTCTATATAAAGGGGATTTCAGCACATATGCGTTATATATTGAGATATACACATTGATAATTTTTTAATGTGGGACTAAAACTTCTAATGTTAAGTGAAAAATACCAACACTAGAAGTAGCATAGAGGAGAAGATAGAAAAGAGAAAATAAGAACAGAAAATTTACTGTAGCGAAATAAATTTATATTAAATTATTATAAACGAAACAAGTTTGAAAAATTTGTAAAAAAAGTCATCGTCCGCCAACAGTGTTGGCGGAAAACACAATTGCTTACACGTAAGCAGCAAAAAAATTAAAAAAAATTAAAATGTGGGCCCCACGGCCAATTTCCGCCAACAGAGTTGGCTGAAATTGGGGGGGGCCAATTTCAGCCAACTCTGTTGGCAGAAATTGGCCCCGTGGGGCCCACATTATTTTTTTTGGTTTGGTTTGGTTTGATTGGTTTTTTTCGTTGGTTTATTTTAATTAGTTATATTTATGTTTTATTTATTTAGTTTAGTTTACTTTTGCAATTAGATTTAAGTAAAATTATTTTAACGAAATGAAATTAAAATAAATTAATTTGAAATTTAAAATTTTAGAAATGTTTTTTTCGGAACTTTGTTTTCAAAGCATCAAAATTTGTATATCGAAACATAAATTTATTTCAAAATTTTAAACAAACATAAATTAATTTAAATATTTGTAAAAAAAATTTGTAGATCGAAACATCGTTTAAATCCGTGGGCCCCCACATCCAATATAAATTTATTTCCCTACAGTAAATTTTAAATATTCAAAAATAAGATTACCGAAAGTCAAATTTGGAGATCGAAACATCGTTTTTTGACGATTCTAAAAAATTTCGAAGTCCGTCAAACGGTGAAACGGTTTATCCTATAGTACTTTTCCATACGATCATTTTGGCACAAACTGGGGCTTGTTTCGATCTCCCAGTCAAAAGTTATGATACTTTAAAGTTTTAAAATTTATATTTTTGCCTGTAACATATGCATCTTGTTTCGGATAAATTTTTTTTCTACATGATTTGTGTTACTCTCGTCGAAAACATACAAATCGACTTATTATTTGACAAAAAACGATTTCAAAACAAGTACTTATGGCCGCTCGAAGTCTGCTCGACGGCAGACGTAATAGTCTTAACGACGAAAAAATTTACGATAAAAATATAATATTTATAAATATAAACGTCCAATTCATATTGATATTTTTTTTCCTAATTTTTTAAACTTTTATGCTTTAGATGGAATTTATACAAAACTTTTATGCTTTAGATGGAATTTATACAAATTTTGATGCTTTGAAAACAAAGTTCCGAAAAAAATATTTCTAAATATTTCTTTCCAATTAATTTATTTTAATTTCATTTCGTTAAAATAATTTTACTTAAATCTAATTACAAAAGTAAACTAAACTAAATAAATAAAACAGAAATATAACTAATTAAAATAAACCAACGAAAAAAACCAATCAAACCAAACCAAACCAAACAAAACCAAAAAAAAAAAAACGTGGGCCCCACGGGGCCAATTTCTGCCAACAGAGTTGGCTGAAATTGGCCCCCCCAATTTCAGCCAACTCTGTTGGCGGAAATTGGCCGTGGGGCCCACATTTTAATTTTTTTTAATTTTTTTGCTGCTTACGTGTACAGCAATTGTGTTTTCCGCCAACACTGTTGGCGGACGATGACTTTTTTTACAAATTTCTCAAACTTGTTTCGTTTATAATAATTTAATATAAATTTATTTCGCTACAGTAAATTTTCTGAAATAAGAACCCCGTGTTAACTTGGAACGAAGCGATTGACCAGTAGTATTCAAACCTCATTGCTACCATTGCGAGAATCTTAAGAGTACAGTAGGATTCACACCTTTTATATATATATATATATATATATATATATATATATATATATATAAAAGCCAGCTTTGGAAGAACTTGTTCTGCTCATGTTCTTTAGCGCTAGTGTTTTGACAGGAGTTTATAGCGCTAGGAACTATACTTGTCATTACTTACAAATTCAAATAGCAAAATATAGTGGTTCCCAAAGAGGAGGTACTTCCTTTTTTATCATTTTCTTCTTTCATCTCCTGGTGCTGTTAACACTCTTATTACCACCAAATACCCACATTTTTCTTTCCTCAGAGATCAACTGAATTTCAATGACCAGTCCAGAATCTATCTCAAGTTCAGTATCGGATCCTTCGAGTATCAGGATCAACAGTATCGATAATTTCGGATTAAACTATCGAAAAAAAATTTACTAAAATTAAAAAATATTGTCTACATTTGGACATAATTTTAAATATTTTCTATATTATTTCTTAGTACTTTTCAAATTGAATAAAATAGTAATTACTATTGTCGATTGTTTTACCTGCGAATAAATGTTTACATGTTTTTACAACCTTACTATATTTTTACACCCTTGTTGATTGATCTTTTTCGTTCAATTTTTTTTGTCCAATTGGGTGAAAAAAAAGATCCCCTATTGTCGGTATCTGTCAGTGTCAAATTGGGATATGCCAAACTGTATTGATATCGGCCGTATCGGATCAGTATCAGCCGATACCCCAAACTATGGTTCAAACTCAAGGGAGAGGACAGTAAAAAGTAACTTTTTTGACCAAAAATGTTGTCCAAAGCTAATTTCATTTCTGTTCTTATTTTACAACTTATTTCCACATAAAATGTACAAAGAAATACATGAAGGCTCCAGGACTATGTTCTGTACGGAAACTATAGGTAAAAGGAAAAGATTATTTCAGCTTATGACATGGGATAGTGGCCTCAACCACTTTATATATGTTGTTTCGCCAACTTTCAGGATCACCACACACCGGACTGCGTCAATGCGCATAACTATAGTGAGAAACTACACCGACCAGGCCTGGCATTCACTGGTTGAGGCTTTGCAGTGTTGGCTCTCTGAATCCTCGCAATTCAAGGTTTTGATATCAGAGATAATTTCGTCCTTAAAACGAGTAGTCTGCAGTTGCTTCATGTTCTGAGATCCTATATGACATCCCCAATTCTTCTCCAGAACGTCTTCGTATTACAGTTGCTCTTTGCATTAAACGGACTAATGATTGGACTACTTCAGACATGGGTGGGCGAAACTCTGGCTCAGGCTGCACCATAGCATGAAGCCACAAGTATTAGGACAATATACCAAACAAGGAGAGAAACATAAGACATGTGGCTGATAAGTACAACTAAGGAATCATAACTAGAAGCCTTTGCAATACAAGTGATAAGTTTTAGAAACGTTTGCAATTAGGCGATCACTAGATGTAGATGGAACTTACAAAATTCATAGTGCCTGCGTTTCAATCAGGAATTTTAAGTTCCAACTTATCAAATAGTTCCGGCTCCATAGGGTTTGGATACACTTCTAATTCAATTTTTTTGCAATCATACTGAACTTGGAAATATTCTCAGTAACCATATAACATAGTAATAGCCAAGATCACCTAGCTTCTTCCAACTTAATTGTGAATAAAAAAAAAAACTATAGTGACAACTACAGCGAAACTTTCCTACAATAGAAACTGAAATTAAATCAATTATAATCAATGATAATATTAACATAAAGCATTCAATAAATAGAAAAAATGATTCCTGTCAAAGGAGATCATAAAACCGTAAGTATACATCAAAATATTGTTGTCTAGTCTCCTTTGCAAAGAGGGAAATACGATGTGACAAAACCTTTACAAACAACCGTAATGTTTGGCATTTAATGATTCTTAATACACCAAACTTCCTTCAAAAGAATTCTTAATACATCAAAGTCCGCAGAGTAGCCACTTTTCAAAAACAGAAGATTATTTATAGAATTTTAGTTTCTACAGACTTGATAAAAAAATCTTTCATGATGGCAATGTTAATACAGAGTATGCAAGGGATTTAGCCTTGTGACATCGGAGTAATTGAGACGACAAGACACTGTTGATATTAGTTGATTATTTTATTGATTGTCTCATTGGCATTATATAGCCTTACAGTCATTAATACAATGATCTCAATCATTATGACAATAATCTCATAATGAAATATCCTGTGACATATTCTGGCATCCCAAATATGTCCTCAGGATATTCCCATGTGCTTATACTATACTTAAATATGACACCCAACATACCATATCAACACTCCCCCTCAAGATGGGTGAAAGATATTCACTAAGTCCATCTTGTCACATCATCTAATCATGCTCACTGAGGCGAGTCCCTTGGTTAGTCCATCTGCTACTTGATCCCTGGTTGGAACATGGTCAAGCTCCAGTAATCCATTATCCAACTTCTCTTTGATGAAGAATCTATCAATCTCGATGTGTTTGGTCCTGTCATGCTGTACTGGATTGTTGGCGATACTAATAGCTGACTGATTGTCACACCACAGTTTCATCTTGGCTCCTTGATCCAGCTTCAGCTCCACCAACATATTCTTCAACCATAGCAGCTCTGCATCTCCCAAGACCATAGCTCTGTACTCTGCTTCAGCTGTCGATCTGGCCACCACAGACTGCTTCTTACTCCTCCAGGGGACCAAGTTACCTCCTACAAATATGCAATATCCCGAGGTAGACCTCATGTCATCAGCACAACTAACCCAGTCAGAATCACAGTAGCCCTCGATGCTCACGTGATTGTTCTTCCTGAATATTAGTCCCTTCCCGGGAGCACCTTTCAAGTACCTCAGAATCTGGTACACTGCATCCATATGACCCTTCCGTGGGTCATACATGTAGCGGCTCACCACACTTACTGCAAAGCAGATATCAGGACGTGTGTGGCTCAAATAGATCAACTTGCCAACCAGTCTATGGTATCTGTCTCGATCAACTGGTTCTCCAGCCTCAGCATCAATCTTTAACCTCTGATCTATTGGTGTCGCTGCAGGTTTGCACCCCAACATCCCAGTTTCTGTGAGAAGGTCCAGTGCATACTTCCTTTGAGAGAGAACAATCCCCTCTGCTTCTCGAGCAATCTCAATCCCAAGGAAGTACCGAAGAAGGCCGAGATCCTTCACCTCGAATTCCTTGCCAAGCTTTCCTTTGAGTTGGGCGATCTCCTGCTCATCATCTCCTGTGATAATCATATCGTCCACATACACCGCAAGCATGGTGATGTGGCCTCCACTCCGACGGAAGAACACAGTATGATCAGCATTGATCTGCTGATATCCCATCCCTATCATCGCCCTTCTGAATCTGTCAAACCACGCTCGAGGAGACTGCTTCAGTCCATAGAGGGACTTCTTCAACCTGCAGACCTTGCCCACTGTCTGATTGGTGCCAAATCCTGGTGGTATCTCCATGTACACCTCCTCCACTAGATCTCTGTGAAGAAACGCATTCTTCACATCCAGTTGGTGTAGCTTCCATCCACCATTCGCTGCCAGAGAAATCAGAGTCCTGACAGTGCTCATCTTTGCAACTGGTGCAAAGGTCTCGTCATAGTCGATGCCGTACGTCTGACTGTATCCTTTGGCTACTAGTCGAGCTTTGTAGCGCTCAACCTGTCCATCTGGGTTCTGCTTCACGGTAAAGACCCACTTGCATCCAACTGCTCTCTTTCCCTCTGGCAGTCTCACAAACTCCCAAGTGTGGTTCTTCTCCAGAGCTCCCAACTCCTCGTGCATTGCCGCTTTCCACTTTGGATCGTTATTGACAACCTGCCAATTGTTAGGTACAGTAATACTATCCAAAGATGCTATAAATGCTCCATGAGAAGAAGGGATATGGTCATAAGAAACAAACTGAGCAATATCCCAACCATATCTGTTTGGAGGATTTCCTGCATTGCTGCGAGTGGTCCTCCGTACAGATAGTGGTGTGGGAGGAGTAGAAGTAGTAGGAATGATATCTTGTGAAGGAGGGGGTATCACCTGAAGGGGGGTTGGTGTCGGTGCCTCAGGAGTTGGGACGAACGCAGGCAAGGGACTTGGCACTGGCACTGTCGGTACTGGTCCTGCAGTTTGCTTCTCTCTCCTGCTGTAGGTAAGTAACTCTCCCTGAGCCGTAGGCCTAACACCTTCACCTTCTTGTCCCTTCTCCGTGCCTCCGTGCCAAACTTCTAAATCGGTTACCGCCAAGTTCTCCATTTCCCCCTCTCGCCTAATACTGGCAGTATTAGGCATGTTGTGTGAAGTTCCGTCCTGGCGGTAGTATGGCTCATGCTCCCGAAAGTGGACATCCATACTGACAAACTTCTTCTTCTCTACTGGACTCCAGCACACATACCCCTTCTGGGTCGCCGAGTAGCCTACGAAGATGCATTTGACCGCTCTAGGGTCAAGTTTCCCAACTGATGGCATGTTGTCCTTCACAAAACACACACACCCAAACACCTTCAGTGGGAGTATCCCACTATTATTGTCTTGCAATACCTCACATGGGGACTTCCATCCGAGGACCTTCGAGGGCATCCTATTGATGAGTTGAGATGCTGTCAACACTGCATGCCCCCACAGACTCTGTGGGACATTCATGTCGATCATCATACTTCTTGCGACCTCTAGAAGGTGTCTGTTTTTCCTTTCTGCAACTCCATTTTTTGCTGGTGTGTATGCACAGGTGGTCTGATGCTGTATTCCGTGTGCTGACAAGTATTCTGCAAGCGTCCTGTTGGTATACTCCGTTCCATTGTCAGACCTCAGTACCTTCACAACTGCTTTGTACTGAGTCTGGACATGCTTATGGAAATCCCGAAAACAAGCAGGTACATCATTCTTATTTTTCATCAAATATAACCAGGTAACACGAGAGGCACACTCAATGAAAGAAACAAAGTACTTATAACCATTCATAGTGTTAGTAGCACATGGACCCCAGACATCAGAATGTACTACCTCAAAAGCAAAAGTGCTCCTATGACCCGTGCCAACATATGAGCTCCTAGTAAGTTTTCCTAACTCGCACGCATCACATACTAATTTCTCTTTATTTGTTTTTGCATAAATCTCTGGATACAACTTACTTAGAATATCAAAGGAAGAATGTTCCATCCTCCGATGATGGAGTATCAAGGTATCCTCAGTCCTCTGCTGCAGTCCTTCCATGCCAGCCTTCTCTGCCATAGATACCAATGCTGAGTCCAGTCCTTCTCGATCTAGGTACCACAGTCCCTCATGCCAAGTGCCAGTCCCAAGTCTTCGTCCTGTCCCTTTCTCCTGGAAGGTCACCTTAGGAATATCAAAAGAAACAATGCATTTAAGTTGGAGGATTATAGAACTAATGGACAAGAGACTGACTGGAAAGGATGGAGCATGTAAAATATTGAATAATCTTACTGAACCTGTACAATTAACAGTACCCTTACCGACCACTGGCTGGAAAGTGCCATCAGCTGTCTGAATGTTGTCTGCTGATGCTAGGTGAGTGTAGGAAGAAAACTCACTAGCATTCCCCGTCACATGCCGAGATGCTCCCGAGTCGATAATCCAGTCTGATGATTTAAGGGAAGAGATAGACGCAAGGACAAGTGATTCGTCAGTACCTTCTGATGGATGGACATACATGGCAGCGTTGCCCCTAACAAAGAATGAGGTGGACGCCTCCTCTGTTTTACTCCTCATGTCTCCCAGTGCCTGGTCCTCCACAGTAAAGGTGCCATCAACTTCTCCGTTCCCTTCTGATATCAGGAGGTTCGCCCGATAACCTCCTCGGCCGCCTCGTCTACCCCCTCGACCACGACCACGTCCTCCATTATATCCTCGTCCGCCGAACGGTCCTCGTCCACCACCTGAATCTCCCTCCCTAGGTGGTTTGGTACAAGCATACCGATGATGACACATCTCCCCACAGTTGTAGCACTGCCGGTTATGCTGCCAGGGCTCTCCCTTAGATCCTGTGTTACCTGAGCTGGTGATCACTAGTGCTGACTTTGCTTCGGGGGGACCACCTGTCCCGGCTTGCAGCCTGATGCGTGTCTCCTCCTGGATCATGGCTGAGATAGCCTCCTCAAGGCTAGGGATCTTTGGTTGGGCTAGAAGTAGAGCCGTCCTCTGTGCGAAAGCTGCAGTCAGCCCTTTGAGGAACTTCATCGTCCTCTCCTGCAGACACACCTGTCTCTCCTTACACTTAGGGTCCCCGCAGCTCACCCGATCTGAGGAGTGATCATAATCCAACCACAGACGCTCCAACTCCGTGGCATACTCCTGCACCGTCTTCTCTCCCTGTACGGTGTCATCAATCTCCCCCTTTATCTGGAAGACCCGTAAGTTGGTCCCCACACCATCATAGGTCCTTCTCAACTTCTCCCACACATCTTTCACCATCTTAATACCGTCTACTGTGGCGGCAATAGACTGGACTAAGAAGTTGAAAAGCCAGATGTAGATCACCATATGAGTGGACTTCCACTCATCGCGTCCTGTCGAGCCCTCGTCCGGCTCTGTCGTCTCGCCCGTCAGGAACCCCTCCATGTTTTTTCCTGCGAGGGTTCTTCTCACCCGCCGTGACCAACTCAGATAGGTGGCTGGTCCATCTAATTTCAGATCGATGGAGGGAAACTTCAACTCCGGCGACGTTCGTGTCGTGTTCTCACCAGCCGACATCGTCAACACCTTCATCAACGTCGCCACCTCTGCAGAATCTAGCTTCTTGATGATCTCCTACATCGATGCGTCGTCTATCCAATCACGTCACGTCCGCTCCACGACTCACGCTCGTCCTCGTCGTCCGCTCCTAGATCCGAACATGTCCCCCCTTTTTTCAGATCTAGGCATCCCTATTAGGCGTTGTCTCGTGCTGGTGCGGAGGAGGCGGCAGCACGCATGTCACAGTCGCCGTCGCAGCAGTCGCAGCAGCAGTAGTAGCCGCAGCAGTAGCGGGACGGGGCAACAACAGCGAAGGGCGGCCTGCGAAGGGCGGAGAAGAGAAGAGAAGGGAAGAAGGGGGGGGCGTGGAAGAGTTCGGTGGAGGAGATCTAGGAAATCCTCCTGTAGGTTTGTGGAAGCTTGGTGACGGCTAGGATTTGTGAAAACTTGGCTCTGATACCATGTTAATATTAGTTGATTATTTTATTGATTGTCTCATTGGCATTATATAGCCTTACAGTCATTAATACAATGATCTCAATCATTATGACAATAATCTCATAATGGAATATCCTGTGACATATTCTGGCATCCCAAATATGTCCTCAGGATATTCCCATGTGCTTATACTATACTTAAATATGACACCCAACATACCATATCAACAGACACTACTCTGTGTTGATGGATATGGTTCCAAAACAAATATAGGAATATGAAGTTAACGATGTGAGGGAAATCAAATTCTGTAAGGACTCTTAAGGACTGCTGAAGCATAATATTTTCTATCACACTGATACAAAATGAGAAAACAAGGCATAAAGAGCACCTGAACGCATAAGGCAATGATGTCAGCAAAACGTGAAAGTGATTTTGCGGGATACATGCCATTTAGTGTCGGATCAACCATTTTTGCCAATGCATCTATATCATGAAGTTGAGGAGTCGCCCATCTGACAAGAGATTGTTCTGACCTTGGTCTGGAACTGATGCATACATGATACATCAAACGGAACAAGAAGACTTGAGAAATGACAGACCACTACCAAATTCCAATATCAAAATGAAAGCATTAAAAAGGAAAAGTAGGAGAACAGGAACAGACCTGTCAAGTGGCTTCCGCCCAGTCAAAAGCTCCAACATAACTACTCCAAAGCTGTACACGTCACTTTTTACCGTGTAAACTCCAGACATGGCGAATTCAGGAGCACTGTAACCAAATGAACCAACCATCTCTGTTGAAATCTGTACAGAGCACATGAGCATTATGATTTTTTGAATATTGCAATGCTTTTCTTTACTCATTACCTTGTAAGTTCTCGTCGACTAACCTGTCTCTCTGTATTGGGTGTTAATGCAGCTAGCCCACAGTCTGATAAGTGAGGATTAAACTCTTCATCAAGTAGAATATTTGCCGATTTGAAGTTTCTATGAACAACAGAAGGCAAGCAAACTTCATGAAGATACCTGCATACGAGGACAAGGAAATTGTATTTATTCTGAATTTATATTTCAAGATATAGATTAAGCTGATTTAAACAGTAGGTAAGAAAGGACTTACTCTAAAGCCCTAGCAGTACCAAGTGCCACCCTTACACGAGCATTCCAGGTAAGTGCGCTGTTATCTTCAGTGTAGTGCAACATATCGTGCAGGGTTCCATTTCCAATATAATCATAAACCAAAAGGCGCTGCCCATGCTCCACACAGTAGCCTGCAAGTGCCGTAATGTTCGGGTGCCTAAGTCGTGACATATTTGAAACAACCTCAAGAAAATTATCTTCCTCCTGTAAAGATAATGCTGCACTGTCTATCTTCTTTACAGCAAATACCTACAAAATATAATAAATTGATCAATGCACTGTTCTCTAGCACAGACTATTGCCAAAATTATGCTCAAGAGAAATTATATATACCAGCAATCGGCCAATAGTTGAAGAAGTAAATAAGTCTTGGTCATATACGTATAGTACAATAAGATCTTAGAAGTGGACTTTATTACTTATTTAGGGTACTAAATTACTCAAGAACTCCTTGCATTTTATTGAAAATAGATAAATGCCATCTCTATTATTTTTCTTGGCAGTTTTTAACACTCTTCCATAACCCTATTAATTACTAGGCTAGCCACATGACCAGTTTATGATCAATTAACTTTGTCACTTGCTTCTCTTCCTTTCTTGTCTGTTACAAAGAGTATTCTGTATTCAGTCAGCTGGTCGGCCTTTTGGCTCTATTTGCCAGATTATTCAGATCAGTGTTGACGAATTTGACAGTGATGCAATTTCTTTACACACAAATAATGGAATCTTTTACTTGTATTTGTTTGTAGTTTGTTCTCTACAGGTTTTACTTTTTCTTGTGGCTTCATTTTCTCTTCCTTTCTTCCATTTATTTCTCCCTGGTTTCTCTATGTTTTATCTTTTCTCTCAAGATTGTGGAATTGTTTCTTCATAAGATTGCTCCTCTATGAAAGGTGCCTTCTCCAGCCTGTCGGAGAGTTATGTAGCACAGACACGGCAAAATGGTGTCTTATCCGTATCGTGTTTGTAACCGTGTCCATGTCCATATTCTTGCAACATAGATAACTACTCTTGTACCCATGTGAAAATGTATGCATCTTGTATCCATATGGTGTCCATATCCGTACTCGTGCAACAGTCAGTAACAATATTTTACCAGCCTATTTTTATAGGACCCTATAAGAAGCTAAAAAGATACTAAATCCAAGTATTAGCTTCATAATCCTAAGAATCATCATAATCCTAGGAATCCCTCTCATTTACGCAGAGAAATATAAAATCAGTAGAATAGTAGTAAGCAGAAATGACCTGTCACTTACCTTAATGAATATTGCATATAATGGAGTTAGTAAAGATAAAAGCTTCACATCTAGAGGAAGAATAATTCACTACCTTTCCGTTGGAGAACTCTGCTCTGTAGACCCGACCAAGGGAACCTTCACCAACAATACACTCTTGGCTAAAGCTATTTGTTGCACTTTGAAGAGAAGCAACAGAATAGGAAGCTACAGTAATTGGGGACTTTGGCCTTTTTACTGAACCATTTTTTTCATTGGCCTTCTCAACCATCATCTTGTCTACAGGTGGAGGCTTAAGATTTGCTACTGAAGCACTTATATTCTGCTCCTGCAGTTGAGTGTTGGTCACTACAAAGTCAAGTGCAAAACTTGTCAGCTAGAACGAAGTAAATGGGCTTATTAAGTTGAAAAGCGAAGTACAAGATTAAACATTTCAATATTCTCCAAAAAATAGACATTTCAATTTCTCGCTTTCATACAGAAGGTAAGTGCTCACCCAGGATAACTTGAGGACGCAAGTTCCAACCATTTTCATTACCATGTTCCTCATAATATATACCAATCTGGTTTGTGTGAGTTAAAAACTCCGATAATAACGTTGTACAAGCACAAACTTTGATACCAAATATTGAAGGGAAGAAACTAGCAATATGCTCCAGTATGCATGAAAACCATAGCTACAAATATAGGTGGTTAGCACATTAGTGGCAAGTGGTATATGTGAAGGCGGTGAGAGATTAGTACCAAATCTACTGCCAATTAACAGTGATGTAGTCGATAAACAAACTCCAACTACAAAGTGATTCTAGACTCTAGACTGATTAACTCAAACTACAAGTTGGCTCAAGACTCTAGACCCATCAGCCAAACTGTGCTCCTTATTTCTTCTACTGTTGATTTTGAACAAAATGCTGTTGTTGGGCTCTTTGATGATAGCCACAAATGGACGTGATTAGAACATTACCAGAAAGGAAGTGGATGCAAAGGCGATGAGAGATTAGCACCAAACCTCCTGCTAATAATGCTTGTAGACAATGATGATCGTGCTGCTTTTAACTATTTTGACCATGTTTCAACCTATCGTTTAGCAACAAATCATTTGCAATAACATATAAGAAGCCATAGCATTAGCTACAAATGCACAAGTGCACATTGAGACCTATCCAAACCATCGTTCTATGGCAGAATCACCACAACTCCCAATGCACCAAAAAAACATCCATAAGAACTTCAACATAACCAATCTTCCTCAATTCCATCAGATCACCTCTCTCAGTATCGATCATATGCTTTCACCAGAATCGCAATGTCACATGATTTACAAAAACAGATATGATGAAATTCAAATTCTTTAATCAACGTATCACGTACTCTAGAAAGCAAGAATAGGCAAAATGAAACTCCACAAGCGTTCTGATAGGACATGTTTAGAAATTTGTCTCTTAAACCCCAATACTAATGAGCAATAAATAAGAAAATTGCATCAGAATAACAATAATTGAAGTGTTGGGTTAAATTAGATATTCAGATTTCATCGACAAATATGTTTAATTCAGATTCCATCAACATATATGTTTAAATATCTATATTTTGACGCCATCAAGAAAGGAGTTAAATGTAATAACTTTGTTGTTTGAGGGCATGAAACCTAACTGCAAAGAACATTACTCAAAAAGATAATATCAAGGTTCAAAGTATCGGTATCGGAATCGGTATCGGACCATTCCTATGAGTATCGGGATCGGCAGTATCGGTAGTATCGGCGGTTTCGGATCGGAGTATCGGATTTTTTGGTATCGGAAAGCAAACAACTATTAGTAAATTATTAATATTTTAGAGAATATATTTTATACATTTATGCATAATTTAAAGTATTTTCAGTATTGTTTCTTAGTATTTTTGATATTGAATGAAATAGTAGTCATCCTTGTCGATTGATTTATATGCGATAGATAAATTTTTCTCTTTTATATGTTTTTACAACCTTACTATACTTTTACATCCTTTCTAATTGGTCTTTTTAATTCAAATTTTTTTGCCGAATTGACTGGAAAAGAGACCTCTAATGTCGGTATCGGTCAGTATCGGGTATCGGTCGGTATCGGATCGGGACATGCCAAACTGTATCGGTATCGGCCGTATCGGATCGGTATCGGCCGATACTTTAAACTATGGATAATATAAGGAAGAAAATTATCCCTTTTCCTCTGTAAAAGAGATTAAAATAGTATCATTTACCATTAAAGCAATCAAATGTTCATTCCATGTGCAATATATATAAGCTTCTAATAAACCAAAGAACATCATAGCAAGACTGACATTTACGTTGGTGAAGGCCAATAGGAACTCAAAAAAGAAATGATTAGGAGGAAACTGTACCTGTGCCAGCAACGGCAGCAGATCTCAAAGGGCTGCTTGTATTATTTCGGGTGTCCTTTTTGCCCTTGTGGAAATTGCAACAACACAAGATCACAGCAAGAATTACACACAAGCCACTGAGAACTGATCCTACAACTATGCCTATAATCTGACCAGTAGTCAAACTGTTCTTCTTCCCACTATGGTTTGGATGAGAGTCATGGCCTCTTGGTATTTGAGGTGTTCCTGCTGGCCCTTGGCTATGATTCCGATTGTTATGTGATCTCCTTGGAGGAGGTGGGGAATAAGGAGGTGGAGGGGGGGCTGGACTATTTGCAAAAGAGTTACCACCAAGCCTGTGCAGGTGAAGGTAGACCAATGTATCAGGACTAAAATCAAAGAGAGAGGAGTGTGGAAAAGACCACTCTGATAACTCACACAAGGTTTGGAATCACTTTGAACTCCTGGGGTATCCATCCAGTGAAATGATTGTTCGCAATGTTTCTGTAGAGAAGACAGGTTAGTACCACAATTATCTAGAAATAACCCCTGACCTGAGAAAGAAGTTAAACAGTCACCCAGAAATAAACCCTGACATGAGAATGAAGTTAACTTACAGAGTTGTCAAACTAAGGTTGGTGAGAATGTTTACTTGGCCACTTAATTGATTATCTTGCAAATAACTGCAACACAACATTTTGCTCTTCATTTAGGAAAGTTCTAATGTACAACTTGAAAATGCATAGTAATATCTTGAGCAGTCACCAATTTGAGAGCGCTTACAGGCTTGAAAGGTTTGACAAATAGCCAATAGAATTCGGGAGATCCCCGGTAAAGTTATTGACGGACAAGTCTCTGCCACAACAGTGCACATGCTTAAGAATGCATATATAGGACCTCAGAGAAATTCATAATAGGTAGAATGTTGAATAAATGATTTTGCATAAGATAATAGATATCAAGTTCGTGAAGTTTAGTCTGTTCACAGTGTAATTATTTGCTTATGATGCTGGTTTCAACTCTCAAGAGTTAAGTTATAGATAATCTGTGCACAATTCATTTTGCTAACCAAGATACTAATAATAAGAATCCACTTAGAACTACAAAGACCATAATTTTTCCTTCATAATTTAGGAGTGAAATTGTTAGTCATAACAACAGTAATGAAAAATCAAGTAAAATGTTATCAGATATCTTACAACTGTGATAGATTCTGGAGATTTGCGAAGATATCTCCAATTGATTGAGACAGCAAGTTGTGGCTGGTATTCCTACAATCAAGAGTTCATGCACACATAAGTAATGGACCTAATGCTAGTAGTTCGATTACTTTTTCATCGGATGGCAAATCATAACATGCACAAGAAACTTACAGGTAGGTAAGCGACAGCATGCTAGATATAGAGTAAGGAAGGTTCCCACTGAGATTGTTGCTTGCAATATTCCTGCAACATCCAATGAAACCCATCACCTTATATATGAGAATTGTTCTACGAAAGAACCAGCACTAGAGAAGAAAACATACAGGTAGGTAAGATTTGGTGGTAGCTGATACGGGATCGTGTCATGTATGTTGTTGTTGCTCAAATCCCTAATAACAAAGACAAAATCCCCCCCTGCAATTAGTAATCAGAAGACTCACGCACGAGATCTTTATGCATCACAAATGAACAAAGCAAACTCACATAGTTCTCAAGGACACCAAATCTGAAAGGAGATATCCAAGAGTACCACTGAGTCCCAACCCAGAAATCTGACTATTAACATCACAATAAATATAGTTACATAATCTGACAATTATGAGTATAGCTTAACAAAATAATTGACTAAATTTGACTACTTAGACAACATTGAGGTGACGGATGAACCCGAACATGAAATCCCCTTCCACGACTCTCCGCAAGGATCTCCGCCGTTTGATGTCCATCCAGAGAGCTGTTGAGGGCTATTCAAGGAGCTGTAGAAGTTCCCAAGAGCTTGAACTGCAAATTACGGAATTTTACATATCCTTAATTATTATTTTTTTAATAACAGGTAGCATTCTGTAGGTGGACATGATCACATGCAGTTATATATCAGAAATCGAAAATATTATAACTGGATTTAGAGGGAGACAAAGAAAAAGTACAAAAAACCAATTCATGGGCGTAAAACACTAAATTTTAATCAAAAGAATTTAAATTATCAAATGTACTTAAGATCAACGATAAAAATATCAAAAAACCAATTCGGCATAAAATTTACCAAATACCCAGAAATAAAAAACTGCTCACTTAAGATTTTAATGAAGATCTCACTTACTGCATCTGATCCGATGATGGGCAATGCATTTAGACTATCAAAAGTGGGAAGTATTTACAAAAATACAGCAAAAAAGATTAAGAAGCTACAAGTAAACTCCAGCAGCACACTTCATGGATCATAAATCACAGAGATTAAACCAAACGAATTGGAATTTATCAATGCACTTATAATCGTCAAAAAAATATTACTCGGCATACTATTTAGCAAAAACCCAGAAATAAAAACTGCTCCTTTCAACATGTGATCCAATGATGGGCGATGCACTTAGACCATAAGTGGGAATCAGTCAAAAATGCAAAAAATTAACAAAATTTATTGAAATTTATCAAATGTCCTCAAATCAACAACAACAAAAACTAGGTGGGCATACTATTTAGCAACAAAAAAAACCCAGAAATAAAAACTGCTCCTTCCGATGAAAGATCTAAGCTTTTTGCATATGAATGATCCATTGGAGCAGAGAGCAGTACCATCAGAAGGATCTGTAGCTGATTGAACAAGCAAGAAGAAGAGGCACTGGGGAAGCACCAAGAGGAGGAGATGGAGAGCATGCATTCTGCTTCTCTCTCTCTCTCTCTCTCTCTCTCTCTCTCTCTCCTTCTTCTTCTTCTTCAGTACTGTGTATTTGTTTGTTTTAGAGGAATAGTTCTTTTGCTGCCGACAGTCCGTTTCATTGTGAAGCAAAGCATATGGAGAAATGAGAATCTCTCTCTCATTTTTCACTTTTTTTTTAAAAAAGAATTCATGTGACAACTAACTCACAATTTTGTAAATTAGTAGTAGGTTACTCCTTATCTTATATTTGTAAATTCTTGACTTACCAACTCAAGGCAGGTACTTATGACTTGTAAAGTGTTGACCAAAGGGTTAAATTCTTCCTAATTATCAAATTAGGAATGCATCGTTACATGCGCATACGTATAAATACCATTTTATACGCTGCATGGTGTGTATCCGTGTGTGTTTGATATACTGTGTGGATCACGAACATAACTAGAATCTAAAAAAAAAAAAAAAAAAACATAAATTAAATTTTACCTAATTATAGTATAATTAGTAAGATTCAAAATAAAAAGAAGAAAAAATTGGTTTCGGTCAAACATATATCCGCTATAATATAAATACCAAGGGTTACCATCACATCAAACTAACGACACCTTCACTATCGAGTCCTATTATGTTATTATAATTACGTTACTAATTTAAATATCAAATGTTACCATCACATCCAAGGTGAGGTGAGCATCCGTTCGGATCAAAACAAAATCGAACCAAATAAAAATAATCGAAATCGATCGAAAACTGAATAAACAAAATCGAAACTGAATCGAATTAGACCATAACCGAACTAAACCAAACTGAATTAAATCGGTTCAATTTTTTAATTTTTTTATTTATTTACGAATATTTTAATATATATAGTAAATAAATATTCCTAGATATTATATATATATATATATATATATATATATATATATATATATATATAAACTAAATTTTTTTATTCGATTTTCGGTTTTGGACCAAAATCGAAATCCAAAACCGAAATCGAAACCAAATAATAAAATTTAGTATTTTTAAAACCGAAACCGAATCAAATTTTTTTTAAAATCGAACCGAATCTTTTGTTCGATTCGGTTCAATTTTCGGTCCAAAATCGAATAATGCTCACCCCTACATCGAAGAACGACGACAACGATGCTTCATTAGCGAGTCATATTATGTTATTATAAAAACATTGCTAACATAAATATCAAGTGTTACCATGATATTTCACTAGCGAGTCTTATTACGTTAGAGAAAATTTGAGTTACATTCTACTTTTTTTTTATATATAGTGCAACTCATTGCTTTATCGTAATGTACAAATCACTCCACTTTAATCAAAAAGTGGAATGGATTTGTACGTCCCACTATTTTAGTGTATAGCAACCATGTGTTTCAGCAGCTATTAGCCGATCTGTCATTAGTGAGATGGGTTTGTACGTCCCACTTGCTAATCCCGTGGAGGACCATCATGTAGTTAGGACGCATGCTAGGCTAGCATTTTTGCATACCTAACTGTTTGATGCAGAGACGGACAGAAAAAGAGAACCTCGTATATATATATATATATATATATATATATATATATATATATATATATATATATATATATATATATGTTGCTAACTTGTATGTCTGCTGTAGGGATAACCGCTAGGCCATGGGTAAGGATCACTGAATAAGTAATCACTTGTATTTCCTTATGCCATTGTGTTCTTTACTTTTCTGCAATATATGTGTCGCTGCTCAATTTTTGACCGAAATACCATTTTTCTATTCCCAGACTGAGCAGGGGGGACTAGTAATAATGGTAATTTGCTTGGAGTATTTCGCTCAAAAATTAACGGTCAACTAACGGAAGTGGAAGAATTTATATATTATTGTCACGCCCCTGTCCCAAAATATGTAGGACTAGGAATACGTAACACGCCCAGCCGTACGTATACATACTCCAATATATGGAAAACATATACATACGTACGTTGTACATGAATATCCAATCCACCAGTGGTAATATACTGTCACAACAAGTCATACACAATCTATATCTCATCCACAGCACAATATATCAGTAGTAATAAAGAGCCGAATAATACTGAATATCCAAATATAAGTATCAAGTCTGATAGTCAGGTGGAAACAAATCCACTACAAAATGACTATACTAAAGTAGTAACAAAATCTCTAAGCAGTGATAAAATCACAGGTACTCTGAGGGTAAGGCCTCCTCAGTCAGGTATGTAGTATCTGGTCCAGGTCCGTACTCCTGTGGGTACTCCTGCTCATCCATATCTGGAAAGGGACCAGGTCCTCAGAGGGACGTAACAAGATACATAAAAACATGCTAATATAATACTGAAATATAAACATCCATTGGGTCATCTAACCGTCTATGTGAATGCAGTTTGAGAACAACTTTCCAACCTGTGGACTATCTGGCCATAAATGGGATTGACATGATTTTCTCGGAGAATCAGAGGCCTACAAAGCATGTCGTCTTTTGAACGACAGAGGCCGCCAGGTAGTAGGGGAATTCTCCCGTATCTCCGGTGGAGCGTACGGATAAATATAAGGAAAGTGCAAAGGAGCCCAAATGTCTTACTTGTTGTTCTCCCCATCCCATGCTCTAAGCCTGCCATATCCATGACACGATAAAATCTCTAAATAACTGCCAGGTCTACTAGCATACAAAGTTTCTATCAGCAGTTATCCCTAACGCACGGGCTATACGTACAGGAGGCCAGACCTGTCACGCAGTCCGTGATCTATATGAGACTCACAACTCGTGTAATAACTCTATCTTGACCAATAACATATGCTAATGGGTAGTCTCAAAAATAGGTCCAATGCAAATATACAAATAAAACAGAATAAGAGCATCATGTGGAATGTAATTAGCAGTAAAATAGCAAGGTATACCTGCCGAGCAAAAGTCCTGGATAGTGCACGTCAAAATAGCGTTTCAGTGAGGTGTTAGTGCTTTGAGTGTATTGCATGGATATATATAGAGAATAAGGGGTGGTGGAGAAAACTTAGTGTTTAAGAAACTATTGCTGTCGTTCTTTCTTCTCATTGGTTCAGATTTCGGTCAAGGAGAAATTAGTAATAGTGTTAACGAGTGGTAGAATGAGAAACTTACACGTGTAGGAAAGGAAAATAAAGCAAAGTTGAGTTTTGCTTCTGCTGCTGATATTTTCTAATGTTTTGTGGTTTTATGCGTGGTGCAAAGAGTTTTAAGCGGTGAAGGATATTACGCAGGGAATTTATTTTACGCGTAGAGAAAAGAAAAGTTTACGCGTATGAGTTATACGTGTGGTTTTGCTACTGCTGCTAGTATAATTACGCGCGGAGAAGAGAAGCAAAGTTTACGCGTATTGATGAGTTGCTGCTGATGGATTTTATGCAGTAAAGAAGAAGAAGCGGAAAAAATAGTTTTTACGTTTAGACAGAAAATTAAGAATTTGTGGATTTATACGCAGGTTCAGCTAAACGGGTTTTGGGTTGGATCCGATAGGAAATTCTATTTTCTATTCTTTCCTATATTTTTAAATAAATAAATAAATAATAATAAATAAATAGAAATAGGGTTTTCAGGAGTAGGGATCTTACAATTATGGTAAAGCGGTAGGGTGCACCTTGAATTATGATAAAAAAAATGGTGTACAACTCAAAATTTATTATTATGTTATTATAAGAGCATTCAAATCACAATAGAAACATTTTATACCATATTTTAAATTTTATAAAAATCGTATAAATTAATATATTTTTAGTGTCTTCTCCATATTGGTACACAATAACATACTTCAAATAACACACAAAATACATACGCAAAATTAATCTCATTTTTTTTCCTTTTTCTTTAATTAATACATTTTTTTTCTCTTTTGGTGGATCCAGTTGGATTATTATTCATTTATTTCTTTATTTAAAATTTAATTATTATTCCTTTGTTATGGTACGTTTAAAATTTGAAATGTCTCTTGGCTTATTAGTATTTTTTAAGTGTGAACAAAAACCCACTGTAGCTTTCAAATATTGCAATTTTTGAGTAAAATAAAAATGTAGCACTTGAAATCACTCACATTGTGGATGTTCTTACGTTACATTGTCTTAGAGCATCACTAATAGATGGTGCCCAAAATTTGATCTTGCGTCTCAAAATTTTTATAAAAAAAAGATAAATGTAGAATGGGTTAGGTTTATATGAGAATAGTAGAGAATGATAAAATAAACTTTTGTCCCAAAGATCGTGTAGTCAAAAATGATGGGAACGGGGTCCATCCCCATAATGAATAAACATGAATTTAATCCATAGAAATCGGTCATCCATGGTTGGGTTCAGCCAAGTACTTAGCCATTTTTCTAGATGCAGTTTCTGTGACAAGATTCAATTTTTGGAGGCTATTTCGAGGTCGTTGCAATCATTATTTGGCTCGGTCTTCAATACAAAAGTTGTTGAAAAAAGTTTTCTCTTTCAACCAGGCTTTGAACCAAGTTATTTGGAGGTGTATTGAAGAAGTTATGACCATCTGAAGTAGCATATCTATTCATATTCTGCATACATTAAGCTTGCATGCATATATTGGGAATGAAGATCTCTCGGGACAGAAGTGCGAGAAATTTGTGGCTAGAAAGATACATTGAACGTGTTCTGGAGAGGTTCAATATGGTGAACTCTAAGTCAGTCAGCACACCGCTAGCAGCTCATTTTAAGCTAAGTGCACAACAAAGTCCTTCAAGTGAGAAGGAGAATGATGAGATGAAGAGCATTTCATTTGTCTCGACCGTCGGAAGTTTGATGTACTCATTGGTTTGTACAAGATCCGACATAGCACATGCGGTTGGAGTGGGAAGTCATTTTCTTGCTAATCCTGGTAAAGCACATTGGAAAGCAGTAAAGTGGATCCTAAGATATCTTAGAGGAACCCCTAAATATTTTTTATGTTTTGGAGATGGCAAACTTATCTTGGAAGGTTACATTGATTCTGACATGGCAGGTGACTTAGACAAGAGAAAGTCCACATCAGGATACTTGTTTACCTTTGCAAGAGGGGCGTATCATGGCAATCAAAGCTGCAAAAGTGTATCGCTCTATCCACCACAGAAGCTGAATATATTGCTGCTACAGAAGCCAGCAAGGAGCTCTTATGGATGAAGAATTTCCTAAAGGAGTTATCTCTCAAGCAAGAGAAGTACACTCTATATTGTGACAGTCAGAGCGCCATTGACTTGAGTAAAAATGCTACCTATCACTCAAGGACAAAGCACATTGATGTACGTCATCACTGGATCCGAGATGCTTTGGAAAATCGCTTGATGCATATTAAGAAGATTGATACAAGACAAAATTCGTCTGACATGATGACGAAGTCTCTACCAAAAGAGAAGCATAACTTCTGTCGTAGGAAGGCAGGTATGACTACTGTTTGAGAACTTTTTCCTCATGAGGATGGAGGGGGAGATTGATGGGAATGGGATCCATCCCCGTGATGAATAAACATAAATTTAATCCATGGAAATCGGTCACTCATGGTTGGGTTCGGCCAAGTACTTAACCATTTTTTGGGTGCAGTTTCTGTGACAAGATTCAGTTTTGGGAGGCTATTTTGAAGCTGTTGTAATCATTATTTGGCTCGGTATTCAATACAAAAGTTGTTGAAAAAAGTTTTATCTTTCATCCAAGCTTTGAAACAGGTCATTTGGAGGTGTATTAAAAAATCTATGACCATCTGAAGTAGTGTCAAGTCCGAGTCCCAAAATACGTAGGACTAGGAATACGTAACACGCCCAGCCGTATGTATACAAACTCCAATATGTGAAAAATATATACACACGTACGTTGTTCATGAATATCCAATTCACCAGTGGTAATATATTATTACAACCAGTCATACACAATCTATATCTCATCCACAAAATATCAAGGAATACTGTAAGTACTGGAATATAAGTGCTGAGTCTGAAATGTCATAGTACAAGCCAGATATGTCTGGTGGGAACAAACCCACTACAAAAGCTAAGATAAAAGTGCTAAAATATAGCATGACTAGAGCATCGTCTATCTAGATAAAGAGGCTCCAGCTCTAGATGGTGAGTCTACTAAAGATCAGGGGGACTCTGATGGCAGCACCTCTAGCTCCTCCTCAGATGCATACCTCGTCTCCTGCCCAGGTCCGTATACTGTGGGATAGTACGCCTCAACTAAATCTGGAAGGGAACCAGGTCCTCAGTGGGACATAACAAGATACATAAAAGCATGCCATATATAAATACTGAATAAAGTAAATAAGGGTGTGCTAACCATCTAAGTGAATGCAATGTGAAGACCTCATAGTACGTATGGAAAAGTGTAGGCTAGACATATGCTGACTTAATTCACCAATCGTCGTAACTAGCTAGTATATGCCACATATGTTCCCAGAAACATGGGCACTCTGCAATCGTCCATCTCCGAGGAGCATGGTATCCGAAGGTATAACGTCAAGGAGGTGGGTGTCCCATACGCCTACTAGCTGTCTTCCCCGCCCAATGCAGGTATACAAGTTGAATACACAACGTGCATACCACGTAGCTATATGCCAAGTCACAATTTTCTAGATATCCTTATTTCGTGCTAAACCGTGATGTGTGTCTCACGCACCGGTAGCTAATCGAGTACGCGAACCCGTATCCCAACATAAATTACAATTGTGATGTGTATACAAGTGTCAGGTCTAGGAGGATGTCAGAATACCCTCGTATCTGTAGGTGAGTCTGCTAATGTCTAACTCAGTTACACTACGTATCGACAGATTTGTCGACTGCACCTGAGTCAATCTCGAGCGTGCACAGTTATATGTATATCGCAACAAGAAATCATACGATAGTTTATAATTTAAACAGTAGAAATATGGCAAGATATACTTGCCGAGTAATGGTGCAAGCGTCTACAGCAGTGTTCTAAGTTTTAGTGAAAGAAGAAATGGAGTTAGGGTTTGGGGTGCAATGCATGTAATATATATAGGGATTTGGAGTCGGTTTACGCAGGGGGGTATTTTAGTTATTAGTGGTTTCAAAACCACTGCTGCTGTTGGTTTTCTTTCTTGGTTTCGGTTTTGGGAGAGTTTAATAATAAACAAATATAAAGAGGCGGTGGGGGGGCTGCTGATATTTTTCCTTACACGCGCGGAGTAGGGAAAGCCAAGTTGGGTTTTGCTACTGCTGCTGCTGATATTTTTACGCGGGTTTGGGTAGGTTCCGGCGGGTCGGGTTTAGATCCAATAGTAAATTCTATTTTAATTAATTATATCTATATATATATACATATCTATACATAGTAAAATATCTAAAAATTATATTGGTGCATACGGCTAAGCTAGCAACTGTCCAAAGGGTATCCTACATGAAATAAATTAGAAAAAAATTATAATGGCTCCAAAAATCCTCTAAATGCTTAAATACCTCAAAATAAAATCTCATAAAATCTATTCTCTCTTATTTAGCTCATAACTAATATAATTAAATAATTAATACGGTTTTCAAGATCGGAGGTTTTACAAGTAGCCTATCTATTCATATTCTGCATGCATTCGGCTTGCATGCAACATTGATGATAGATGAACGAATCTTGGAAGAAGGAACGAATATTTCCTTTCGACTTCTCCATGCAACGAATGTGATGTACCCAAGAGGCATATCCTCCCTATAAATAGAGGGAAGATGGTGAAGGTTGAACACAACAAGTAACAAGAAGAACAATACACAACTTGTAATCTTCACACTTGTAATCCACCTCAAGTGAGTTTGTGAGAGAAAGCGATCCTCAAGTTAAGTTGTACCAACTTGAGAGAAGGTCCTTGTAATCTTTCATTTGATTATAGTGAAAACGGTGAAGAAGGGGCGGGCGGAGGACGTAGGCTCAAATTGAGCTGAACCTCGATAAATCTTATGTGTGTTCTCTTTCTTAATTTCTCTTCTCTTCCATCTTTATTTTATCTCATCACAAAGATGAAAAATGTCTTATTTTTTACAACAAAAAATTAATGTGAAAAAAATAATGTAAATCTATAATTGAGTTTCAAATTCGGACTTACTATTCTACAAAATAATTTTCTACATTCTGAATCTAGAAATTTTCAGGCCCAGCCTATAGCTCATGTGGGCGGATTGGAGCTAAAAGTCTACAAATTGAAATTTGGTATAGTTCTTACTATTCTACAAATTAAGTTCCTACATTATGAATCTAAAATTTAGAAATTGGAATATGCTTATTAATGATGCTTTTAGGCTTCGTTTGGTTCGCAGATAGAAAAGGAAAGGAAATTAATTTTTTATTGTTATTTTTCTTTGAAAAATTACAATTTTTATTGATTTTTTTTTTTGGTAATGCCAAAAAATTGGAAGGAAAAGTAAATACTTAAAAGTGGAAAAGCAAATTCTTGGTTGGATAGAGAAAACTATTTTTTTTCCTAATTTATTTTCTATTATGAATCACTTTCCTTTCCTTCTCAACTCTTTTGGCTCATAAACATAGAAAAGTAATCACTTTCCTTTTTCAACCTCATGATTCCGAGTGGGAAAGGAAAGGAAATCAATTCCTTATTATTTTATTTTCTTTGGAAAATTACAATTTCCTTTGATTTTTCTTTCCTGTATTTAAAAATGTCAAAAAAATTATAAGAAAAAGTGAATATTAAAAAGTGGAAAAGTGATTCATTGGTTGGATGGAAGAAACTATTTTTTTTCTCCTAATTTTTTTTTTATTAGAATTTTTTTTTCTTCTCAATTTTTTTGACTTCCAATATTTTATTTAATTTTTTTAATTTTTTTGACTTCCTCATTTACCTTTTTCAACTTCATGATTCTAGAAACGAAAGCGAGTTATTAGGGTACACATGTATGGAATTAGAATAAAGAGTTTTGATGGAAAGAGAAAAGGAGAGATGGTGACAGGCAAAATAATGATGGCAGGTAGTATTAACAGGTATTATGTGGGGTAGGGTTTGGTGGGTGAAATGAATTGAAGGGGGGGGGGGGGGGGGGGGGGGGGGGGGCAGGCTAAGGCCAGGCCAGGCACTTAGTGGGCATGCAACAATGCCAACTGCTGCGCCCATACCCCTTTTCTAATTGTGATTGCAATTTTGTTCTTCTTCTTTTGTCATCATATCATTCCAAGCAGCAACTATTCACATTATTGTGTATGTACTTGGAGGAGATGTATAGAAAGGATGTGTACTAGGTTTGGGAGTGTACAAACTCTTCCATATGAGTATTTTGAGGACCATTCTTCTCAACCCACTTTCAAGTGCTGCACCTAAGTTTTTACCTTTCTTTTGCCCACCGCCCAACCCCTCCCTCGCGTGAAGGAAAGCTCTCTTACAAAACCGTGTCCCAAAGATTCAATGCAAAGTTAAGGTCACCGCAAGTTATGGGTTGCTACTGGTACATGTTTAATGTTTTGAAGGAATGGGTTCAATGGTAAAGTATTGATCTCTACTCATTTGATAAGTTAGAGGGTACTTTTCTTTTTTTCTTTTTTAGAAGGACCAATGCTACTTAGGGGTGAGCATCATTTTCATTTGGATTGAAAATAGATTCGAACAAAAAATTCGTTTAGATTTTGAAAAAAAAAAAATTTAATTCGATTTTAATTTTAAAAATATTAAAAAAAATTTGCTAAATTATAACTTTATATTCTAAACTATTCGAAATGTTCAACTTGATACCCTCAACTTTGATAGATACTAACTTAATACATTCTCTGAACTAATAATTTTAACTTGGTACAGTCCGTCATCCTTATGTTAATTTTTACATTTAATTTTTTTTCTCCTTAAACTATCCTTCCCCCAAACCCACTGTTGAACCTCCCTCCCCGACCCTAGTCCCCCAACACCCTCCCCCCCCCCCCCCCCCCCCCCCCCCCACCCCACCGCCCGCCGAGCGCCACCCCCCTCCCCCGTCGCGCTCTCCTACGCGCGTCCGTTGCTCGCGGTTGTTGTTGCTGCTTCTTCTCTCTGTTGTGCGCCCCCCCTTCCGGCTGTCGGCGCCGGAGAAAGAGGAGGGACTGCCGGAGTGAGGGGGTCGGGAAGGATATTTTCGTCATTTTTTATTTCGATTAACATTGTGAGGACAAAACGGATAAAGAGTATTAAGTTGATGTCTATCAAAGTTGAGGGTATAAAATTGAACATTTTGAATAGTTTAAGGTATCAAGTTATAATTTAACCAAATATTTTATTCGGTTTGGGGTTTCGGTTTTGGTCCAAAACTAAAAATCGAATAAAATTTATACAATTATGTAAATATCGTAATTTCATACATATTTTGTGATTAAAAATGTGTATATTTTAAAAATAATAATTCTATGTATATGTTTTGAAGCTCAACTTTGGACATAACTTTGAAATACAACAAATATGCATATAAATTTATTATTTTTAATATAATTTGACCACGATTTTAATTTTGAGTCCGATCCATTAAACTATAGCAATAGTCCAACCGAACAATCGAATAAACCGAATAGCTTATTCAGTTCGACTCGATTTCATTTTTTGCTAATTTCAGTTTTAGATTATTAGAATTTTGGTTTATTCAGTTTTGACTATTTCGGTTCGGTTGAAACCGAATGCTCACCCCTAATGCTATTGTGGTCCTAGATTGCCAAAAAAATTACGGTCATGTGTGAGGACTATCAAATTTTGGTAGTCTTTGGCAGTCCAGGACTGCAGAAACATTGGTAGTCTTAAGCACAATAATAGCTGCCATAATTTCTACAGTCATGATTGTGTATGACTGCATAAAATGGTCACAGTTACTAACACTTTGTATAATGCTCTTAAAAAAAATTAGATTGTAGTTACTAACAATTTGCATGATGCTCTCAGCAGGATGTTGTCAAGGTATGTATTGGGTCGGGACGGCCCGCGGCCCAAGTCAACCGGGTTTGCCCGGGTTCGATCTGGGCCGGACTCAATCCGAGAGGAGAGGAGAGGCGGGCAGGACCGGGCCGGCCCGTTCGAAAAAAATCCCGACCCAGCTCGGGCCCATGACCCGGTCAGGGTAGGACCGGGCCGAACCGGTCTGGGTCCGGGCCGGTTCACGGGCCAGTCGGCCCGATTTTATTTTATTTTATTTTATTTTTATTTATATATATATTTTTATATAATCTATATGATATAAGTTATATGTTAATAAATTCAAGTTAAATTTTACAGGATTTTTGTTAATAAGTTATTTTTGTATAATTTAAAATTTATAAGTTATTTGTTAGAAAGTTTTTTATATAACTTTTAAGTATAAATTTATTTAAAATTTATAAGTTATATGTTAAGTATAATTTGAAAATTATAAGTTATAAGTTTAGTATAATTTGAACCTTGTTAGTCCATATTTAAAAAAAAAATCCAAAAATTTAGAGCAAAATTAATTACTTCTCTGCCAAGAGAGAGAGAGAGAGAGAGAGAGAGAGAGAGAGAGCGCAAAGAAAAATCTCAAATCAGGAAAAAAAAATATTCTGTAATATTAAAGTTACTTGTAACGTTTGCTAGAAGCCTCCAAAAGAAATCGCAAGAAAATGTGTTGAGAAAGAAGAAGTTAGACTCCAGTAATTGTTTTGCTTCTAAACTTTGTAATTGTCTTGCTTCTAAACTTTGTAAGAAAGGAAAGAATTTTTGTAGAAGGAAAGAAATTGTATTGTGTTTATTTTTCATGAATTATAGATTATTTATAGAATTATTTTGGGGCCAAATGACTCCAAATATTCCCAAAAAAAGTTGTTATAATGAATATTTTGGTCATTTTTATCAAAATGACAAAAAAATTCCTAAAACGAACAAAAAACCGCCACTAAAGCGGAGGTATTTTGGTCAAAATATCCTCCCAACAGCTATTTTATAAAATATAAAAAAAATGAATCGGACCTGAACCGAACCGGTCCGGGACATCCTGATCGGACCGTCCGAATTTGGCTCGGCCCGAATGGAGGATTGACCGGATCGGACTTACGGGTCGGATCCTCCGACCCAGTCCGGATCCGTGAGAGTAGTCCGACCCGTGAGAGCAGTGGGTCGAAGCGGACCGGTCCGTTGACAGAATCCGGACCGACCCGGACCGAATTTGATCGAATCGAACCTGTTGCGGGTTTCAGACCAGCCCGCACTTTAACACACCTCGAGGATGTTGTCCTTTAAATTGATATGGCTTTCAAAATAGATAGAATTCATGTCTATATAAATCATATTCAACTAATTATTGAACCAAATGCAAACAAAATAAGAAAAAAAAAATGAGTTATACATTAATTTAGTATATTTGATTATGATTAAATATCTAGGCTTGACTCGAACATTATTCAAACTCGACCTAAAATTTATAATTTTAGGTAGAGTACATTCTATTGGTAGAGGAATCGAACCTAAGTCAAAGTTTATTGTAAGTTTGATATGGGTGCAAAATGTAGACTCATGGGACTACTGAGAATTTATTAAATATGAAAACTCCTTATCTCTACTATCTCTATCTCTACTGATACAAGGAGACTTAGAAAACGATTCAAAATTGAATTATCTAAGTCGTATATATATCATCAATTAATTATTTAAAAAAAATTAATATTTCATAAAAAATTGTTAAAAAAGTAAATTTTGTTATAAATAACATTTCAGTAATTCGAATCCAGCCAACCAAGAAAAATACTTTCACATTAACCAAATGAGTTAGAAGAAATATTTGTTTATAATTTGATAATATTACGTAGTTAAACAATTAGTTAAATTTATTAATTTTTAATTACGTGAGAATATATGCTTATACGGCTAACTATTTTCAAAATTGTATATAAAAATAGAAATATATCCATAACAAATTATAATTAAAATATACTCAAATATATAACAAATTCTAATTAAAATATAAACATATATATAATAAATCTTATTTTAAATATATTTAAATATTTAAATAATTTTATATTAATATTATAAAAAAAAAATTATCTTACGTACAGCGTACGTGAATTTACTAGTATATATAATAAAAATAAAAAAATCATTAAAAAAACGGGGATCAATGTTTAAAAACAGAATCCAAATAAAATTCATGAATGGAAACTGAAACTGAAATTTTTCAATCGATTTTGTATTTGCATGGATTCGTCTTGAATTGGACCAGTTGGCAGTCGTAGGTGTCCATCTCATGTAGAGTTGAGATAATTGATGCGAAGTTATATAATATTTGCACACATTTGTACTTTATGGCCCAAGAAAATAAAATGGCTTTTTGGCCTACATCCTGGTCAATTGGGCCTACATAGAACCTCATAAGCCTACTAACTACTAAGAGAGTGTCATGGTACAAGTCATCATGCCATATCACTTTCCATGTTAGATCATAAGTTCTCCAAAGAATGTTTATCACGTTCTCCTGATTAAAACAACAGAAATTTTTCGTCTGAAGGACAAAGTTTTTGTCAAATTGCGGCTAAAGAATTATTTTTTGAAAAATCGTAATGGAAAGGACAATTCGTCAACTGAATTGGCTGGTTGGAGCTGAAATAGAGACTGCCAACTCAGTTGAGTTGGCGGCTGATGGAGGAGCCCGCCAACTGAGTTGGCCGAAATTGAAAAAAAATTGGGGGGTCTCACCAACTCAGTTGATGTGAGTTGGCTGATAGTAACCCAGCATGGCTAAAAATAATCATTGTATCTCGCCAACTTGGTTGGCGGCTAATGACCCGTTGTGTAACGTTCTGCAACGGTTAGTGACCCATTGCTCGCTTTATTAACACCGGTCATACCGTAGTTTTCATTCATCTTCATCTCTCTCTCTCTCTCTCTCTCTCTCTCTCTCTGCCTCTAACAAAATTGCTCCTAGCCTCCAACACTCTCTCGCTCTCTCTGCCTCTCATTTTAGCGTGTAGCCAAAGTTCTTCTCAACTTCTTCTAGCCAAAGTTCTCAACAATAATGGATTGTAGCATAAGAATAGTATGCTCGTAAGGCGGTAAAAATAAATGGGTTAAATTACGAAGGAGGAGAAAGCCAAATTTTTTCAACTTATACGAATATTAGTTTAAAAAATATACGTAATCTTATTATTGAACGTTGTTCTGTTCATTACGATTTTATTCTAAAGTCTAATTTTTGTTCTAATTATTTTTTGATAGATAATGAAGATGCATGAAATTATATTCTTGAGATTAATTCACAATCACAGTATATAAATATATATGTGCGATAGTTTCTTTGGGTCTGCCAATGTACATGGATCCGGGTTCGTAAACCAAGATCATGATCGTATAACTATAAAAAATATATATGCATTATGTTTTATGTGAAAATTATTTAACTTGCAAACTTACAATTTAAAAAATTACCTCTCCAGTAAATATCCGACTAGATATGTGGTCTTCACGTTGCTTAATAATAAGGTCGGTAGTCGGTCCACCAGGAATACGACCGTCATTTTTTTTTAGCCATATAAAAAAAATTTAACTATGATCATTAACGACTAAAATATAATAAGTCTGTCAATTATTTAAAAAATATCACACATAATATTTTTATTTACATTAGATTTTTGGGTTATTTTTCTCCCGATTGAACTTGCTGGTTGCAGGAAAGTGAATTAGAATGTTGTATATAGAGAGAAGAGTTTGTTATTGTTGTGAGGAGAGGAGAGTGTTGTGAGGAAAGAAGAGTGTTGTGGGGGGCTAATTTATAGAGGCAGTTGTAGAAGCATAAAAAAGTGTGCCTCTTGAAGATGGCGTGGTTTCCTACAAATAAACTTAGTAGGGAAAGAATGGCGCACTTTCACCCTGTTTTAGAAGATGACGCACTTTCAAGCTGCTTTCGTTGTCACGACCCGCACCCGGATATTCGGGCACGAGTACGTGGGTACGTCCAGCCTACGCCGCAGTGTCGGCGGTAGTACGCTGTCTAGGGCATAAACACAGGTAATAAAATCTAGCTCATTCACAATAATTAAATAGGCAAGGAAAAATAGCAGGAAAAAGAATGCTAAGATTTCATAAACTGAATGTGACAATAGATCCAGAGTTTATTACAGGAACAGAAATTAAATCGGGGACAAACCCGATTACTAAGATAAAAGGAAAACAAATAACTAATGCTAACTACTCTGCAGGAGTAGTCTCCTGGGTGGGAACCGGCTCCGCAGCTGTATCACCTGCTGCCTCATAGGGGCCATAATAGGTCGGGGCAAAGTCCTCATCATCGCCTAAACAACGGATCCAGTCAGGAAAGGAGCAAAGTACACAGTGCACAACAAGATTAAACTAAATATTTATGACAATTAAACTGAGTATCATATTGAGAAAATTTCATAAAGGAAACATCAACATCTCAGAGTTTAATGCTATAAACAGGAATATGAGAAAGCAGGAAATAAAGTGAAACAGGAAATGAAACTACAACAGTCAACAAGAACTATAACCAGACAGAAAACTATGTGTATGAACTTGTGTTTATTTTAGAATACATAGTTGGCATGTAGGGGCTTATAAGGCTAATCTGGCCGTCCTAGGCGGCTATCACACAATACCATCGAGATCTGGCTGATGGACAGTCGTGTACCAACAGCTATTGCACAATCGGGGGAAAGGGTAAACTACATGCCTCCTAGTATTCTCCCACCCGACACGAAAAACAAGACATGAAATCCAGTATTCAAGACATGAAATCCAGTGTTCTAACACTACGTGTAATCATCAAGGGTACTAGTAGAGCAGGGAATTAATTATCACAATATAAAGATTAACTTGAAGTGCAGGTACTTGCCTGTTTGTTTGGATCCGATTAATTGTTCTAGGGGAAGTTTCCAGAGATGAGTCCAAAAGCTGAAATAGACATTACCATCATGCTCAGAAGATATCAAATAGCTAGAAACGCCTGTCCTTGGGTCCAATTTGGAGACAAGGGCAAAACGGCAGTTTCGGGTCAAAACGGGGTCCGCATGTGGGCCCGCTTTGCACCGAAAAACGTGTCCGGGTCAACGGTCTCCAAATTTATCAAACTTAGTGTCAACAGGTCAGGAACGATGAAACGAACCCAACGGAACTTCCGGAATTGGATTCCGATGTGCCGATCACAAAATCGCCCGTCGAGCGGGGTGAAACAGGGTCTGGTTTTTCCTGTTTTGGATCGCGGTGTGCGATCACCACAGGACGCGATGCCCCGAGCGGTTTGTCCGGGTACCGAGAGGGTCATACAGGCTTCACGACGCAATTTACGGAATTGAAAACGGAGCTACGAGCAAGAAGTTACACGTACCAGAAGGGGACCCGAAAACAGGGTCGAGTCGTGTCCGACACGTGTCCGGACACAGGGAATTAGGGCTAGGGTTAGGGCTCCGGCGGCACGCGGCGGAGGGAGGCGGCTGGACTGCGGTGGAGGGCCGGGGGCAGCTCGGCGAGGGGCGGCGCGGCGTCCACGGTGGAGGCGGCGGCTCAGGGCGGCCGGCAGCGGCGGTGGGGCGCTGCTGCGGCTTGCTGCAGCTGCTGCGGTCGACGTCGAGGTCGACGGGGACGGCGGAGCGGGGCGCCGGAGGGGAGGAGAGAGGAGGAAGGAGCTGCGGCGGGCGGAGCGTCGTCGGCGAGGCGGCGCTGGCGGCGCAGTGGCGGAGGCGGTTGTCGACGGCCGGGGGGGGGTAGGGTTTATATAGGGCTGGCGCGGCCGGGATAGGCGGAGGAGGGGGCGGCTGGTGCGGAGGTGCGCGGAGCGGGCGGGGGACGTGGGGCTGACGCGGCCGGGATAGGCGGAGGAGGGGGCGGCTGGTGCGGAGGTGCGCGGAGCGGGCGGGGGACGTGGGGCTGACGCGGGCGGAGCGGGCCGGAGGCGGCGGCTCCGCCGCGAGACGCGGTGCGGGGGGGGAAACGTGGTCAGCGGGTTTCGGGTCGCGGTCGGGCGGGTCTGGCGGATCCGACCCGACCCGCGAGGGGGCTGGGCCGGGCTCGGGCCCAATGGGCCGGGCCGGGCTGCTGGGCTGGAATGTAAATAGAAAAATAATAATAATAATAATTAAATAGTTAATTATATAATTAATTAAAATAGTTCTTAGGCAGTTAAAAATAGGTCTGAGGCCCAGAAAAATCCAGAAAAATTACCCTAAGTCCAGTTTTCCATTTTACACCAAAAAATGTTATTTTTATAATATTTTAATATTATTTATTGACAATTAAAAATCATTTATTAATTAAAACCTTGATTTTAATTACAGAAAATTCACAGGAAATTCCAGAAAATTGGGAAAAATCCAGGTTTTAATATTTTGAAAAATCAGGGGCTTACATTCGTCAACAAAGAAAGGCGCACAAATCGCATGTCTACTCTTCCCCCAAACATTAAATGCAATGAATCTGACAGCTGAACAACAGTTGAGGAGTCAGAAGTCTTCATTACAGCTGAGCTGCAGTACGCAGACCCAGGTTGTTGTTTAGCAACCCATCTGTTGTACCGACTTCACAAGAAGTGCGTCGTTGTGCCAACTTCTACAAAAGTGCGCCACTGTGCCAACTTCTACAAAAGTGCGTCGCTGTACCGATTTTACCATAAGTGCGTCATTGTGCCATCTTCATCAAAAGTGCACCGCTGTGCCAACTCATACAAAAGTACGCCATCATGGCTACTCCTTCGAAAGAGCGCTTGTATAGCCAATCTTTTCAAAAGTGCGCAAATCTCCATACTACTTTGAAAGTGCGCCTATGATCGTAACTGACAAAGAGAAGTTACGATTACGTGCCCTACATGTCATGTTCCTCATAAAATGTGTACAAATAACTATCCAATGACCTACGCTTTCCTCGTATAGGAAGCCATGTGTGTCACGACCCGCACCCAGTGTAGGGTTGCAAGTCGGGAATAACGTCCAGCCTACACCGCAGAATCGGCAGTATAACGCTGTTTGGGTAATCTATCTAACAATATAATAAGCCACCAACAATATCAATATACCCAATCACAGATCTAAGATGGAAATGAGCACGAATATGTTAAAGAATAAAATAGTCACATACAACTCATGAGTCCAAAATAATAACATCAATGAGTCTGAAGAAATACTAAACAATAAGCTGGAGACAAATCCAGTACAAGAGAATACTAAGAAGCTACAAGTCCCGGGTCATCTGTCTCAGTCGGGATGAGTCCCTCCTGAGACAGGGTCTCTGACTCTAAGCCCACAACATCCTGAGGCCCGTAATGTGTAGGGTACCACTCTTCAGTGTCATCTGAAAAAAAAATATCCAGTCAGGAAAGGAACATAGTACATCTCTAACAACAGTTCTAATCAATGATATAAACTATGTTACAGTAAATAGATCTGAATATACAAGATGCAACAATAGATACAAGAGAGAGATACAATAAGAAAATACTGAAAGTAAATACAAGAATGAACAATATGACAATGAACAAGAATACTAATGACTAAGTGTGTGAGTACTAGCTTTAACATGTGATCGGCTTGGGAACTTGATAGAAGATTTATGGCCTGGCTAATCATACGTGCAGTGTATGATTAACACTATTCAAGAACAAGATTTGATACAAGGAGGGTATGATCACATATCTACACTACATACTCTCCAACCCCGACTGTTATAATGGATCCAACCATGGTACGCTATGGCACGGGATTCTCTAAGAAGATAGCTAGTCTTCCCGAGAATCAGTATCTGTACATGTACAAGAAGAACAATGAAACAAGGCTTGCTAAAGATACACCATATATACCAAGGAATAACATCTCATGACGAGATCCAGATATACCAATCCGTGTAACCATCGTGTCAAGAAATCATGGATACCTACACTAGATACAATAAACATAGAGGATATCATAAATAAGAAACTACAGAGAATGTACTCGCCTGAAGTCCGGTGAATAGTCTCACAGATGTCTGATACGGTGCCTCAAAGACCTAAATATGAAATATAATATCAATACAAGGTTTCGAAATAAAAATAAGTTAAACTAGTCAACTTCTAGGTCAAAGAGTCATTTCTAAGTCAAAACAGTCAAACTATGTCAACTCTAAGTCAAATCGATCAAACTTGGTCAAACTATATATTTCTAGGTTGCATGAGTCTATCTCAATGATGTTGGGTTCACTATGAAACTAGGTCATACAAACTAAATCTAGGATACTAAGATACTGTATCTCAGGATACGCAAACAAGATATAAAATATTACATATGCATATTCGATCAATAATATGTATACTAATCCTAATCTCAAATACTATATGGATACCTTGGTTTTGAACCAATGTGGTATTGCACTACTAAACCCCCATCTTGATACCCAAACCCGATTATCTTGAGTATCCTCAAATACCTTGACACTTACCTTGGTATCTCAAGGTAAATGTTATATCTAGTATATATTAGTTATCCAAACACTGACCCATATGCTAACTTATAGCTAAACTATTTTATCATCTATCAATACATGGATACCTATACTATATACACCAACTATTCTAACAATACATATATCTAGATACTAGCTAACTACTAATTGCTAAACATTAAAACTAGCTAACTAGTAGCTACCTAGCTGAACATAAAACTCTGCTGCCCGCTGATATAAACTGCTGTTGCTGCTGTCGCAAGCTGTTGTTGCTACTGCAGAGAGCTGCTGCTACTGTTTCAATTAGCTGCGGCTGCTGTTGCTGAAAGCTGCTGCTGGTAACTGCTGCTGCTGCTTTAATAAGCTGCGGCTGCTGCTGCGAGAAGCAGCTGTTAATGCCCCTGTAGCTTCTGCAAGCCGAGCCTCAACCCCCCCTCTTGCACGCACACACACAATAACACACATACGTACACATGGATTCCTCTACATATATATGTACACATAGATATATATACACTTATCAATATACATATATACACATATACTCAAGTAATTATACCCTCTTCTATACAATGTATATAACATAACCATACACACATAGATATGTACATATACCTATGCACTACTATATATATATATATATATATATATATATATATATATATATATATATATATATATATATATATATATATATATATATATATATATATATAACATGTAATCAACACAAGTAGATACATAGATATATATTCAATAGTATTTATATATCTATATACATATATACATTCATATATATAGTTATCTATATACATAAACATAATAGTTTTACTTCTACATATGAATACATATATTACCAATAACTAAGAACAAGTAAATTGGATTTAGAATTTAAATGCAACAAACACGTGGAGTGCATCATACCCGTATCACACTTGACCTATGATACGCTTGCGATACTAGTCCACCACACAACCAAACGTACCCCGAAGGACACGAGCAAGTCTAATATCTTATTTATGAACAATACGAAAAGTCAAACACATATCTATGTATCCGTGTCAAAATGTGACATGTACAAAGTCCCGTGTCGGAGGAAAATCCCCCAAATCAACACGTATCTCCAAATTATTGGGATACGACCTACACGTACCCAATTGTGGATACGACACTAGCCACAAACACATAAACCCATACCAAGTTGATCTATAATACCAATTGACAAACACAACAAGTGTCAATCTCGGAATTCTCCAAAAATTGACACAAAAGCACCATAACTTTCTTAATATGCCTCATATGAACTCAATTCCAAATCCTATGGGTAGCCTATGCATATGGGTTAATTTTTCATGGTCAAATCTCAGATTTAGAACCTAATTGAAGGAGAAAAACTAAATTATACATATTGGGAGATGGATTCCTAATGCAAGCTCCAAATATGATAAAATTGGCCTCCAACTTGTAGATCTTTACTCCTCTTTGTAGATCCTTACTTTCTCCTTCTAGATCCTTGCTCTACTAGCCTCCAATGGTGATTTGGAAAGGAATTGGGATAAAATTTGGTAGAGAAATGATGTAGGAATGAAGGAATTTGGTTGAGAAAATTCTAGATCTAGATTTGAAATGAAAAGAGGAGAGAGAAACTTTTTCCTCCTCTTTAAGTAGGCCGCCCCCCTTGCCCCTTCCTCAAGCTACTATATAATGTCTATTATACCCCTTAGGGCCTCTCATGAAGAAATAATTAAGGAGAAAAGGTTCTAGTCTAATGGTTTAATTAAATTAATCATCCTCCTAATCAATGTGCTTTCTAATTGAGCTCAATTCTAACAATTAATACATGTTGGTCCATGAGTCTAAACTAAACTAGTTAGGTCCACTAACACAAGTCCAAAATAATAAACTAACATCTAACAATAATTAAATAATACAATAAATAATTATTCATCATGCACAATATTTAATTAATTATGAAATGACTAAAATACTCTTTACTAGAAAATATGGTAGTGACAATGTGTTAAGCAGACAACAAGTTGTGTACCCACTGACTAGATCGTGGGATGTCATCCCATCAAAAATGCACACACAATGCGGATTTTTCAAAGTGCGCGCACACTGTCATAACTGTACTAAAATCCTATAAATATAGGATCATTGTGTACGTTACAAAAAGTAGGGGGATTTTCAAGTCTTTGAAATTCAAGAACATAATGAGAGAAATAGAAGTTTGTTGTGTCGTTGTTTCCAAAGCTTTCTTATTGCCCAACTCTTCAAGTTGTTCACAACATCCCCGCATTTCTTCATCGTCGAGTAGTCCAAGGAGTAAAGTGATCGTCTACAAATCAGATCTCTGCAGCTATACTTTTCTAGAATCAATTGTACTTAAATTTCTGTTTAGGATCTCTTATACTCTTATTTCTTTTTTTAATAGTTTGTAATACAAAAGTTTCATATAAAATTTTATCGCAAACAAGATGGTGACACTGTTGGGGAAGACTTTCTCCTCTGACGAGAAGGTAATAGCTCAACTCGATGTTGCGTCTGTCGGTTCGATACAGAAGTGTCACGACCCGCACCCGAAAAATCGGGCATGAGTCGTGGGTACATCCAGCCTACGCCGCAGCATCGGCGGTAGAACGTTGTCTAGGTCTACTATCTAAATAACAATCTCACGCAATCAATATATAAACCTGTCAAGATCTCAACTCCAAACGGAGGAGCAATATCAAAATGATAATCACAAGTACTCAATTACGAATATAAGCACGATAAGATAACACAGAAGGCTAACAACTATAAAGTCTTAACAACTGCTACTAAAAACAACCACAAATAATAATAATACAACAATATCCAAAATCATATACAATACAAGGTCTCAATCCAAAACCGGAGACAAATCCGGTGCTAAAAGCTAATAAAAATAACAACTGAGGCCCTAGTGATCCCGGCTACCAACCCGGAAATCACTCCTAAACTAGAGGGTCCCTGTCTGCACCATCGACAGGCTGAGGTCCATAAAACGTCGGACACCAATCCTTCGGATACTCTGAAAAAATATGTCCAGTCAGGACTGGAGCAAGTACACCTCTAACAGCAGTTCCAGTTAAATGATAAAAACTATAAAACAATTGTAGCAAGTAGCAAGGAGAATGAAATAAAGTATGAACAAGGAAATATGCATGTATCACTGGTGCATAAAGGTAAAGATGCATGAATATCAGAAGCAAGATAGTAATAACTGCAAGATACAAGAAATCTAAACTAAGATCAAGTCTGTGCACAAGAACGTGTAGTGAGTCCAGCATAAAATACATGTAATAAGTCAAGTCCAGAAACTATAAGTGAGACCAGTCAAGAGTGAAAGTGAGTCCAGACTAGAACGAATGAACTCGTGTCTTTGAAATACCTGTTTCGACATATAAACGGCTAGGGGGTAAGTACGGCTCACCGCACACTGGGTGTGCGGCTGCTATCATTCCAGATTAGACCAGAGGGGGTAATTCCAGTTGGGAATGTTTACATGTCTACTCGAGTATTTTCCCGTCCTGACTAGTACAAGTGAATCCAAGATCCAACACGTAAATCAAGTATGAGTCCATCCAGAAACATGAGTGATGCCTGTAGTGATGCCTGTAGGTGATGCCAGTAGGTGATGCCAGTAGGTGATTCCAGAATAGAGGCCAGAAACATAAAATATACGTGTCGCAAGTAAATGAATCCAGAAATACCAGTCCGTGTCGTGCCAGAAAATCAGATGATACTATACTAAAAGCAGAATCATAATAATCATCAGATAATAAAAACTATCAGAGAATGTACTCGCCTGACGTCCTGAGCAACTAGCGATCCGAACTGGTGTCGTAAGAACCTATTACGAAAAGCAAGGTTAAACAGGTTTCTAATGAGTTAAACAGATATAAAATAACTAGAAATAGGCTTCTAGGGTCGTTCTAGGTCAAACGGGTAAAATCTGGGTCAAAAAATCAACTATGGGTCCAAAAAGTCAACTCTAGGTCAAATCTAGGTCAAAAGTTGACTTTGGCGGTCAACCGAGTCAACTACGGTCAACTCTAGGTCAAACTAGGGTGCCCCTAAAATTCTAGGTCAAAACTAGGTCATTAAGCTAATAAACCCTCAAACTCGCCTCCTTGAGATACCGGGATATCCTCGGTATCCGATACCTCACCCTACGCTATACGCCCCGTCTATACCCTCTAAAACATATGCTAGCACGCGTAAATATATACACATATACATAAAAACCTATCTCTAAACTCAAACCTAGGCAATTGCTCAAAAACCCCGCTCGAAACTCAATACCTTGGATATCTCAAGGTATTGAGATACCTCTCTAAACCCTCACTAACTACCCCTCTAGTTAACTAACTATGCTTATAGATATATACCTAGCTATATGTATAGGCTAATATATATATATCTAAGACATATAAGTATCTACATAACTATATGTATATATATTCACACATACACATATACACATATACACATATCCCTCTCACACCTATACATATATATTCATTTATATCTAGTTATATCTAAACTATCTAGCTAACTATATGTATATCTATACATATATATATATACATCTAACTAGCTATATATATATATATATATATATATATATATATATATATATATATATATATATATATATATATCTCTATTTATGTATCTATCTACCTAGATATCTATCTATTTATCTAGCTATCTAGATATCTATCTATTTATCTAGCTATCTAGATATCTATCTATCTATCTATCTATTTATCTATCTATTTATCTAGCTATCTATTTATCTATCTATCTAGATATCTATCTATCTACCTATCTATCTATTAATCCATCTATCTATTCATTCTACCTATCTATCTATTTATCTAATATCTATCTATCAATCTATCTATGTATCTAGATAAATATATATACACATACCTCTCTCCCTCTCGCTGTGCTACTGCCAGAGCCTCGCCACGCCACGAAGCTGCTGCTGCGAATGCTGCTGCTGCAGCGCGCTGCTGCCGTGGCGCTGCGACGCCTGCAGCGGCTGCTGCTGCTCGCTGCGGTGCGCTGTGCAGTCCGCTGCTGCCACGCCCTCACACACAACCACACACACACACAAACACGCACACACAATCACACATACACAGACACACATATACAACTATATATATATACACACACTAATACATATATACACACATATCCATATATATATACACACACAAACCCATATATATATATATATATATATATATATATATATATATATATATATATATATACACACACACACGCACACTCATACATATATATATACACACAACTATATATATATATACACACACTCACTCACACACTAATACACATAGGTAGACACACATATCTATATGTATATATATATATATATATATATATATATATATATATATATATATATATATATACACACACACACACACACACACACACACACACACACACACACACACACATATATATATATATATATATATATATATATATATATATATATATATATATATATATACATATACACACACGCACACTCATACATATATATATACACACAACTATATATATATATACACACACTCACTCACACACTAATACACATAGGTACACACACATATCTATATATATATAAGCACACATATCCATATACATATACACACACAAACCCATATATATATATATACACATACACACAGATATATATATATATATACACACTCACGCACACTCACACAACACACACAACCACACACAGCACACAAACACCAACACCAACGCACGCACAACCACCCCTACACGCACAAACACGTATATATATATATATATATATATATATATATATATATATAATATAATCCGAGAACTCTAGCACACACTCTCCGAAGCTAACCCAACGCGCGCACAAGCCCGAAACTAAGAAACCAAGTCGAAATGGCCGTTTGGTCATTTCGACGAACACGTGGTGTGCGGTTCGCAAAACCTCCTGAAACGCACACCAAACCTACTCGGAATCGGCCCAAAATTTACCTACAGGTTCTAAACGATGTCTAGATCCTAAAAAAAAATGCTAACTCGTCGATTCTAGGTCTGTGGCAAAACGCGCACGTACATAGAATCGGCGACGACGAAAATCCCTAAAACGCCCGAAATGCCGCGACACGACTTCACGTGTCCGAACGGAGACACGCACTAACCCTCAAGACACCCGACAACGTCTACCTAGGTCTGTCTAACCTAGGGCATCACTCAAAATTGGGCCAATATCGGATTTCACCCGAAATTGACACAAAACTTAGTGTTAAAGTCTCCAAACACAACCAAACTAGTTCCAACTTCCTCCCACGGGTAGCCCTAAGGTTTAGGAAGGTTCTAAACTACTAATTACACTATATAAGACTAATTACAAGGAGAGAAATCAGGATTTACCTCTTGGGAGTTAGAATTCCAAGCCAAAGTCTCCAAAAATCTCCAAATCCACCACAACAAGCTTCCAAGCTCCAACACCAAATCTAAGCTCTACCCACCTAGGTTAGGGAAAAGCCAAAGGTTAGGGTTCACATCCATGGATAATAGAAGAAGAAAGAGAAGAAATGGAGCACTTACTTGGATGTGGGAAGAAGAAAGGAAGAAGAAAGAGTGGAGAAGAAGAAGAAGAAGAAGAAGAAGAAGAAGAAGAAGAAGAAGAAGAAGAAGAAGTGAAGAAGTGGGGAGGGGGGCTGCTGTGATCGGGTGTGGGAAGGGTTTAGGGGTCGGCCACACAAGCATTAAAGGGTTACAATAATTCAAAAAGACCAAAATGCCCTCCCCTAACTTGGATTTTGGGTTTGGGGTTCCAAAAGCACTCAAACTAATTCCTAATCTCTCCAACTAACTAAAATAAAATATAATAAATATTCTAAACCCAAAAATAGGTCTCACAAGGGTGTGGGTTGGGTCGGACATGGGTCCACTAGGGTCTGACATGGGTCCAGGCTAGCCAAAACCCTAAAACAATCAATAGAAAAATAATACAATCACTAATTAAATATAAATAGAAATATTTATAATAAATACACAATTAACCAAATTAAAATAAAAAAAATACCCGGCTCTGGAAATGGGGTAGTGACAAGAAGACCTTGGTCGTGAAGTTCGACCAACAAGCATACGAAGAGGTAGTTGACCTGAACCCATTCAAAGGTGTCGAAGCCTATTTCTCTGACTCTGCACTTAATACACCGGAGTACATGAAAGAAAATGCTGATCCAGCTGGTGATGAAGCTGAGAATGCTCCAAAGGAAGAGCCTTTGGTAGTCCGAGTCAAAGGACGAACTACTCGTCCGACACTTTTAAAACCTCTCGTTATCAATCTGCACAAATCACCTCCATTGGTCATCAACCTTCGATACAATAAATAATCGACACTGAAGAATGAGCCACTTGTTATCGACCTTCATCGTAACAAGCAACCAACATCAGTGAATCGACCCTTAGTCATTAATCTTGCCAAACCTCCTGTCAAGGTTGAAGATTCTGCTGACCATATGGAAGATGAAGAGATCTTGTATTTCATAAATAAAGAAGATACTACTTCCCACTACGTTGATGTTGAACCCTTTAATGAATAATTCTTAGAGGCTCTTCACCTCTACAAACCTCTATCTATACCCGTGGCATCTCCATTCTAATATATTTCATCATATGAATGATATGAGGTTGTCACGCCCCAGTCCCAAAATACCGAGGGACCAGACGCGTGATAATGGCCAGCAGTACCCACCGATGGACAAACCCAATTTAATGGATCCATCGGGGCATACTTAAGCTGTAGTACAACAATAAGTAGGTCCAATGATATGAGTCACAGTCTATACTAATCTCATCCACAACAGATAATCACAGATCAAATGCCAGAATAATATAAATAAATAAACTGACAAATCACAATAAAAGTGTCTCGGAGAACAATCCGAGAACAAGTCTGATACATCAATGAAATAGACTGGAAATAAAATAACTATAACTAGAACAGAAATAAGTGAGTATCTCACGCCAATACTCAGGAGAAGTCCTCTGGTACGATCTCGTCCTCGGATCCTGGTTCTGCTCCAATGTAGGCACCTGCTTCTGCTCCTGCTAATGCTCCTGTACTGTATAACTCTGTGTGGATCTCGTCTGCCAATCCTGGGGACATAATCCGGATCCAGGTCCTCAGGGGACATAGCAAGGTACAAAATAACTCAAGCCAAAATAAATAATGCAGTGCAGCAATAAATGAAACAATAGGGTAAACTATAAAACCATCTATGTGAAATGCAAGTGAGAGCATCACTAGTGCTCAGGCCGAAGCCACTACAAGCTCTGTGTCGGGGAGCCGGTAGCGGTAATAACCGGTAGTGGGCCAAGCTCGGCTTCCGAGTCTTGCGCCTCTCAATAATAGGAGTTATATATATATATGATCAGCCTGTAACCTGTGTGTCTCTCCCCACCCAATGTAACCACGCATATCATGACCATAACGTCTCATGTCCATGTCAAGCGGGATCATATCTAATGCAACAAGTCATACTATATCTAAGAATATAATGTCCATGTCCTGTATCCTATACAGAATCACCACGAAAATCTCGGGAAGATCCTGTCTCATGAGTAGTGTCAAGTGTCCTGGGTCAAAGTGTACTTGGTAAGACAAGTACGAGAAGATAAAGTGTCACGAATGTCCATCTCTAGATGACAATACCCAACACCGCGTACGGTGTTGGCACCCGACTAATAATCGGACGCTAAGTACGTCACACGTTCCTAGGTTAAGCATGCACAACAATAAAATGAAGCAAGGAAAATATGAAACAATACTGCAGAGTTTGGCAAGGTACACTTGCCTGGGGTCCTGGCTCCAACTGTAGCTCTGGTCTCAGTGTGATCTGCAGGTACTACTCCAGTTGCTGAAATAAACATCACCATTAGATTCAGAAAATATCAAATAGCTAGAAACGTCTGTCCTTGAGTCCAATTTGGACACAAGGGCGAAAAGGTCATTTCTGGGCCAAAGCGGGGTCCACATGTGGGCCACTTTACACCGAAAAGCGTGTCAGGGTCAACGGTCTCCAAATTCGCCAAACTTAGTGTCAACAAGTCAGGAACGATGATACGAACCCAACGGAACTTCCAGAATTGGATTCCGATGAGCCGATCACAAAATCGTCCGTCAAGTGGAGCCTGTGGGGCCCACGATACGCGATTTCGTCAACGTTCTCAGAATCGAACCAAACTTGGGTCTCAGGACCAGCGTATTGCTACGAGTCCGATGGCGCAAGTTTCGTCTCGATCCGACATGTGTACACAAAGTTACAGCGTGTTCCAGAATTGACGGATACGGGGCGTTGTCGACGGATACGCGTTGATTCCGGTGTGCACGCACATCCAAATCAACTTCTGCGAAATCCCACACGTCCGTATCGACGTCGCGCACGTTTCGGTAAAGACCGCGTACGACCAAGTCGTCCCGTTTGGCGGGACGCACTCAGTTCTGGGGTGAAACAGGGCATTGATTTTCCTGTTTTTGGATCGCGGCTCGCGATCGCCACAGGACGCGATGCACCGAGCGAGTTATACGGGCACCGAGAGGGTCATACAGTCTACGCGTAGCAACTGACGGAATCGAAAACGGGGCAGCGAGGAGAAAGATATGGGTAACCGTAGCAACTGCGTTTCTCGTGTCCGCGATGTGTCCGGTGTCCGAGTCGTGTCCTGTGTCGTCTCAACACTGTTCTGTGTCGTGTCCAAGTCGAGTCCTTGCTGTGTCCGTGTCCTGGCTGCGGATTTAGGGCTTCTGCGAGTTCGCCGGAGGAGGGTGGCGGTGTCGTCGGCTCTGCACGGCGGGGAGGACGACGGATCGGTCTCCGGCGAGGCGCTGGGACGGAGTGGGCAGCTAGGAGGATGGGGCTCGGGTGGTGGCGGTGCTGGCTTGGGGCAGCAGGGCGGAGGACACAGCCGAGGAGGATGGCTTCCGGGCGGCGCTGGTGAGGGCGGGGCACGGCGGGGAGGCGGCTGGGAAGAGAGAGTGGGCCGTGCGGGGAAGAAGGAGGAGGAGGAGGTCGCGGCGCTGGGAGGGGCGCGTGGCCGTGCGGAGCGGGGATCGACGAGGGTCGGGTGGCTGAGGCGGGAAGGAGGAAGAGTAGGTCGGGAGAGGGGCGCTCGGCGTCGGGCACGGCGGGGCGGAGGAGATAATCGAGGGGTGCAGCGGGCTGGGGAACGCTGGAGGCACGGCGGCGAGAGAGGAGTTCTGACGGAGGAGGTGGCCGCGGGTGGTGCAGCCGGCGGGCTTGGGGGTGGCCGGAATCGGGGCCGGCTAGGGTTAGGGTTAGGTTTAGGATTAGGGATTTGGGAATTAGGGATTTGGGGATTAGGAATTTGGGGAATTTCTTTTCTTTTTGTTTGTGGAGGAAAACTAGGAAAACATGCATTTATACATGTAGAAATTTGGAATAGGGTTTGACCTAGGATTGGGCTGGGTCAATGCTCCTTGGGCTTGGCTTCGGCTCTCATGGGGATGTCGGGCGTTGGCACGGGTTTAATTCGGTTTAAATCTACATTGGTTTCTAGGGCTTTAAAAATGCTTCCGGAGTCCAATAAATTCCCGGAAAATTACCCTATGCTCGGTTTTCCATTTTACACCATAAAATATTATTTCCATAATATTTTAATATTAATTAACAGCAATTAAAAATCATTCAATGCCAAAGGCCTAGGTTTTATTTAAAGAAAAATTCCCGGAAAATTACGAAAAATCCAAATTAAAATTCTGAAAATCAGGGGGCTTACAATCTACCCAACTTATAAAAATTTCGTCCTCGAAATTAAAATATGGTAGGGTTCTCTCTATCCAATCTCACTTGATTACAGTCTAAAGGATTCCTCTCTAGTGAACATTGCGGTCTCTACCCAACTTAGAATTTACCCATCTATCATCTAAGGCTATACATCTAATAACGCTATGCTCCTAACTTATTTAATCATGCTATTGAATCCTCAAGTCTTTAACACCAAACATATCACCTTTGATATTCCCTTGATCATATATAAAAGGGTCATCAACATGTGACCGGCATGTAGGGTATATCTAGCACTGTCTATATATCAAACTTATACCAAGCACGAGGTTTCGTCTTTCCGAAATAAGGGAAGACGAAGATCAATAATAAAGAGTTCAAGGGTGAGGTAATAGAATGGAAGTATCAGGATCAAGGCGTTTAACGAATTCAAATAGGATTTGTCAAGACAATTGTGGATTGAAATCCTATTCTGGTAATCCTTTGTTCGCATGCTCGTATTAGTACAGTTATGTAACTGATACGATATGCTTAGACATATCTAGAGGGCAAGTATACTAGTCAACTATATATCTCAATCCACGTGAAGTAGTCGTGCGAAGAGCGAACCAAAATGCATTAAGGTTGATCAGACCGTAATACACTGATTCTGAATAGACAATTGTATTAGTGGGTCGACCCAATAATACATATGTCATGAACAAGCTCGATAAAAGGATAAGCTTGCAAAAACTAGGCTATATTAGCAGCATAAGTCAAGTACAGCAAATTTAAGTACGCTAGATGATGATGAAAGGAGGTACAAATCAATCAAGTTCACAAAACAACACAAAATAAGACAATAACAAAAGACTCTCTAATCTCTACAGTTATCAATTATAAGCAAGTACAAAATTACATAGGTTAAGGCTGAGGTCACGAACCAATAGGCACGAGATAAAACAAATCTATAAACATATAACTACGAAAATTTACGCGCATTAGCTACTCCATGGGTCTGCGTGTCTTCTAGAGTCATGGCCAGGGCTTGTCCGCGTCTTCGTAGTCGATTCCGCTGCTGCTGTTGAGCCTGCTGGAAGAGTGTTGTTTGTGGTGCCAAGGGTGGCCTCGGCTGATTCCCTCCTGGGGCATGTGGTAGAACTCCTTCAATTTCCGCTTGCAGTATTTCCAATGCTGGAGAGGCTGGCCTTTGTGCTGGTAATGCTTATCTGTTTACCCTCGGTGCTCCTTCTCGACGCTCGGGGCATTCCTTTAATAAATGCTGACTGGATCCACAAGCTAAGCATAATTTCCTTTTGCGTCTGCACTCGTTCTCTATATGGCCTCGCCTGCGACAATATGGACAGACAGGTAGTACTTGCGGAGGTGCTTCTGGTGGCTGGTGCATGTGTGACTTCTTTGCAATTTCTTCCGGTGGTGCTCCGGCTGGTGCTGATGTGGCTGGTTGATGAATCATCAATGCTTTCTCTCGATGCTGAGAACAGTTCTTGGCTAAGTGTTGACTGGTCCTGCAAATCAAGCATAATCCTAACTTGCATCTGCATTCTTTTTCAATATGGCCTATCTTGCGATAATGCTGACAAGTAGGAAGAAATAAGGCTCTGGGTGCTGCTCTCGGTGGTGGATTTATCTGCGGTCGCTTTGCAGCTCTTTCTTGTTGTGCTTGTTCTGGTGTTGTTGCATACGGCCGCTTCTGGCTGGACCCTATCCTTGTGTTGCACTCCATGGGTCGTGCGGTAGCAAGAACGTTCGTTGCAACGGAGCTGATTAACTCCCGTAACTCTGAGCTGAATCTGTCGATGAACTTCTCCGCTTGGATTTTCTGAGCTTCTTCCTGAACTTTCTGATGGGCTTGCATCATTGCGTAGAACATTCGAAACATTTGTTGTTCGTCCATAGCCGGCCCTTGTGGAACGGTAGGCGTCGGTGGAGCCAACTGCGTCAATGGTGGAACGTCATCTTCCTGGATTCTCGAGGCATGCTGACTTGCTTGCTGTGATGATGGACCTTCACTAACTGGTGTCACTTCATCTCCGTTGGTTATCACAGCACCTTGTGGTGTTTCTGGATGAGTCTCGTCGCGTGCTTGTGAATCCATTGCTCTGCATCAAAATAAATTATAAGAGGCGTACAGAAATCAAGGCAGGATGTAAGTCAAGAAAATAATTCGAATCCGATATAGATATCAAGAACGTTTCATGCAAGTGGATGAGATCCTAAAAACTTATCCTATTCTTATTGCAGGCTTGCTCAGTCCCTAAGTTGAAACCGAACAATTTAGTCGTAGACCTGCATGGGCCACCACAAAAACTATGTCACGCCCCAGTCCCAAAATACCGAGGGACCAGACGCGTGATAATGGCCAGCAGTACCCACCGATGGACAAACCTAATTTAATGGATCCATCGGGGCATACTTAAGCTGTAGTACAACAATAAGTAGGTCCAATGATATGAGTCACAGTCTATACTAATCTCATCCACAACAGATAATCACAGATCAAATGCCAGAATAATATAAATAAATAAACTGACAAATCACAATAAAAGTGTCCCGGAGAACAATCCGAGAACAAGTCTGATACATCAATGAAATAGACTGGAAATAAAATAACTATAACTAGAACAGAAATAAGTGAGTATCTCACGCCAATACTCAGGAGAAGTCCTCTGGTACGATCTCGTCCTCGGATCCTGGTTCTGCTCCAATGTAGGCACCTGCTTCTGCTCCTGCTCCTGCTAATGCTTCTGTACTGTATAACTCTGTGTGGATCTCGTCTGCCAATCCTGGGGACATAATCCGGATCCAGGTCCTCAGGGGACATAGCAAGGTACAAAATAACTCAAGCCAAAATAAATAATGCAGTGCAGCAATAAATGAAACAATAGGGTAAACTATAAAACCATCTATGTGAAATGCAAGTGAGAGCATCACTAGTGCTCAGGCCGAAGCCACTACAAGCTCTGTGTCGGGGAGCCGGTAGCGGTAATAACCGGTAGTGGGCCAAGCTCGGCTTTCGAGTCTTGCGCCTCTCAATAATAGGAGTTATATATATATATGATCAGCCTGTAACCTGTGTGTCTCTCCCCACCCAATGTAACCACGCATATCATGACCATAACGTCTCATGTCCATGTCAAGCGGGATCATATCTAATGCAACCAGTCATACTATATCTAAGAATATAATGTCCATGTCCTGTATCCTATACAGAATCACCACGAAAATCTCGGGAAGATCCTGTCTCATGAGTAGTGTCAAGTGTCCTGGGTCAAAGTGTACTTGGTAAGACAAGTACGAGAAGATAAAGTGTCACGAATGTCATCTCTAGATGACAATACCCAACACCGCGTACGGTGTTGGCACCCGACTAATAATCGGACGCTAAGTACGTCACACGGTCCTAGGTTAAGCATGCACAGCAATAAAATGAAGCAAGGAAAATATGAAATAATACTGCAGAGTTTGGCAAGGTACACTTGCCTGGGGTCCTGGCTCCAACTGTAGCTCTGGTCTCAGTGTGATCTGCAGGTACTACTCCGGTTGCTGAAATAAACATCACCATTAAATTCAGAAAATATCAAATAGCTAGAAACGCCTGTCCTTGAGTCCAATTTGGACACAAGGGCGAAAAGGTTATTTCCGGGCCAAAGCGGGGTCCACATGTGGGCCACTTTGCACCGAAAAGCGTGTCAGGGTCAACGGTCTCCAAATTTGCTAAACTTAGTGTCAACAAGTCAGGAACGATGATACGAACCCAACGGAACTTCCAGAATTGGATTCCGATGAGCCGATCACAAAATCGCCCGTCAAGTGGAGCCTGTGGGGCCCACGATACGCGATTTCGTCAACGTTCTCAGAATCGAACCAAACTTGGGTCTCAGGACCAGCGTATTGCTACGAGTCCGATGGCGCAAGTTTCGTCTCGATCCGACGTGTGTACACAAAATTACAGCGTGTTCCAGAATTGACGGATATGGGGCGTTGTCGACGGATACGCGTTGATTCCGGTGTGCACGCACATCCAAATCAACTTCTGCAAAATCCCACACGTCCGTATCGACGTCGCGCACGTTTCGGTAAAGACCGCGTGCGACCAAGTCGTCCCGTTTGGCAGGGCACACTCAGTTCCGGGGTGAAACTGGGCGTTGATTTTCCTGTTTTTGGATCGCGGCTCGCGATCGCCACAGGACGCGATGCACCGAGCGAGTTGCACGGGCACCGAGAGGGTCATACAGTCTACGCGTAGCAACTGACGGAATCGAAAACGGGGCAGCGAGGAGAAAGATATGGGTAACCATAGCAACTGCGTTTCTCGTGTCCGCGATGTGTCCGGTGTCCGAGTCGTGTCCTGTGTCGTCTCAACACTGTTCTGTGTCGTGTCCAGGTCGAGTCCTTGCTGTGTCCGTGTCCTGGCTGCGGATTTAGGGCTTCTGCGAGTTCGCCGGAGGAGGGCGGCGCTGCGGCGGTGTCGTCGGCTCTGCACGGCGGGGAGGACGGCGGATCGGTCTCCGGTGAGGCGCTGGGACGGAGTGGGCAGCTAGGAGGATGGGGCTCGGGTGGTGGCGGTGCTGGCTTGGGGCAGCAGGGCGGAGGAAACAGTCGAGGAGGATGGCGGCCGGGCGGCGCTGGTGAGGGCGGGGCACGGCGGGGAGGCGGCTGGGAAGAGAGAGGGGGCCGTGCGGGGAAGAAGGAGGAGGAGGAGGAGGAGGTCGCGGCACTGGGAGGGGCGCGTGGCCGTGCGGAGCGGGGATCGACGAGGGTCGGGTGGCTGAGGCGGGAAGGAGGAAGAGTAGGTCGGGAGAGGGGCGCTCGGCGTCGGGCACGGCGGGGCGGAGGAGATAATCGAGGGGTGCAGCGGGCTGGGGAACGCTGGAGGCACGGCGGCGAGAGAGGAGTTCTGACGGAGGAGGTGGCCGCGGGTGGTGCAGCCGGCGGGCTTGGGGGTGGCCGGAATCGGGGCTGGCTAGGGTTAGGGTTAGGTTTAGGATTAGGGATTTGGGAATTAGGGATTTGGGGATTAGGAATTTGGGGAATTTCTTTTCTTTTTGTTTGTGGAGGAAAACTAGAAAAACATGCATTTATACATGTAGAAATTTGGAATAGGGTTTGACCTAGGATTGGGCTGGGTCAATGCTCCTTGGGCTTGGCTTCGGCTCTCATGGGGATGTCGGGCGTTGGCACGGGTTTAATTCGGTTTAAATCTACATTGGTTTCTAGGGCTTTAAAAATGCTTCCGGAGTCCAATAAATTCCCGGAAAATTACCCTATGCTCAGTTTTCCATTTTACACCATAAAATATTATTTCCATAATATTTTAATATTAATTAACAGCAATTAAAAATCATTCAATGCCAAAGGCCTAGGTTTTATTTAAAGAAAAATTCCCGGAAAATTACGAAAAATCCAAATTAAAATTCTGAAAATCAGGGGGCTTACAGAGGTTGCATACTTCATAGTCCCAACAAGACAGGACAAGCATCATCAGATAATTTTTGGCAAAGCTAGAAACAAAAAATTCACGCAGATTCTGACGAGGATATTGGAAAGATACAACTGTATCGTTACAGCCAACTAGCCAAGAACATTATATAAGGGATAGGCTACAACTTAAAATCTAGTTTGGGACTGAATTATGAAAAAGGTAGACGGACTCATATACATCACTTCTCTCCAAAAGGCAAGCCAAAAAATATAATACTAGCGGACTGGTCATGGTTTGGGATATGTTACACCACAAACATGTCCTGAAAGTTTAGAATCGGAAGAAGAGACGCATTATCATTCCTTTGACTCATCATTATGGGATTCTGACGAAAGCATGGGTGACATATTCAAACATGTTTTCTTGGTAAATATGGTTCAACTGGCCCAGATGATAAAGACCTTGAACCATTCGAGAATGATCCATGGGCACAACGGATAGATACTCAATGGGAGCTTCGGTTTGAGCAACGTAAACCACCTACAGAGGATGAAGTAGTCTAAATTAATGTAGAAAAAGAATCTTTCCCAAGGCCAATCTTTATTAGCAAGAGTCTTCCTGAAGAAGCTAAACAAGCTTTAGTCCAGCTAATAAAGGACTATATTGATGTCTTCGCCGGGAGTTACGAATATATGCCTGGCCTAGATCCTCAAATAGTAAACCCCCTCAAATTATTATTTTAGGTAGACTAGATAGGGTTAAAAAATTTGGTTTAGCATCAGGGTGTTTGAGGTTTAAAAAATTAGCTATGTTGACTGGTTCTTTAATTTAAACCCTCGGTGCACCCTACCGTTGCTACAATATTTGGAGCCCAATAATAGCCCTTAATTTCCAATAAATTGTTGCACTCTTGACCTGACAAGCTAACCTAGGCGCTGGACTTTTTCGTCACTCACAAACACACTCCCTTGGCTCCAATTTAATTGCACAACTTTCCCGTTCCGAAATTAATTCTTTAATCTTATGTCGCGTACCTATGTCGTTGCCATTAATTTTGGGACACAAACTCAACCCGTTTCGTCGAACCAATTAAAGGGGTCGATACTGACACCAAGCCTACACCGTTCATGACCTTTGTGTCACTCCTAATTGAGACCCCATGTGCCACATTTAATTTAAGAGCACATGACACTTTATTTAATTAAATTGGGGATACCAACTTAAACTAATCCCTACTTAACCCCAATTTAACCCAATACCCCTTTCATGAAGCTCATGCAAAACACACAACACCCCCTCACCCTACATAACACCAAATACCACTTCCCACACCAAATCTCCATCACTTTTCCTTCATGTGCAAATATCCAAAAGTTAAGGGACTTATTTGCAAATAGGGTGCTAGGTGTCACCACCCTATTGGTCAAGGCCAATCAAGAAACCCTCTACCCTCTCTTGGACTGGTCAAGTCACTTTCTCTCTCCCCTTTTGTTTTGAACAATTATTTCATGAGGAATCAAGGCCCTTGATTCAAAATGCACCTTCATCTCCACCACCCATTCCCCTATATAAACTCCTCTTCACACCATTTCCCAATGAGCTGGCCCTAATCCTTAGAAGCCTAGGAAACCCCCCCCCCCCTCTCTCTCTCTCCTCCCTCTTCCTTCTCTGCCGAGCATTTCTTCTCCTTCCCACTTCTTCTTCTTCTTCTTCTTCTTCTTCAACTATACCTCCACATTATTCCGGCCACCTTACTGCTGCCAACCACCGCATCAACCTCCAGCAGCACTACCACACCCGCTGCTACTTCCACCCGCAGTCGCTCACGACCCTCGCTGCACCGACTCCGGCCGAGTCTCACCGCAGCAGCCTCCACCCGCAGCTCCGCCACCGCACCGAAGCAACGCTCCTCCGTCGCTGCCAACTTCGGACACATCACCGTGCCTTCATCGCAGCAGCCGCCTCCCTCTCCACGGCTACCGCACCGGAGCACCCAACGTCGCAGCTGCCAGAAACTCCAGCAGCAGCATTCGCCACTACCATCACCGCCTCCACCGCTACCACCCCTGGAGTCACCACAACCACCACCTACAGCGCCATTCCACACCACCTCCACCCACTGCCATGTCCTCACCCGTCGAGCTCCGGCCACCACCACCTTCAGCAGCACCCCAACCCGTGATCAACTTCACCACCCCCACGACCACCGCCTCCCAGCTCCACCACGACCCGCACCGCCTTCACCACCTCTACCAAAGCACCAGCTCGGATCACCACGACCCGCCACCATAAGCCGCCGCCGTCCTGGCCCCTTCCCGCGGCCGTGAGGAACCGAGACTCGACCCCGTGTTCAGAAACATGAGTTCAACCTCCCCGATTTACGAAGTGATATCTCCCTTCTCGCACAACCGATCCATGAACCGATTCCTCAGGTATGAACCCTATTTAACCCTGTTGCAGTGTGTTCAATTAGAATATTTTAGCTTGCATTCTATTGTTAGTAATTAGAGTTCCAATTATTGAGAAAAACTGTTTTATAAAACAATAATACTTTCCGATACGGAGTTGGTCCCGTCAATCCGGGCAACCTCGTCGTATAACGATTGCACCGAAAGGCGAATATCGTCAACGTGGACGTATGGACTTTCGCGGAACTTGATTTGGATGTGCGTGCACACCAGAATCAACGCGTATCCGTCAGAAAGCACTGTATAGACGTGTTCTGACACTCGTCCTAATTTTGTGTGTACCTGTCGTTTCACAACAAAACTTATGCCATCGGATTCTCAGCGTTACGCTGGTCCTGTGACCCAAGTTTGGTTCGATTCTGAGAACATTGACGAAACGTCATTTCGTGGGCCCCACGGTTCCACATGACGGGCGATTTCGTGATCGGCTAATCGGAATCCAGTTCTGGATGTTCTGTTGGGTTTGTATCATCGTTCTGGACTTGCAAACACTAAATTTGACAAATTTGGAGAACTTTGTCTCTGGCACATTTTTCGGTGCAAGACGGACCCACTTGTGAATCCCGTGTTGACCAGAAACTGTATTTTTGCCACTGTATCCAAATTGGACGTATGTATATGCTTTTTTGAGTATCTCACTCATTTTAAAACTTTTGGTGATATTTGTGACAGCATCCGAATACAACTGATCCAGTTTCCATCTTGAGCTGCTACTTCCTTAGCGAGTTCGGGTTCGAATCTTCGTCTGGCTTCCAGGCAAGTGTACATTGCTATCCTTTATCTCAGTTTTCATATTTCTATTTTTTTATTCTATGCATTGTGTGTGCTTTGGATCAGAAACGTTACTTAGCGTCCGGGTCATATCCGGGTGCAGACGTTCGTTGGTAACGTCTGGTATCGATTGATAGATGTTCGCGACACCTTGATGTACCTACTTGGTTACATCGGAACCCTAGGACACCTTTAGACACCGTCATCGTGCCAGACTTCCTGTATCCTGATACTGTCAGCATGACCGGAATCTGGGATGACTTTAGGGACGTGGTTGTTGATAGTTACTTCAGTATGACGAGACTGTTAGATAGAGGTTCAGGTTCAACGATCACTCGTTGACCGCTTTGGGAGGAGAAGACAGTTACTAGACGTTTGGGCTACTCTGCACACGCTATATATATGTATATGTTCCTATTTATGTATTGTTCCTGTATCCAGAGTCATAGTATTACTCGTGTGACTCTGTGCTCGGAGCTACGGTACGCCCCGTGTAACTCTGTGTTCGGAGCTGCAGTTTTATATTTGGATAGCCCATGCGTCGAACATTATCTTCAAAGTTGTGTCTCACTTAGGTGGTTATGCTAGATTACACTGGCGTTGCACTTGTTTCTTTCTGTAATACCATGACATACTATTTTTGTACCTTGTTACGTCCCTCTGAGGACCTGGTCTCCTGACAGTTTTTGCAGCATAGACGATTACGGAGCCTTTATAGTTGACGATGGAGTTGCTTGTCTTGCAGACATTGGTACCAGGTACTTATATCCTTTCTACCGGAGTTATGGTTATTTATTCATATTGTTTATTCATCTGCTGATTTAGCCTAGTTTTATAGACTCATATTTCTTTCTCGAGTCTATTCGAGTTTGTGTGTTAGTGGACGGCCGACTTTAGCATATGTAGCTCGTTCTTGTGTATTTTGTTCATTATGGATTGAGGCATAGATATTAATATTTACTTGATTATTTAGATAGTGACCATTATAATACAACTTATATGTATTCGAGTCAGACCAGAGTCTGGTCGAATGCGTAGCTGGTATGTTAAGTATTCCTAGTCCTACGTATTTTAGGACTGTGACGTGACACAAATAGCCACACACACACAAGCTTAAATTTTTTTGAATGCTAAGCCGGTGAAATAGCAGGAACGACAATTTCGTCCAGATATGATGGATGCAATTGAAGCAGAAGTCAAGAAACTCATAGCATGTGGCTTCGTTCGAGAAGAACAGCATCCCGACTGGGAAGCCAATATCGTCCCAGTTATGAAGAAGAATGGGAAGGTCCGAGTCTGCATAGATTATCGAAATCTAAACTCTGCATGTCCAAAAGACGAATTTTCTCTTCACATCACAGATGTCATGATCGACAATACATGTGGATTTGAACGTATGTCCTTCATGGATGGATTTTTTGGGTACATCTAAATTAAGATGTCTCCTGGTGACAAAAAATATACATCTTTTCGTGCACCACTGGGAGTATATTTTTATACAGTCATGCCCTTCGGCTTGAAGAATGCAGGAATAACGTATCAATGAACCATGAGTAAAATTTTCCAGAAGCATTTACGGAAGATAATAAAATACTACGTAGATGATATTGATGTCAAGAGTCGTCTTAAAGATGATCACATTCAAGATTTGAAGACTGTGTCCGAATTGATGCGCCACCACCAATTGAAGATGAATCCAACTAAATCCTTTATGGGAGTCTCCAGTGGCAAATTTCTCGGATTTGTTATAACTTCCAAGGGTATTCATATTAACCGCGATAAAATTAAAGCTATCCTCGAAATGTGGCCTCCACGCAATCTCAAAGAACTTCGTGGTCTGCAAGGCCGTCTGACATACATTAGGAGGTTCGTCTCCAATCTCTTTGGAAGATGCCAACCCTTTACTCATTTAATGAAGAAAGACGTATTCTTTGTCTGGAACGAAGCATGCCAATAAACATTCGACGACATCAAACAATATCTCACAAATCCGTCAGTTCTAGTGTCTCCGATCGTAGGAAAATCCTTTTTACTGTATGTTCGAGCTATGAATCACTCCCTAGGAGCTCGTCTTGTACAAAAGAATAACGAAGGCCATGAACAGGCGATCTATTATCTCAGTCATATGATAGTCGGTACTGAACATCGATACAATCCGGTGAAAAAATAATGTCTCGCCTTGATGTTCTTTATTCAAAAGATACGACACTACGTGTTAGGCCAAATCATTCATGTCATATCCAAAATGAATCCCCTCAGAGTATTGATGACTAAACCAAGCACACTCTTTCTCGTTTAGCCACATGGGCAATGTTGCTATCACCTTATGACATGGTATATGTCCCACAAAAAGCAGTGAAGGGTTAAGCGCTAGCTAATTTTCTGGCAGCTCATCATGTACAAAAAATTTCCAAACTATACGATGACATCCCAGATTAAGTATTAGAGTCTAATATGGCAATGAGAGATGACACATGGTAACTATTATTTGATGGCGCATCAAGAATATGACCCAAAGGCAACATAGTAGCTGGAGTTGGCATAGTCCTAGTATCTCCTGACAAACTACTCATTCATCGAGCATATTCTCTCTGTAAACCATGTTCCAATAATATGGCAGAATACAATGCTCTACTCATTGGTCTCCAATTAGCTAAAGAATTAGACATAGAATATTTGAAGTCTACGAAGATTCCAAGCTGATAGTCAATCAGATCAGGGGAGAGTATGAGGTTTGGCCTGAAGAAATCATCCCTTATCATCAGGCAGCAATCGAACTAGCTTTTACTTTCAAATGATTCTTCATCGAGCATGTGCCTCGGTTACAGAATATGAAAGCGGATGCTTTGGTCATCCTAGCAGCATCATTGGCCGTTCTCCTAAAGAGACGACACTCAATTATGATAACAGAAACGAGAGTTATTCTGCACCAAAAATAATCTGCACATCGAACAGAGTTATGTCATAAATTTAACCTCCATGGATAAAGATTGGAGAGACCCTTTTGTAGGGAAGAATGGCGCACTTTTACCCTATTTCAAAAGATGGCGCACTTTTAAGCTGCTTTCGTCAACAAAGACAGGCGTACAAATCGCATGTCTACTCTTTGCTCAAATATTAAATACAATGAATTTGACAGTTGAACAGCAGTCGAGGAGTCAGAAGTCATCATTATAGCTGAGCTGCAGCACGCAGACCCAGGTTGTCGTTTAGCGACCCATCTGCTGTACCAACTTTACCAGAAGTGCGCCGATGTGCCAACTTCTATAGAAGTGCGCCGCTGTGCCAACTTCTACAAAAGTGCGTCGTTGTACCAAATTTAACAGAAGTGTGCCGTTGTGCCATCTTCATCGAAATTGCACCACTGTGCTAACTCATACAATAGTGCGCCATCATGGCTACTTCTTCGAAAGAGCACTTGTATAACCAATCTTTCCAAAAGTGTGCCAATCTCCAGACCACTTTTAAAGTGCGCCTATGATCCTAACTGACAAAGAGAAGTTACGATTATGTGCTCTACATGCCATGTTCTTCGTGAAATATATACAAATAACTGTCACATGACCTACGCTTTCCTCGTATAGGAAGCCAAGTGTTAAGCAGATAACAAGTTGTGCCCCCACTCACTAGATTGTGGGATATCATCCCATCAAAAATGCGCGCACAGTACAAATTTTCTAAAGCACGCGCATACTGTCATAACTACTCTAAAATCCTATAAATATAGGATCATTGTGTACGTTACAAAAAAGGAGGGGGAGGAGGATTTTCAAGTCTTTGAAATTCAAGAACAGAAGGAGAGAAATAAAAGCTTGTTGTGTCGTTGTTGCCAAAGCTTTCTTATTGCCCAACTCTTCAAGTTGTTCACAACATCCTCGTATTTTTTTATCGCCGAGTGGTCCAAGGAGTAAAGTGATCGCCTGCAGATCAGATCTCTACAGCTATAGTTTTTCAGAATTAATTGTACTTAGATTCATGTTTAGGATCTCTTTTACTCTTCTTTCTTTCTTTAATAGTTTGTAATAACTTTCATCGCAAACAAGATGGCAAATCTGCTGGGGAAGACTTTCTTCTCTGACCAATTAGTATACTGTTCTCCCCTCCTACATCAGGTACTGGTTGCACGGGAGGTACTGGCTGGATCTAGGGTTCCTTATTCTGAGATGTTCTGGACCCGGCCCCGGAATGCTGAGGCTGAACCTCAAGAGTTTGTTGGGCATCTGGATGTTGTCCTGCTACTGGAGTGTCACACCCCAGTCCCAAAATACTGAGGGACTAGACACGTGGCAATGGCCAGCAGCACACTCCAATGGGCAAATCTAATTTAATGGACCAATTATGGTGTACTTAAGCTGTAAAACAACAGTAAAGGTCTACGATACAAGTCACAGTCTAATTCTAATCTCATCCACAGAAGGTAATCACAGATCAAATATCAGAATAATCGAAATAAAATATAATCTAACAACAAGTCTAAATAAAATATCTCGGAGAATAACCCGATAAAGAGTTTGATACAGCAGTTCAATAGACAGGAAATAAGAGTCTAACAATAAAATAAATGAGTATAAATACTCAGGAGAAATCCTCGGCGATCACCTCGTCCTCGAATTTTGGTACTGCTCCAGCGCCTGCTTCTGTCCCGTATACCTCGGGGTAGATCTCCTCTGCTAAACCTGAAGACATAATCCGGATTCCAGGTCCTCAGGGGACATAGCAAGGTACAAGAATAACTCAAGCCAAATAAATGCAGTATATAAATGAATCAATAGGGCATACTATGTAACCAGCTAAGTGATATGCAAGTTGAGAGCATCACTAGAACTCAGGCTGAGACCACTACAAGCTCTTGTGTCGGAGAGCCGGTAGCAGTGATATCCCTAGTAGAGTGCCTAGCTCTGATATAGAGTCTAGAGCCTCACAATAATAAATAAATATATATAATTATACTGTAGCCTGTGTGTCTCTCTCCACCCAATGTAATCACATGTCTCATGTCCATGACACGTACGATCATGACCTCTAACTGATGCAGCAAGTCATAATGATAGCCAAGTAAATGTAATATCTATGTCATGAATCATCTATCCTATACAGAATTACCATGAATATCTCAGAAAGATTCTGTCACAAGAACAGTGTCAAGTGTCCTATGGTATGACGTACTTGATAATGCAAGCACGAAAATGTATAGGGTCGCGATATCAATCTCTAGGACGTTACACAACTCCGGGTGCGGCGTTGACACCTAAATCTTGTTCGGACGTTAAGTAATGTCACACGGCCTAGGTTGAACATTTATATCATATAATTAAATCAAGAGAACATTATGTAGCAAATACTGCAAGATTGGCAAGGTACACTTGCTTGGGATTTGAATACCAATAGTCGCTCCGGTATCAGCAGGATCTTCAAGTATTCCTCTGGATGCTAAAATAAATATTACCATCGCTTTCAGAAGATATGAAATAGCTAGGATTGACTACCCATAAGTCCAATTTGGACACAGGGGCAAAATTGATAGTTTTTGGTCAAAACGGGGTCCACATGTAGCCCACTTCGTACCGAAAAGTGTGCCAGAGACAAAGTTCTTCAAATTCGTCAAACTTAGTGTCTACAAGTCTAGAATGATAATACGAATCCAACGGAATGTCAGAACTGGATTCCGATAAGCCGATCACAAAATCGTCCGTCAAGTGGAGCCGTGGGGCCCACGATACGGGATTTTGTCAACGTTCTCAGAATCGAACCAAACTTGGGTCACAGGACCAGCGTATCGCTACGAGTCCGATGGCGCAAGTTTCGTTTCGAAACGACGAGCACAGACGAAGTTACAACGAGTTTCAGAACAGGGCCGATATTGGGTGTTGCCGACGGATACGCGTTGATTTCGGTGTGCACGAACATTCAAATCAACTTTCGCAAAATCTCACACGTCCATATTGATGGTATGCACCTTTCGGTAAAATTTGCACATGACCAAATTGCCTCGTTTAGCGGGACGCACCCAGTTCCGGGAAAAAAAAGGTTTTTAAAGACCAAGTTTTTGGTCGATTTCACTCGCGAATAAAACATAACATACAACAACATAAAATAATCTAATTACAGAGTTTCAATCTCGGTTATGTTGTCTAATTAACTGTTCAAACATAAATTAGAAATAATACACAGGTTGGAAGAAAAATGGCCGTGAACTTGTGAGTTCGGGACGATTTCTGAATTTCAGAAATTGGGTTGTTTTTTCCTGTTTTTGCGTCGCGGTTTACGACCGACACAGGACGCGACACCCCGAACTATTTGTACGGGGTTCGAGAGGGTCACGAGGTCTACGCGTACGATTCGACAAAATAAAAATTGGATCGATGTACAGGGAGGTACGAGACTGGGAAGGGGCATACCTCGCGGATGTTTGTTGTCGCAAAAGGACGAGGCACGGCGGGGCACGGCGGTGGCGACGGCGGTTGTTGTGGCTGCGGTGGATGCGGGGCTGCTCGGGGTGGTCGTGGTGGGTAGGCACCGACGGTGGGGGAAGTCGTCGTCGTCGCCGGGGAAGCGGTCGGTGGCCGGAGCAGCAGGGGGGTGGCGGTGATGGTGATGGCGGTGGCGGTGAAGTGGGACTTTATAGAGAGAGTGTCACACCCCAGTCCCAAAATACGTAGGACTAGGAACACGTAAGCATGCCAGCCGTATGTATATGACAACTCCAATATATAGATACCATAATCCACACGTACGCTGTAATATGAATAATAACTCATATGTGGTATAAATATTGTCACAAGTCACAGGACATAACTAAATCTCATCCACAGAATCAAATAGAAATAAATAACCAATCCATTATATAACTGAATCTCAATATTAAGTATCAGATAATGATAGTCGGGTGGAAACAAATCCACTACCAAACTAGAATATAAGAGAGACAAAATAGGTACATCTAATGAACCATGAGACTCGAAGAAAAGACCTCCTCGAAAGAGATAAGTAGCAAGTCCTGATCCGTGCTCCTGCAAATAGTCGAGATCGTCTACACCTGGAAAGGGACCAGGTCCTCAGAGGGACGTAACAAGATACATAGAAGCATGCCAATTTGAGTACAGTAAACATGCATAATAGGTAAAAAATATATAAGTACGCTGTACAAGACAATCTATATGAATGCATAATGAGGATAATTTTTCGATGTATGGGCATGGGTAGGCTACTCGATCTAAATCTCACAACTCACACACACGGAAGAGAAATCAGAAATCGACATACCTCGGGGGTAGCGACCAGCGTGACACACTACCGTAGCGCGTGCTAGATACTACGGTTTACCAGAGTGGTTATAGCCCATACGCCTACTGATTGTCCTCCCCTCCCATGTTACTATGTGTCAAGTGTGTGTCAACATATATATATAGTATGTAAATATGACTGAAAGAAATACACATGCAATGAATATACAAAAATATAATAAGCATACAAAGTACTGTAAGCAATTTGGCAAGATATCTTGCCTGGCAAGAGAGCTGCAAAGTGTAACGTCCAGGAGTCAAGCACACAAGATCAGAAACTACGGTATCAGAATGAACGTCTTCGGATGCTGAAATAAATATCACCAACATTCCCCGAATAAGCGAGATAGCTAGAAAACACTACCCTTTTATCCAATTTGGACACAGGGGCAAAACAGTAATTTCGGGTCAAAGCGGGGTCCATATGTGGCCCACTTTGCACCGAAAAGCGTGTCAAGGGTAAAGATCTCTAAAAGGGACAAATTATAGGTCAAACAAATTCTAAACGTCAATACAAACTCAACGGTTCGTCCAATTTTGAATTCCGGTGAGCCAGACACAAATTCACCCAAAAAGTCAACCGTGGGGCCCGTAAATAGGAGGCTTGATCAACTGTCTCAGAATCGCGTGAAACTTGGGTCACAGGACCAGCGTGATACCACGAATTCAATGGCACAAGTTTTGTCACATTCTGACTAGCGTACACTAAATGGTGCGATGTTTTACAAAAGTCACGATACGGGAACTTTTCGCGGATACGGGTTGATTCTGACACCCACACACGTCCAAATCAGTTTTTACGAAAGCCCACACGTCAGGATATACCATGCGTGCCTTTCGGTGTAATTTGTACGCGACGGGACGGTCCCGTTTGGCGGGGCGCGCTCAGTATCACAAGTTTTTGTTATTTTAAAAACATTTTTCAGATTTTTAACCTAATTTAATTCTGATTCTAACACATAATAAAATAAAGTAATTAGCAAGGTTTGATCTCGGTTATATCGACTTTACACAGGAAAAAGAAAATCTAAGTTTGGATCTCTGTGGTGGAAGATACGAGTCATTGAACATGGGTCATCGCAACAGATTATAATAGTTTAAAATGTGTTTTTTCCTAAACTTGGCGTCGATTTTTACCTAGGGTTTAGCGCTGAACGATTGAAACTAATTTACGGGATTTAGAGAGGGATAAGTGGGGATCATACCAGCGAAGATGGGGTCGAATTTGGTTGCGAGATGGAACGGAAAACAGCGCGTGAACAGGGGTTCGCCGCTACAGTTTTTTGTGCGGCGCGCGAGGGATCTCGTGCGGGCCAGCGGTCGGCCGGCGGATCCAGGCGACGGCGCGGGCATCGCTGGGTCGGCGTGGTCGGCAGCGTGGAGGCGATTAGGTTAGGGTTAGGGTTAGGGTTAGGGTTTAGGTTTTACAAGTTGTTATTATATATATAGAGAGAGAGGAAGAGAGAGCGGGGGGGGAAGACCCGGGCGCGGGCATCGCTGGGTCGGCGCTCTGATACCAATTTGTCATGCCCCAATCTCCCGCAAGCTCAATAGTCCCCGCTGAACGTAAATCACCACGTTGCAGCTCTCCCGCGGGACAATCGTTCTCTTTGGGACGTGATGCCGTACGAGCCTGGAGTTGCGCTCGTACAAGGCGATGTTGTCAAACACCAAATGTTATCATTGAAACAACCAAGTTGCAACGAAAGTCGAGTATTGTGTACCAAGCACACAACAGAGTAATACGCAGCGAAGCTCACGATAGGGTCCAAATGAAATGCCTTATCGAAGGCAATGCCACAAAGGCGATGCCACGAGGGCGATGAAATACTCTTGCTCTTTTCTCTAGCCCACAAAGGTACTTACAGTTCATACATCATGCCTCGTATATCCAAGCAGCACCACTACGCCTGCGTACCTGAAATAGAGCCCACTCACAATGTTTGACTCCGTTAGGCATCCTGTCCTGCCGATACGGCCAATCCCTTGAACCCGTGGTCCGATGCAAGCGCGATCTACTCAACTGGTATGACCGTGCGAGCAGGCTGTGATCTACAAATCATCCGACCGATCAGACTAAGGAAGATGGCATTATCATTCCAACCCAGCTGTCTCAGTACTGCTCTGAACGAACACCTGATTTCCATCGAACCCGCTAGCCATCTGCACATCAAACAACTCAATCAATACTTCTTCCCAAAATCCAACAAATCAAATGTAACCAGCATTTGTTTCATTCAATTCGACTCAGCGTAACGCACCGTGCGGTGGCGGGCGTTACATAATATACCACTTAGAAAAAGGTTCGTCCACGAACCGTGCTGGTACTCATTCCTATCACATGCCGTTGTCCAATTAAAAAATCTGTTCTATGCAACCCACATTATCCTGACTCAACATCTCGCTCTGCTGAATGCTCGTACAAATTTCATATTCCCACATCCTCCTTGCAGCTCAATACGAATTCCTCATATCGCTTAGTTTTGGATCGTACACATATTTAAGGCGTCCCTAAAATACATGCATTTCAGTCGAGCCTTGCGATAGTAGATTTGAACAAGTTACAAGGGTATCTTTATGTCCGAGGCATCCATTTACTTTACTCCCAAATTGAACCAAATCATGATTTCCATTCCAACATATCAGCTTGAGCACTATTCTCAAATATGATGCTTTTCCACCGACTCAATCAGTTCGGGTTCCAACTCAATCCATCCAACTATTTCTGAATCCGCACTAGCAACATCTCCAAATATATCTCATGCACCGAACGATCATCTCAACTGATACTACCCCAACTATGCGACATACCCAAATATAAACTTTCCTCTTGTCGGCTCCACCAAACACCTTTTCCTCAATCTCAATACCTCACTGGGTGAGCATCTATATTGAGTTTCGTGTGATCCACGAAGATCTCGCCGCCACGCCAAAGGGATAGTGTCGCCACGATTTCAACGTGGACACACTCGCCACAATTCCTAGGTTGCGCATGGAATAGTTCTTCGCGCTGCTTCCACTGCCTCGAAGCATAGGATATCACCTTTGCCTTCCGAACGAGCACGCTTCCCAGACTAAGTTCCGATACATCTTGTAAATCTGAGGCAAATCTGTCCCTTCCAGTATTCGCAAGGATTTGATCTGAACGAGCCGCTGCTTTAACTTCACGAGCTAGTTTCACAGTCGTCAATTCATATGAATGCTATTCCCTTCCAGGGCACGATGAGTCAGAGGCGATGCCATCGATAAAAATCTGCGACTCTGAATCTCATCAGTTGACTAGGCTACCTCCACCATCGCTTCGATCTTCCGGCTACATCTTCAGCTGAAGACTATCCCAAGGGTCTCTCAAATTCAACACTCAGTCAACAAGCCAAATCTCTAACACACAATGCTCACATCTGCCCTCGACACATTCCCGAATGCGCCGCCTCAAGGGTCGTTCTATCGGTCTGCAATATTCATCTCCGATTCGACGGTCAAGTCGCTAGGGTCAGCTGTCCCGAAGCTATGCACGATAATTGTAAGTCATCACGATGGACAGTTACTATGAACCATGCTATATCTCATCTGCAAATCCGAATCAAAATCCAACTATTCCATCCGAGCGAACTTCCGAATCCGAGCACCGTGCTCGTTGAAACTGTCTTCCATCAATCCGTCGTTCTGCCCTGAATCCATCATATTTCCGAATTGCCATGTTCGTCTACTCGCACTACCACTATGCAATGATTCACGAAATTCAAGACTTGCTCAAATGCATATCCGTTTGTCACGTTCCACAATGCATGTCCAACTTATTCGAGCAGCACAGTGATTTGTCCCAACGTTGTTCCCACATTCCGTCCACGTCTTCCGGAGAATCCGTCTACCATTGTTGCACCATCTTGCCCAAAATTCCATTTCCGCTAAACCTGAGTCGACTTCTCGAACAGCAATATCCAAAATCCTTCAAGTTTGTGTGAATCTATCGTATTGTCCCTCCAAGCCAAATCGTGTTTCATTGCTCAACCAACAACTCAAATGTGTTGCCCAACATCGTAGTCCGTGCTCGCTATACTTCAATTAACCCATCGCTTCGCTCAAGCGTAACCCAACTGTTCATTCCGATCTCGTCCATCTCTTAAGCCCAACGATACTTCCATTTGCACGATTCCGTTCTTGAGTTCTCAAGTCTAATGTATCGAAGAATACCCGAGTCAAATTCTATTGCACTATATACCACTTGGGAATATAGTTGCCCTCATGCTTACTCTGCGTCAACCAGCGCCTATCCCAAACCGACTATTCCGAGGTGATTCTGTCGAATCACAACTCAATATTTGCTTGCTCCATTTTCATTCTTTCCAACTCTGTCGATTTGCACCAACCGACTTGTATTTCCTTTAACCGAGTCCGCTCAGGCAAATTCCTATTGATGTCTAACCAAAATATTCCAATGCCTTGCTTACTATGTGGTATCCCATATACCACTCCGAATCAAGTCGCTACTCGCATTACGATTCCATGAACTGATCCAAGATCCGTTCGAACCATCCCTCATGTGTGATCTGCCTTGCCCAACTCAAGTCTGACAAGAAACTCATCCAACAAGTGAACCATCTTACTCTTTTCATCAATCTCGCTAGGCAACTTGTGCTATGTTCCATTCTTAATGCTTCCAGCTATTCTCAAACCGTTTGATACTTTCGTAACACGAGCAATCCATGCGACGATTCCTTCCAAGTAATCCAACACAAAACCCAACTGTTCCACACATTTGTTGTACGAGCAACTCGTGCAACACTATCCTGATATTTCCAAGTCAAACTCAAACTTGCTCAGCTGATGCGCTATGTGATATACCCAGCCAAAGTTCAAACTTCTATCCAACACATTCGCTACACGAGCAACTCGTGCAACGATCCATTCTCAATCCAGTGCTTCTACTCACAACATGCTGCATAACCAATCTCGTCTGCCAACCAACTGATCCACTGATGCAATCAGAAACTCCCGAACGACAAGCCAAGCCAACCCAACAACAGCTCTCAACTTGTTGCACAAATGCAGCAACGCCAACCAACTGCTGCACGAATGCAACAACGCCTAACGAGGCTAAGCGATCTAACGAAAACCAACCGAGGCAACGCAACCAAGAATAACATGCAGCCACAACCAGCAATATATAGACTTATTGCATGAAACATCCAATGCGGCACTGAGTAGAGTCAAGAGCTAAACGACACGCGGAAGCTATTTAGAGTTCGTGATGAAGCGAAGGACCAAGTCCGAAGAAATGAACCAGGCGCTCTGATACCAATTTGTCACGCCCCAATCTCCCGCAAGCTCAATAGTCCCCGCTGAACGTGAATCACCACGTTGCAGCTCTCCCGCGGGACAATCGTTCTCTTTGGGACGTGATGCCGTACGAGCCTGGAGTTGCGCTCGTACAAGGCGATGTTGTCAAACACCAAATGTTATCATTGAAACAACCAAGTTGCAACGAAAGTCGAGTATTGTGTACCAAGCACACAACAGAGTAATACGCAGCGAAGCTCACGATAGGGTCCAAATGAAATGCCTTATCGAAGGCAATGCCACAAAGGCGATGCCACGAGGGCGATGAAATACTCTTGCTCTTTTCTCTAGCCCACAAAGGTACTTACAGTTCATACATCATGCCTCGTATATCCAAGCAGCGCCACTACGCCTGCGTACCTAAAATATTGCCCACAAACGTGGGTCAGTACACAACCGTACTGGTGAGCGGGGTAACCCACTCGTCTAAGCCGACACTAAGTAAAAATAGTGAATGCAACAGTTATATGGTGATCTTTCTAGTTGAATCCTAGATTCTTTTCATGGCATATGGATGACATGTTAAGGAAAGCTGTAAAGCAGTTTAAGCATGCAAGCATTCAACTCAAACCAAGCGACAAGCATTTATAACCCAACCGAAGGAAACTAGCATGCAACCGTCTTGCTCAAGTCCAAGCAACACGATAACATATCGAACCATCAACCAAGCCTCAATATCCATCCTCAACCAAAATACTTATAATCAGATCCCAAATTGCAAACTCTTGCCGAGGCAAGGTGGCCGCGCCTACACGAAACCAAACCAACAAAAGAAAAGCAAGCCAACACTAGTCTATATGAAGTCACTGGCCAAGCCATAAAGGACACATGATCGGACTGATCAAATGCGGTTCTCGTCGAAACAGCGCTAAGTAGCTAACCCACCTGGATCGATTCCAACCGCTGGCACCGCGCCCAAGGCACGTTACCCAACTGTCTCCTCCATGGCCGAACGGTCCTGGTGCCCCGGAGCCTTCCCGTTCGAGGAGACCAAACCCTGTGCAATACAGGTTGTCCGTGACATGCAGACACCAAGTAGGTATGACGAGAGGATCGAACATTCTCGCCCCACCAAGCGATCCTAGACTCGTTCCATGAATTATCCAACCAAAACATCCATAACCATTCTTCCAACATATTGCCCAAGGCACCAAATCACAATTGATTCCATAGGCACGATGCCTCTTCTCAACCATGATTCCAAATTGGTGCAACACCCATGCTCAAAGCAATCCCATGGCACAATGCCCCAACAGTGGCACAATGCCCTCGCCGATGCAGTTGTTCGGTTTCGAACCACAACTGCTCGCTTTGCAAGACAAAGCGACCAAATGATACTCGTGCACGGATGCACGCTCGCTCGCCCAAATCCCAAGGTTTCCAATATCTCACTGTATCATTCCAACTATCCAAGCATAATCCCAATCATTCAACCAACTGCCTCAAAAGATAATATTCCAACTCTAGCTCCAACTATCCAACGCGCAAACAAAATCAAGCCACAATACTATCCAAGCAACGACGTACACTCTATGCACGCCTCAGTGTAGTGATTCCCAATGTTCCAGTCCAAGTGTTCAAGACTTTTACGTGTTTTCCATATTATTAGGCATGAAGGAGTAGAGGAGAAGGGAAAGAGCCCACTCACAATGTTTGACTCCGTTAGGCATCCTGTCCTGCCGATACGGCCAATCCCTTGAACCCGTGGTCCGATGCAAGCGCGATCTACTCAACTGGTATGACCGTGCGAGCAGGCCGTGCTCTACAAATCATCCGACCGATCGGACTAAGGAAGATGGCATTATCATTCCAACCCAGTTGTCTCAGTATTGCTCTGAACGAACACCTGATTTCCATCGAACCCGCTAGCCATCTGCACATCAAACAACTCAATCAATACTTCTTCCCAAAATCCAACAAATCAAATGTAACCAGCATTTGTTTCATTCAATTCGACTCAGCGTAACGCACCGTGCGGTGGCGGGCGTTACATAATATACCACTTAGAAAAAGGTTCGTCCACGAACCGTGCTGGTACTCATTCCTATCACATGCCGTTGTCCAATCAAAAAATCTGTTCTATGCAACCCACATTATCCTGACTCAACATCTCGCTCTGCTGAATGCTCGTACAAATTTCATATTCCCACATCCTCCTTGCAGCTCAATACGAATTCCTCATATCGCTTAGTTTTGGATCGTACACATATTTAAGGCGTCCCTAAAATACATGCATTTCAGCCGAGCCTTGCGATAGTAGATTTGAACAAGTTACAAGGGTATCTTTATGTCCGAGGCATCCATTTACTTTACTCCCAAATTGAACCAAATCATGATTTCCATTCCAACATATCCGCTTGAGCACTATTCTCAAATATGATGCTTTTCCACCGACTCAATCAGTTCGGGTTCCAACTCAATCCATCCAACTATTTCTGAATCCGCACTAGCAACATCTCCAAATATATCTCATGCACCGAACGATCATCTCAACTGATACTACCCCAACTATGCGACATACCCAAATATAAACTTTCCTCTTATCGGCTCCACCAAACACCTTTTCCTCAATCTCAATACCTCACTGGGTGAGCATCTATATTGAGGTTCGTGTGATCCACGAAGATCTCGCCGCCACGCCAAAGGGATAGTATCGCTACGATTTCAACGTGGACACACTCGCCACAATTCCTAGGTTGCGCATGGAATAGTTCTTCGCGCTGCTTCCACTGCCTCGAAGCATAGGATATCACCTTTGCCTTCCGAACGAGCACGCTTCCCAGACTAAGTTTCGATACATCTTGTAAATCTGAGGCAAATCTGTCCCTTCCAGTATTCGCAAGGATTTGATCTGAACGAGCCGCTGCTTTAACTTCACGAGCTAGTTTCACAGTCGTCAATTCATATGAATGCTATTCCCTTCCAGGGCACGATGAGTCAGAGGCGATGCCATCGATAAAAATCTGCGACTCTGAATCTCATCAGTTGACTAGGCTACCTCCACCATCGCTTCGATCTTCCGGCTGCATCTTCAGCTGAAGACTATCCCAAGGGTCTCTCAAATCCAACACTCAGTCAACAAGCCAAATCTCTAACACACAATGCTCACATCTGCCCTCGACACATTCCCGAATGCGCCGCCTCAAGGGTCGTTCTATCGGTCTGCAATATTCATCTCCGATTCGACGGTCAAGTCGCTAGGGTCAGCTGTCCCGAAGCTACGCACGATAATTGTAAGTCATCACGATGGACAGTTACTATGAACCATGCTATATCTCATCTGCAAATCCGAATCAAAATCCAACTATTCCATCCGAGCGAACTTCCGAATCCGAGCACCGTGCTCGTTGAAACTGTCTTCCATCAATCCGTCGTTCTGCCCTGAATCCATCATATTTCTGAATTGCCATGTTCGTCTACTCGCACTACCACTATGCAATGATTCACGAAATTCAAGACTTGCTCAAATGCATATCCGTTTGTCACGTTCCACAATGCATGTCCAACTTATTCGAGCAGTACAGTGATTTATCCCAACGTTGTTCCCACATTCCGTCCACGTCTTCCGGAGAATCCGTCTACCATTGTTGCACCATCTTGCCCAAAATTCCATTTCCGCTAAACCTGAGTCGACTTCTCGAACAGCAATATCCAAAATCCTTCAAGTTTGTGTGAATCTATCGTATTGTCCCTCCAAGCCAAATCGTGTTTCATTGCTCAACCAATAACTCAAATGTGTTGCCCAACATCGTAGTCCGTGCTCGCTATACTTCAATTAACCCATCGCTTCGCTCAAGCGTAACCCAACTGTTCATTCCGATCTCGTCCATCTCTTAAGCCCAACGATACTTCCATTTGCACGATTCCGTTCTTGAGTTCTCAAGTCTAATGTATCGAAGAATACCCGAGTCAAATTCTATTGCACTATATACCACTTGGGAATATAGTTGCCCTCATGCTTACTCTGCGTCAACCAGCGCCTATCCCAAACCGACTATTCCGAGGTGATTCTGTCGAATCACAACTCAATATTTGCTTGCTCCATTTTCATTCTTTCCAACTCTGTCGATTTGCACCAACCGACTTGTATTTCCTTTAACCGAGTCCGCTCAGGCAAATTCCTATTGATGTCTAACCAAAATATTCCAATGCCTTGCTTACTATGTGGTATCCCATATACCACTCCGAATCAAGTCGCTACTCGCATTACGATTCCATGAACTGATCCAAGATCCGTTCGAACCATTCCTCATGTGTGATCTGCCTTGCCCAACTCAAGTCTGACAAGAAACTCATCCAACAAGTGAACCATCTTACTCTTTTCATCAATCTCGCTAGGCAACTTGTGCTATGTTCCATTCTTAATGCTTCCAGCTATTCTCAAACCGTTTGATACTTTCGTAACACGAGCAATCCATGCGACGATTCCTTCCAAGTAATCCAACACAAAACCCAACTGTTCCACACATTTTTTGTACGAGCAACTCGTGCAACACTATCCTGATATTTCCAAGTCAAACTCAAACTTGCTCAGCCGATGCGCTATGTGATATACCCAGCCAAAGTTCAAACTTCTATCCAACACATTCGTTACACGAGCAACTCGTGCAACGATCCATTCTCAATCCAGTGCTTCTACTCACAACATGCTGCATAACCAATCTCGTCTGCCAACCAACTGATCCACTGATGCAATCAGAAACTCCCGAACGACAAGCCAAGCCAACCCAACAACAGCTCTCAACTTGTTGCACAAATGCAACAACGCCAACCAACTGCTGCACGAATGCAACAACACCTAACGAGGCTAAGCGATCTAACGAAAACCAACCGAGGCAACGCAACCAAGAATAACATGCAGCCACAACCAGCAATATATAGACTTATTGCATGAAACATCCAATGCGGCACTGAGTAGAGTCAAGAGCTAAACGACACGCGGAAGCTATTTAGAGTTCGTGATGAAGCGAAGGACCAAGTCCGAAGAAATGAACCAGGCGCTCTGATACCAATTTGTCACGCCCCAATCTCCCGCAAGCTCAATAGTCCCCGCTGAACGTGAATCACCACGTTTCAGCTCTCCCGCGGGACAATCGTTCTCTTTGGGACGTGATGCCGTACGAGCCTGGAGTTGCGCTCGTACAAGGCGATGTTGTCAAACACCAAATATTATCATTGAAACAACCAAGTTGCAACGAAAGTCGAGTATTGTGTACCAAGCACACAACAGAGTAATACGCAGCGAAGCTCACGATAGGGTCCAAATGAAATGCCTTATCGAAGGCAATGCCACAAAGGCGATGCCACGAGGGCGATGAAATACTCTTGCTCTTTTCTCTAGCCCACAAAGGTACTTACAGTTCATACATCATGCCTCGTATATCCAAGCAGCGCCACTACGCCTGCGTACCTAAAATATTGCCCACAAACGTGGGTCAGTACACAACCGTACTGGTGAGCGGGGTAACCCACTCGTCTAAGCCGACACTAAGTAAAAATAGTGAATGCAACAGTTATATGGTGATCTTTCTAGTTGAATCCTAGATTCTTTTCATGGCATATGGATGACATGTTAAGGAAAGCTGTAAAGCAGTTTAAGCATGCAAGCATTCAACTCAAACCAAGCGACAAGCATTTATAACCCAACCGAAGGAAACTAGCATGCAACCGTCTTGCTCAAGTCCAACCAACACGATAACATATCGAACCATCAACCAAGCCTCAATATCCATCCTCAACCAAAATACTTATAATCAGATCCCAAAGTGCACACTCTTGCCGAGGCAAGGTGGCCGCGCCTACACGAAACCAAACCAACAAAAGAAAAGCAAGCCAACACTAGTCTATATGAAGTCACTGGCCAAGCCATAAAGGACACATGATCGGACTGATCAAATGCGGTTCTCGTCGAAACAGCGCTAAGTAGCTAACCCACCTGGATCGATTCCAACCGCTGGCACCGCGCCCAAGTCACGTTACCCAACTGTCTCCTCCATGGCCGAACGGTCCCGGTACCCCGGAGCCTTCCCATTCGAGGAGACCAAACCCTGTGCAATACAGGTTTTCCGTGACATGCAGACACCAAGTAGGTATGACGAGAGGATCGAACATTCTCGTCCCACCAAGAGATCCTAGACTCGTTCCATGAATTATCCAACCAAAACATCCATAACCATTCTTCCAACATATTGCCCAAGGCACCAAATCACAAGTGATTCCATAGGCACGATGCCTCTTCTCAACCATGATTCCAAATTGGTGCAACACCCATGCTCAAAGCAATCCCATGGCACAATGCCCCAACAGTGGCACAATGCCCTCGCCGATGCAGTTGTTCGGTTTCGAACCACAACTGCTCGCTTTGCAAGACAAAGCGACCAAATGATACTCGTGCACGGATGCACGCTCGCTCGCCCAAATCCCAAGGTTTCCAATATCTCACTGTATCATTCCAACTATCCAAGCATAATCCCAATCATTCAACCAACTGCCTCAAAAGATAATATTCCAACTCTAGCTCCAACTATCCAACGCGCAAACAAAATCAAGCCACAATACTATCCAAGCAACGACGTACACTCTATGCACGCCTCAGTGTAGTGATTCCCAATGTTCCAGTCCAAGTGTTCAAGCCTTTTACGTGTTTTCCATATTATTAGGCATGAAGGAGTAGAGGAGAAGGGAAAGAGCCCACTCACAATGTTTGACTCCGTTAGGCATCCTGTCCTGCCGATACGGCCAATCCCTTGAACCCGTGGTCCGATGCAAGCGCGATCTACTCAACTGGTATGACCGTGCGAGCAGGCCGTGCTCTACAAATCATCCGACCGATCGGACTAAGGAAGATGGCATTATCATTCCAACCCAGCTGTCTCAGTATTGCTCTGAACGAACACCTGATTTCCATCGAACCCGCTAGCCATCTGCACATCAAACAACTCAATCAATACTTCTTCCCAAAATCCAACAAATCAAATGTAACCAGCATTTGTTTCATTCAATTCGACTCAGCGTAACGCACCGTGCGGTGGCGGGCGTTACAAGCATCGCGTGTATGCCATCTGGGTAGAATATCAACATATCCTCATAACTGCTAAACTATCTTATATATAATTCTACGTCTACTATGCACCTAAGATCTCGTGTCATAAAGGGGGTTATGAGTATGCAATGACAAATATAACTAAAGGTCATACTTGTATCTACGACTTCCTGTGCCTGTGCTTCCTTATTTGTCATCATGAGTGCTTGGCCTATGGGGTATATCTAGTACTATCCGTGTATCAAACTTATACTAAGCACGAACATTCGTCTTTTCGAAATAGGGGAAGACGAAAAACAATAATAAGGAATTTAAGGAGGAGGTGATAGAATACAAGTACGGGATTCAAAGGGATTAGAGAATTCAAAAGGGAGTTGCCAAGGCAGTTGTGGATTAAAATCTTATTTGGTAAATTTCTATTCGCATGTTCATATCAGAACAATTATGTACCTGACATGATATGCTCTGACCAGTTTAGAGCGCAAGTATATTCGCCTAACAAATTGAGTCAACTATATCTCAATCCACATAAAATAGTGATACGAAGAGCGAACCAAGCGCACTACGGTTGATCAGACCATAATGCATTGATTCTGATTTAGACAATGTATTAGTGTGGGCCCCCAATAATACATATGTCATGAACAAGCTCAATAAAAGAATAAGCTTGCAAAACTAGGCTATAATAGCAGCATAAGTCGAGGTAGTAAAAAATATGAGTATGCTTGATTATGATGGAGGAAGGTACAGAATAATTTAAGTCCACCAAGAAGATCGGTGTTGTGCCTCTACGGTTGCCATACTAATTTCTTGTCTACGTCTAAAGTCAACCAAATAGGTGTATGGGCCTCTAAGTTCTACAGTCTGGGTAGACACTATCTTTTTATGCAAGTCTATAGTTGGTGTCATTCATTTATACTTCATTAATTGGTCAGAAGGACTATGTAATACTAGGTTATGAGGTATACTACTAAACTTACAAAGGTTTAACTAATAGTGTTATTGAATACTAGAGTGTATATATCTGGTACAAGGCACCTTTCTAACCCCTATCAAGCACGAAAGAAAAGATAAGATTGACGTTGTGAAAGGATCAAGCAAGATGCAATGCAAGCAATCAATTAAGAATACAAAATAAAATCAAGGGAGGTGATTAAATAAGTGGATGAGATCCTATATTCTAATCATATGTGCAGGCTTGCTCGGTACAGTAACGTAACCGAGACAATATGCTCTCGACCTGCATGGGCCACCACAAAAATATGTCACGCCCCAGTCCCAAAATACGTAGGACTAGGAACACGTAAGTATGCCAGCCGTATGTATATGGCAACTCCTATATATGGATACCATAATACACACGTACGCTGTAATATGAATAATAACTCACATATGGTATAAATATTGTCACAAGTCACAGGGCATAACTAAATCTCATCCACATAATCAAATAGAAATAAATAATCAATCTACTATATAACTGAATCTCAATATGAAGTATCAGAGAATGATAGTTGGATGGAAACAAATCCACTGTCAAACTAGAATATAAGAGAGACAAAATAGGTACATCTAATGAACTATGAGACTCGAAGAGAAGACCTCCTCGAAAGAGATAAGTAGCAAGTCCTGATCCGTGCTCCTGCAAATAGTCGAGATCATCTACACCTGGAAAGGGACCAGGTCCTCAGAGGGAAGTAACAAGATACATAAAAGCATGCCAATTTGAGTACAGTAAACATGCATAATAGGTAGAAAATATATAAGTACGTTGTACAAGACAATCTATATGAATGCATAATGAGGACAACTTTTTGACGTATGGGCATGGGTAGGCTACTCGATCTAAATCTCATAACTCACACACACGGCAGGGACATCAGAAATTGACATACCTCGGGGGTAGCGACCAGCGCGACACCAGAAATTGACATACCTCGGGGGTAGCGACCAACACGACACACTACCGTAGCGCGTGCTAGATACTACGGTTTACCAGAGTGGTTATAGTCCATACACCTACTGATTGTCCTCCCCTCCTATGATACTATGTGTCAAGTGTGTGTCAACATATATATAGTATGTAAATATGACTGAAAGAAACACACATGCAATGAATATACAAAAATATAATAAGCATGCAAAGTACTGTAAGCAATTTGGCAAGGTATCTTGCCTGGCAAGAGAGCTGCAAAGTGTAATGTCCAGGAGTCAAGCTAGCACACAGGATCAGAAACTACGGCCTCAGAATGAACGTCTTCGGATGTTGAAATAAACATCATCAACGTTCCCAGAATAAGTGAGATAGCTAGAAAATACTACCCTTTCATCCAATTTGGACACAGGGGCAAAACAATAATTTTGGGTCAAAGTGGGATCCACATGTGGCCCATTTTGCACCAAAAAGCGTGCCAGGGGTAAAGGTATTTAAAAGGGACAAATTATAGGTCAAAAAAATTTTAAACGTCAATACAAACTCAATGGTACGTCCAATTTTGGATTCCGGTGAGCCGGACACAAATTTGCCCAAAAAGTGAACCGTGAAACCCACAAATAGGCGGCTTGGTCAACTGTCTCAGAATCGCGTGAAACTTGGGTCACAGGACCAGCGTGATACCACGAATCCAATGGCACAAGTTTCGTCGTATTCTGACGAGCGTACACTAAATGGTGCGATATTTTGCAAAAGTCGCGATACGAGAACTTTTCGCTGATACGGGTTGATTCCGACGCCCACACACATCCAAATCAGTTTCCGCAAAAACCCACACGTTAGGATATACCATACGCGCCTTTCGGTGCAATTGGTACGCGACGGAGCGATCCCGTTTGGCGGGGCGCGCTCCGTATCACAAGTTTTTGTTATTTTAAAAACAGATTTTTTCAGATTTTTCAACCTAATTTAATTCTGATTCTAACACATAATAAAATAAAATAATTAACAGGGTTTGATCTCGGTTATATGGACTTCACACAGGAAGAAGAAAATCTAAGTTTGGATCTCTGTGGTGGAAGATACGAGTCCTTGAACATGGATCATCGCAACAGATTATAGTAGTTTAAAATTTGGTTTTTCCTAAAGTTGGCATCGATTTTTACCTAGGGTTTAGCGCTGAACGATTGAAACTAATTTACGGGATTTAGAGAGGGATAAGTGGGGATCATACCAGCGAAGACGGGGTCGAATTTGGTTGCGAGATGGAACGAAAAATAGCGCGTGAACAGGGGTTCGTCGCTGCAGTTTTCTGCAGGTTTCTGATCGGTACCCGTACGACTATAGCTTTTTTTACAACCTTGGATGTACTGTCCATGATGAACCTATGAAAGGGTACAAACAACAATGTAGAGAATTCTGAATTGGGGTATGACTATCAAAGGTAATCATTAACGTAATAGCGGATCTTTTGGTGGATAAGATGTAGGGAGTAGCAACTCACGATCTTAATAGATGAAAAATAGGCCAATTGCCTATTAGAATAGCTACTGAAGTAGGACCAACTGATGAATCTTGTGAGGGGAACGATTTGTCAGAGGTGTCCAACTTTGTCACATTAATGATTACCTCTGACAAATTATTTACCTCACGATTCAACAGTTGGTCCTACTTTAGTTATCATAATGGACAATTGTCCTACTTTTCATCTATTAAGATCGTGAGTTGCTACTGTTGATATGGTATGTTGGGTGTTGATATGGTATGTTGGGTGTCATATTTAAGTATAGTATAAGCACATGGGAATATCCTGAGGACATATTTGGGATGCCAGAATATGTCACAGGATATTCCATTATGAGATTATTGGCATAACGATTGAGATCATTGTATTAATGATTGTAAGGCTATATAATGCCAATGAGACAATCAATAAATAATAAACTAATTTCAACATGGTATCAGAGCCAAGTTTCCATAAACCCTAGCCGTCACCAAGCTTCCACAAACCCACAGGAGGATTTCCTAGATCTCCTCCACCGAACTCTTCCACGCCCCCCTTCTCTTCTCCGCCCTTCGCAGGCCGCCCTTCGCTGTTGCTGCCCCGTCCCGCTACTGCTGCGGCTGTTGCGACTGCTGCTGCTGCTGCGACGGCGGCTGTGACATGCATGCTGCCGCCTCCTCCGCACCAGCACGAGACAACGCCTAATAGGGATGCCTAGATCTGAAAAAAGGGAGGACATGTTCGGATCTTGGAGCGGACGACGAGGACGAGCGTGAGTCGTAGAGCGGACGTGACGTGATTGGATAGACCACGCATCGATGGAGGAGATCATCAAGAAGCTAGATTCTGCAGAGGTGGCGACGTTGATGAAGTTGTTGACGATGTCGGCTGGTGAGAACACGACACGAACGTCGCCGGAGTTGAAGCTTCCCTCCATCGATCTGAAATTAGATGGACCAGCCACCTATCTGAGTTGGTCACGGCGGGTGAGAAGAACCCTCGCAGGAAAAAATATGGAAGGGTTCTTGACGGGCGAGACGACAGAGCCGGACGAGGGCTCGACAGGACGCGATGAGTGGAAGTCCACTCATATGGTGATCTACATCTGGCTTCTCAACTCCTTAGTCCAGTCTATTGCCGCCACAGTAGACGGTATTGAGATGGTGAAAGATGTGTGAAAGAAGTTGAGAAGGACCTATGATGGTGTGGGAAACAACTTACGGGTCTTCCAGATAAAGGGGGAGATTGATGACACCGTACAGGGAGAGAAGACGGTGCAGGAGTATGCCACGGAGTTGGAGCGTCTGTGGTTGGATTATGATCACTCCTCAGATCGGGCGAGCTGCGGGGACCCTAAGTGTAAGGAGAGACAGGTGTGTCTGCAGGAGAGGACGATGAAGTTCCTCAAAGGGCTGACTGCAGCTTTCGCACAGAGGACGGCCCTACTTCTAGCCCAACCAAAGATCCCTAGCCTTGAGGAGGCTATCTCAGCCATGATCCAGGAGGAGACACGCATTAGGCTGCAAGCCGGGACAGGTGATCCCTCCGAAGCAAAGTCAGCACTAGCGATCACCAGCTCAGGTAACACAGGATCTAAGGGAGAGCCCTGGCAGCATAACCGGCAGTGCTACAACTGTGGGGAGATGGGTCATCATCGGTATGCTTGTACCAAACCACCTAGGGAGGGAGATTCAGGTGGTGGACGAGGACCGTTCGGCGAACGAGGATATAATGGAGGACGTGGTCGTGGTCGAGGGGGTAGACGAGGCGGCCGAGGAGGTTATCGGGCGAACCTCCTGATATCAGAAGGGAACGGAGAAGCTGATGGCACATTTACTGTGGAGGACCAGGCACTGGGAGACATGAGGAGTATAACAGAGGAGGCGTCCACCTCATTCTTTGTTAGGGGCAACGCTGCCATGTATGCCCATCCATCAGAAGACTGGATTATCGACTCGGGAGCATCTCGGCATGTGACGGGGAATGCTAGTGAGTTTTCTTCCTACACTCACCTAGCATCAGCAGACAGCATTCAGACAGCTGATGGCACTTTCCAGCCAGTGGTCGGTAAGGGTACTGTTAATTGTACAGGTTCAGTAAGATTATCCAATGTTTTACATGCTCCATCTTTTCCAGTCATTCTCGTGTCCATTAGTTCTATAATCCTCCAACTTAAATGCATTGTTTCTTTTGATATTCCAAAGGTGATCTTCTAGGAGAAAGGGACAGGACAAAGACTTGGGACTGGCACTTGGCATGAGGGACTGTGGTACCTAGATCGAGAAGGACTGGACTCAGCATTGGTATCTATGGCAGAGAAGGCTGGCATGGAAGGACTGCAGCAGAGGACTGAGGATACCTTGATACTCCATCATCGGAGGATGGGACATTCTTCCTTTGATACTCTAAGTAAGTTGTATCCAGAGATTTATGCAAAAACAAATAAAGAGAAATTAGTATGTGATGCGTGCGAGTTAGGAAAACTTACTAGGAGCTCATATGTTGGCACGGGTCATAGGAGCACTTTTGCTTTTGAGGTAGTACATTCTGATGTCTGGGGTCCATGTGCTACTAACACTATGAATGGTTATAAGTACTTTGTTTCTTTCATTGAGTGTGCCTCTCGTGTTACCTGGTTATATTTGATGAAAAATAAGAATGATGTACCTGCTTGTTTTCGGGATTTCCATAAGCATGTCCAGACTCAGTACAAAGCAGTTGTGAAGGTACTGAGGTCTGACAATGGAACAGAGTATACCAACAGGACGTTTGCAGAATACTTGTCAGCACACGGAATACAGCATCAGACCACCTGTGCATACACACCAGCACAAAATGGAGTTGTAGAAAGGAAAAACAGACACATTCTGGAGGTCGCAAGAAGTATGATGATCGACATGAATGTCCCACAGAGTCTGTGGGGGCATGCAGTGTTGACATCAGCTCAACTCATCAACAGGATGCCCTCGAAGGTCCTCGGATGGAAGTTCCCATGTGAGGTATTGCAAGGCAATAATAGTGGGATACTCCCACTTAAGGTATTTTGGTGTGTGTGTTTTGTGAAGGACAACAGGCCATCAGTTGGGAAACTTGACCCTAGAGCGGTCAAATGCATCTTCGTAGGCTACTCGGCGACCCAGAAGGGGTATGTGTGCTGGAGTCCAGTAGAGAAGAAGAAGTTTATCAGTATGGATGTCCAATTTCGGGAGTATGAGCCATATTACCGCCAGGACGAAACTTCACACAACACGCCTAATACTGCCAGTATTAGGCGAGAGGGGGAGATGGAGAACTTGGTGGTAACCGATTTAGAAGTTTGGCATGGAGGCACGGAGAAAGGACAAGAAGGTAAAGGTGTTAGGCCTACGGCTCAGGGAGAGTTACTTACCTACAGCAGGAGAGATAAGCAAACTGCAGGACCAGTACCGACAGTGCCAGTGCCAAGTCCCTTGCCTGCGTTCGTCCCAACTCCTGAGGCACCGACACCAACCCCCCTTCAGGTGATACCCCCTCCTTCACAAGATATCATTTCTCCTACTTCTACTCCTCCCACACCACTATCTGTACGGAGGACCACTCGCAGCAATACAGGAAATCCTCCAAACATATATGGTTGGGATATTGCTCAGTTTGTTTCTTATGACCATATCTCTTCTTCTCATGGAGCATTTATAGCATCTTTGGATAGTATTACTGTACCTAACAATTGGCAGGTTGCCAAGAACGATCCAAAGTGGAAAGCGGCAATGCACGAGGAGTTGGGAGCTGTGGAGAAGAACCACACTTGGGAGCTTGTGAGACTGCCAGAGGGGAAGAGAGCAGTTGGATGCAAGTGGGTCTTTACCGTGAAGCAGAACCCAGATGGACAGGTTGAGTGCTACAAAGCTCGACTAGTAGCCAAAGGATACAGTCAGACGTACGGCATCGACTATGACGAGACCTTTGCACCAGTTGCAAAGATGAGCACTGTCAGGACTCTGATTTCTCTGGCAGCGAATGGTGGATGGAAGCTACACCAACTGGATGTGAAGAATGCGTTTCTTCACGGAGATCTAGTGGAGGAGGTGTACATGGAGATACCACCAGGATTTGGCACCAATCAGACAGTAGGCAAGGTCTGCAGGTTGAAGAAGTCCCTCTATGGACTGAAGCAGTCTCCTCGAGCGTGGTTTAACAGATTCAGAAGGGCGATGATAGGGATGGGATATCAGCAGATCAATGCTGATCATACTGTGTTCTTCCGTCGGAGTGGAGGCCACATCACCATGCTTGCGGTGTATGTGGACGATATGATTATCACAGGAGATGATGAGCAGGAGATCGCCCAACTCAAAGAAAAGCTTGGCAAGGAATTCGAGGTGAAGGATCTCGGCCTTCTTCGGTACTTCCTTGGGATTGAGATTGCTCGAGAAGCAGAGGGGATTGTTCTCTCTCAAAGGAAGTATGCACTGGACCTTCTCACAGAAACTGGGATGTTGGGGTGCAAACCTGCAGCGACACCAATAGATCAGAGGTTCAAGATTGATGCTGAGGCTGGAGAACCAGTTGATCGGGACAGATACCAGAGACTGGTTGGCAAGTTGATCTATTTGAGCCACACACGTCCTGATATCTGCTTTGCAGTAAGTGTGGTGAGCCGCTACATGCATGACCCACGGAAGGGTCATATGGATGCAGTGTACCAGATTTTGAGGTACTTGAAAGGTGCTCCCGGGAAGGGACTAATATTCAGGAAGAACAATCACGTGAGCATCGAGGGCTACTGTGATTCTGACTGGGCTAGTTGTGCTGATGACAGGAGGTCTACCTCGGGATATTGCATATTTGTAGGAGGTAACTTGGTCTCCTGGAGGAGTAAGAAGCAGTCTGTGGTGGCCAGATCGACAGCTGAAGCAGAGTACAGAGCTATGGCCTTGGGAGTTGCAGAGCTGCTATGGTTGAAGAATATGCTGGTGGAGCTGAAGCTGGATCAAGGAGCCAAGATGAAGCTGTGGTGTGACAATCAGTCAGCTATTAGTATCGCCAACAATCCAGTACAGCATGACAGGACCAAACACATCGAGATTGATAGATTCTTCATCAAAGAGAAGTTGGATAGGGGATTACTGGAGCTTGGCCATGTTCCAACCAGGGATCAAGTAGCAGATGGACTAACCAAGGGACTCGCCTCAGTGAGCATGATTAGAGGATGTGACAAGATGGGCTTAGTGAATATCTTTCACCCATCTTGAGGGGGAGTGTTGATATGGTATGTTGGGTGTTGATATGGTATGTTGGGTGTCATATTTAAGTATAGTATAAGCACATGAGAATATCCTGAGGACATATTTGGGATGCCAGAATATGTCACAGGATATTCCATTATGAGATTATTGTCATAATGATTGAGATCATTGTATTAATGACTGTAAGGCTATATAATGCCAATGAGACAATCAATAAAATAATAAACTAATTTCAACAGCTACACTCTACATCTTCTTTACTAGAGTTTCGCTATCACGTTAATGATTACCTCTGATAGTCATACCCCCATTCGGGATTCTCTATATTTTTATCCATACCCTTTCACAGGTTCATCATGGATAGTTCATCTACCTTCAAATTTTTCAGTAGAATCATCCTCAGCTAAAGTTAATCGCTAATTTCCAGCATAACTAAAAGCGCTCATTTGTCATGTGAATGATTACCTCTGACGATGTTCAATTATTCCTACAAATTTCTAAGTTATTACGTTAATGATTACCTTTAATAGACGATTTTGAGTTTGGTGTTTATTCGCCTATCATGTTAATGATCACCTCTGAATATGCGGATTCCAAGACCAAATCACTGGTTGAGTCCTAGCCTCAATTTCCCATTCGATCTATCATGTTAATATTAAACCTCTGAATAGTTGACTTCCTTTGGTGCTACTACGTTTAACAGTACACCCCTAGCAGCGATCTCTTTTCTTAAAGCTATTATGTTAACACTATACATATGATAGCTGATTTCAAGCCTGATGTGTCCATTCTTACACCTATGAATAGACTTGTTTCCAGATCAAATCTCCGAATAAGTTCTAGGCTTGATCCTGAGTCATAGCCTATCACGTCAAACAATACAATCTCTGATAGTTGACTCATCGTCCTACTACATCCAACAATACAACCTAGAGACTTAACTAAAGCACTATCTCAACCTATACAATTCTTTTGAGAATTAACCGTAGCATGGAGCACCATCTATACAGTTCTTTCGAGAACTAACGAGAGCACCATTTCCACAATTCATAATGATGATATAGGAATTAAAAAAAAAAACATTCATCCTGCAAATGTGGAAAATGAACATGAAGACGTCGCTGAGCAAAAAAAGAGTTCTTTATTATATATAGAAACAAAGGCAAAAATGCAGGTACATAAACATAACAAAGAAAACTACATTAAGCATGTTTCTCCGCATAATATTTAAGCTTGTCTGCTAAGACTAGTCGGAGCTTTCGTTTTTCCTCAACCTAGGTTATGATTCGCTTCTTGATAACTTCTAAGCATGAGGCTTATGAATTTGGCAAATTCAGCACGAGCTTCCTCCAGTTTGACCTTGCCATCCTGGACTACTTGGTGGAAAACGTTAGTATTTTCCTAATAGTCTTCATTTGTTTGCTGAAAGAGAATGCGAGGAAAACGTTTGCATTGAAGTTAGACGAATTACAACTACAACGAGAGCTTATAAGTAGATATCAATAATCTTTTGGAGCTTCATTCTTGGATATTTTCGAACTTTGAGAAAGTTTGCAAGCAAAAATATGCACAACAATTGTTTTTGTGCTTAAGAAGGAGAGAGAAACATTCTCTTATGCTCTTTTCCAAGTTCAATTGCTCAAAGTTAAAGTTCTCTATTCAGCCCAATGATGGATTATTTATAGATTCTTCAGAGGAAAAGCCCTCTGTAACCACTCAGCAGTTGGTTTGAAAGCCCACCATAGGACTATAGAATAGGCTAAACAACCTTTAGAGGCCACCGCCGGGCTATTCAGTTGAGCTAGTTTGCTATTAAATGGGGGAGTGGCCCACGATCTCCCCCATCTTCTCACAAAAAGACAATTTATAAGGGCACTACAAACTTTACTAAGGGCTAGCCTATTAATAAACAAAGTTTACTCACACTAGCCCATTAGTTTACTCATACTAGCCCAAACTTGAAATCCTCCTCCCAAACCCTCCCAACCCCACCGGAGCCCTCCCCCTCCCGCCGAGCCGTTATCCTCGACTTCGTCCTCCTCCTCCTTGTCGATGGCTCCCAAAGTCTCGAAAGAATCAAGGTACAAATCTTCTTTCTCCTTGTTCTATTACATTTACAAAATTTTCCAAAATTTTTAAAAAATTCTATCGTATTTCGAAAATTTTGAGTGATTTTCTTTCCATTCTTCAAATGAGGGCATACAAGTCGTGAATGTAGTTTATGATGTAGTTTAGACGTTTACTTGGATGGTCGAACCCGATTTTAGGGCATACAATGTCAACAATCGTCGACAGTATCCAGCAGTATCGGGCGGGGCTGTAGAAATTTCTACAGTCCTATATAGATTTAGGACTGTAGAAAATTCTACAGTCCTATATATATTAAGAACTGTAGAAATTTCTACAGTCCTAAATTTATAGAGGACTTTAGAAATTTTAACAGTCCTAAAAAATTAGGACTGTGGAAATTTTTGCAGTCCTGTATACGTATAGGACTGTAGAAATTTCTACAGTCCTGAATGTTAAATTAATTTAGGATGTTAAATGAAAAAAAATTTTGTCTTATAGTCATGTCCCTCGGAAGGACACTGTGGATGAAAATATCATCAAAAGATGCCCTACTGCGTCGATGCGTAAGGAACGCAATTTTTCGCGTACTATTGAACCCGGTGTCACTATCCGCGACCCCGAGGTACGCCCTGAAGTTAGGAAACGTCGATTGACGAAAAAAACTGTCACTCGTTCGAAGAGACGTGCTCCTCCTAGTTCTTCAGGTTCTTCTTCCTCCTGCGATGAGGACATGCCAAATGTCCCAAATCGGTCAACTAATGGTTCAGGACCTTCTCAGCCTGCAGATAGTCCTGTCGAGAGTCTCCCACAAACCCTCGGAAACCGGGCTACTGATGGTTCAGGACTTTCTGAGCAACCAGATAGTCTAGTCGAGACTCGTCCAAACGGTTGCTCTATGTTATCGTCGATCGAAAACCATATTGCATACCAAATATGGAACAATCTGGTAAGTACATTACGTTATGATAATTTTATATATAGTTGTAAGTTCAAAGTTCATCCAATTATTTATAGATAAGTACATTTTATATAGAGGTATAACTTCATCCAATTGTTTACTTTTCAGGAGAGTTCGCGTATGTTGACGGTGATCAACCACGGAAAAAAATGCAATACATGGAGGTTTGAATTATTGGGAGACGATGTGAAGGCAAAAATCAGTCCCACCGGTCTACAATATTTGGGTAACTACTCATATACGACGGTGGATAATGCATTGATTTCAGCATTTGTAGAACGATGGCATCCAGAAACCAACAATTTTCATCTACCAAATGGGGAGTTGACGATTACCCTTGATGACGTCCATCATATATTGGGACTTAGGGTTGATGGTCGAGTCATGATGAATCAAACTTTTAATGAGTCGAGCATCAACTTTTACGACCATATTGTGGATTATGTATCAGGGTGTCTAGGAGTTAATGCCACTAGTTTTACCACTCTTCGAGAATTCAAGAAGTCCTACGGACTTCCTTTAAAATATTTGGAGGAGATATTCGCTGATCTTGACCCCGAAATGGATAATAGCAATAATATGGCCCGCGGATATATGTAGTTCATCTTAGGGGCTATCGGCATTACGAATAAGTCTGGAACGTCCATACATGCCAAATATCTCCTCAATTTGGACAACATTGAAACGGTGGAAGAAATATCTTGGAAAAGCGGTATACTAGCATACCTTTACCGCGAGCTTGGTGCGACATCCCGCGTGGGTTCGAAGACAATATCCGGATGTCAACCCTGCAGCGGACAAAACTGAACCGAGGGTATGACGAGAACCTTCCTAGAATGTGCCGATGGAAGCCAACTAAGGAAGATGCCAAACGTCCACACACATTGGCCGCCCTACGGAATGCACTCGAAGATATGACGACAGAAGAGGTGAATTGAGACCTAATTTTTTATTGTTTGGTAATAATTGACTAAATTACGATTTGCTAAATGACGTTATGCTAAATTTTTTACGGTGGAGATTGTTTGGGATCCATATCGTGATTTGCGACAGACTAGTCGTCCATTGCAACCAGTCGCTTTATATCACGGTCTTATCAGTTGTCATGAAATCGAGGAGGCTTATATGCCGATAGAGTGCTCCGTTAGTTTGGCTACGTACAAACAGTCCCAAAGCGCACTTTGAAAATGATAACTGCTCCGCGAGGTACAAAACTGCTAAACTATATTCCTGTAGCGTTCAACTGGGTATCAGACTTCTTCACCGAGTGGCAACGCCACGTTATTAGAGAAATCGAACGGCAAGCAGCAGTCAATATGACGGAGTGTAGCGATGACTACCTCGTCTACTACGCTGGTGTCGGACTACCTACCTTGTTCCAACGCGGAGGCAATATTGTGCGTGTACCTTCAGATCTTCCTGCCAAATCGGTCTTGTATACTGTATTGGTCAAGATGGTGAGCCAACTTCTTCACTTTCAGTTTGATATTTGTAAATGTTTATAACATAACAAATTTTTTTAATTCTCATGAATAGGCTAGGAAAGTGAAGAAGTTGGGAAGAAGCCTCGTAAGTTGCTAGGGTTCGAATTATATGGCAATCAATGACGAACTCCAACAAATCGACAACGCTGAAGATTTTTCTTTCTTGAAAAATATAGAGCAACGTACAAAGAGGCGGCATGAAGTTTAGGTCCCGTTTGAAGACTTGTAAAACTTTCAATGAATATGACTTTTGAGACTTGTAAAAGTTTAAACTATGAATTTGAGTTGTAAAACTTTGATTGAATTTGCTACAATTCGCACTTTGAATATTTGTGTTCTAAGTTTGCTTTAATTGCTACAATTTAAAATTTTGCTACAATTGCTACATACATACAATTTGTGTTCTAATTTTGCTACATACATACAGTTGTCAAATGTGCAGATTATGACAGTGGAGCTAATTTTGACAGTCCTAAACTTACATATAACTGTGCATACACAGTGGATAAAGTTTAGGACTGTCAATTTTTTTAATTTTGACAGTCCTAAACTTACATAAAACTGTGCATACACAGTGGGTAAAGTTTAGGACTGTCAAAATTTTGACAGTCCTAGTATCTTGTAGGACTGTCATAATTTTGACAGTCCTAAACTTACATATAACTGTGCATACACAGTGGGTAAAGTTTAGGACTGTCAAAATTTTGACAGTCCTAGTATCTTGTAGGACTGTCATAATTTTGACAGTCCTAAACTTACATAAAACTGTGCATACATAGTGGGTAAAGTCAAAATTTAGTATCTTGTAGGACTGTCATAATTTTGACAGTCCTAAACTTACATAAAACTGTGCATACATAGTGGGTAAAGTCAAAATTTTGACAGTCCTAGTTTCCTGACACTTTTACATATTGACAATCCTAGTATCGATTAGTATCAATGCACAACATACAGTCAAAATCGATTAGTATCAATTAGATAACTTCTTTCATTGCACAACATACAGTTCAATATACAGTTAAACATACATGGCTCATTGCACAAAATATATTTCAATATACAGTATCAATCGATTAGAATATCAAAGTAGTCGTTCGGCATAATTTTTAGATCCTCCATCTTCATTATCTTCTTATAGGAAGCCATTGCATCCGTGTAGGGTGTCGTCCATGCGATCGCTTCCTCTGGTGCGTGTTTATACCAAAGCGTAGAAGATGGCGGAATAGAAGAATGACCGATCAACCTTGGGATGACGAAGTATTGTCCGACAAGCCCTATGCAACATAGATTGGATACTCCGTGTTCGGCCGGGGGAGCACACATTGGAAAGAAAGTATTGTTAATACCTTGTGAGATAATTATAATAGGTATCTTATACCTATTAGAGAATACGTAAGCAGCAGGCGGGACATCCATGTAATGGTCTGGTCCGGTAACTGTGTCATTACAAGGTATGCTTGCCAACAAATCTCCAATAATTTCTTCGCCGAGTATCTGCCTATAGAAGGGTAGTCGAGACTCCAACTCCTCGTACAGCTCTTCCCTAACCTGTCTCTATCCTGCTTCAACTGAATAGCCTAGTTGTCTTGCTAGTGCATGATATCCACAATGGCCATCCTTAGGAACATCAACAATAGATCAAATGAAATTCCGTATCTCAGGTAGGAAATTTTCAATGTATAGACTATATGAATCAGAAAAGCTATCTAAACCCTCCGCCGTGACTGCATCGTTCGTTTTCTGTTTCTTTCCCCTTCGAATAGTAAGCTTACTCTTTTTTTGCGGAAATACCACCCTATCCATTACGGACTTTGTCTCCAAACTGCGTTCAATATGTTCAAACAATGATGGATCTCTTTTAGTTGACTTCTCCTCCTTCTTTTTTGCTCTACTCTTTCTTGAGTGTGGTCTTCCCTTAGGAGTTCGAACAACAGATGTGTCACGCCCCAGTCCCAAAATACCGAGGGACTAGCCACGTGGCAATGGCCAACAGCACACACCGATGGACAAACCCAATTTAATGGATCCATCGGGACGTACTTAAGCTGTAATACAACAATATGGGTCTAGATATACTAATCTCATCCACAGAAATGAATACAACAATATCAGAATCATAAAGCAAGATCAATCTCAATAAAATATAAACTCGGGAAATAACCCGATAATGAGTCTGATACATCTGTCAAGATACAAGAATAAAGATAACCACAGCAAATACTGAGTATGGAACAGTATATACTCAGAAGATACCCTCGGGGATCACTCGTCTACTGGATCTGGTACTGCTCCAGTGTCTGCTCCTGCTCCTGCTAATGCTCCTGTCCCGTATACCTCAGGGTAGATCTCGTCTGCTAATCCTGGGGACATAATCCGGATCCAGGTCCTCAGGGGACATAGCAAGGTACAAAATAACTCAAGCCAAATAAATATCAGTGCAGCAATAATTAAAACAATAGGGTAAATATATATAACCAGCTAAGTGATATGCAAGTGAGAGTTTTAGTCATACTCGGGCTGAGACTACTACAGGATCAGTGTCGGAGAAACCCATAGCAGCATTTTCTCGAAGGGCCAGAACTTGTGCCAATAGCTCTGTGTCAGAGGCTAAGACACTTCCAGATGACAATATATATAATATAATCAGCCTTTGATATGGTAATACTCTCCCCACCCAATGTAATCTCACGTCTCATGTCCATGACACGCAGGATCAAAACTAATGCAGCAAGTCATATAATGTCTATGAATATAATGTCTATGTCATAAAACCTGTATCCTATACAGAATCACCATGAATATCTCAGGAAGATTCTGTCTCATGAATAGTGTCAAGTGTCCTGGGTCTATGTACTTGATAAGACAAGTACGAGAATGTAAAGGGTCACGATATCCATCTCTAGGTGTACAGTGTTGGCACCCGACTATTAATCAGACGCTAAGTAAAGTCACACGGTCCTAGGTCATGCATGTACACAATATATAAATAAGACAAGGAAATAGGTAACAAAGACTGCAATGTTAGCAAGGTACACTTGCTTGGGGTTCTGGCTCCAACTATAGCTCTGGTCTCAGTGGGAATTGCAGGTACTACTCTGGTTGCTGAAATAAACATCACCAACAGTCTCAAAAAATATCAAATAGCTAGAAACGCCTGTCCTTAAGTCCAATTTGGACACAAGGGCAAAAATCACAGTTTCTGGTCAAAGCGGGGTCCACATGTGGGCCGCTTTGCACCGAAAAATGTGTCAAGGTCGAAGGTCTCCAACTTCGTCAAACTTAGTGTCAACAAGTCAGGAACGATGATACGAACCCAACGGAACTTCCAGAACTGGATTCCGATGAGCCGATCACAAAATCGTCCGTCAAGTGGAGCCGCGGGGCCCACGATACGCAATTTTGTCAACGTTCTCAGAATCGAACCAAACTTGGGTCACAGGACCAGCGTATTGCTACGAGTCCGATGGCGCAAGTTTCATTTCGATCCGACGTGTGTACACGAAGTTACGACGTATTCCAGAACAGGCGGATACGGGGCGTTGTCGGCGGATACGCGTTGATTCCGGTGTGCACGCACATCCAAATCAACTTCTGCGAAATCTCGCATGTCCGTATCAATGGCGTGCACGTTTTGGTGAAGATCGCGCGCGACCAAGTCGTCCCGTTTGGCGGGGCGCACTCAGTTCCGGGGTGAAACGGGGCGTTGATTTTCGTGTTTTTTGATCGCGGTTCGCGATCGCCACAGGACGCGACGCACCGAGCGGGTTGCACGGGCATCGAGGGGGTTACGCGGTCTACGCGTTGCAACAGACGGAACTGAAAACGGGGCAGCGAGGAGAGAGTACGGGTTACCTGAACAGGGCTCCGTGGAACGGGGTTCTTCGTGTCCGGGTCGACACGACACGGGGACACTGTGTCCAGTTGCTGTGTCCGGGTATTGTCCTAGGGTTTCGATGTGGGAGATGGCCGGAGCTTCGCCGTGGCGGCTCAGGTCTACGCCGGAGGGGACGGCCGGAGCGGCGCTGCCGGATGGGGGTGGCTGCACCGGGGGTCGAGACCGGAGCCGCTGTGCTCGGGCCGGAGGAACTGCTGGAGTCGGGGTGGCTAGGGTTTGAGGAAGCGGGGCTCGTCGGCTGGGCTGCTGGAGGGAGGTAGGCGGAGAGGTGTTGGAGATGGTCGAGTGGGGGGGGGGTCGTCGAGCTAGGGGGCAGCGCAGGGCTCGAGGGGGTCTGCTAGGGGACGATGGCTGAGGACGGCCGAGGGCTGGTCGGGGGTCTCGAGGGAGGGGGAGGAAGGTAGAGTTGGGGAAGGAGGAGGTTGATGGTGGTGGTGAGACGGCGGGGAGAGGGGAACGGAGGCGAGGTCGAGGGTGAGGTGGTGGTGGTGTTCCAGGCGGGGATGGGCGGAGAGAGGGAGACGACGGGGAGGTAGGGGCTGTGAGGAGACGTCGGGGACGACGGAGGGTGACCGGAGCGGGGCTGCGGGGGTGTCCGGGCGAAGGAGGAGTGATGGCGAGGGATTCCGGCAGGCGGAGCGAGGGTCTCGAGGGATTTATAGGCCTGCCGGAACAGTGATCCGACTAGGAATAGGATTAGGGTTTCGGTGAGGGTTTCGGGTCCGGGTCGGGTTTGATTCGGATCCGACCCGACCCGTTAAGGCTGGGTTGGTTTGGTTCGGTTTGAGTCGGTTTGGTTTGGTTTAATTTCAATTAAACCAGGTTCAGTCAGAGTTTAAATCGGTTTAATTCTACATTGGTTTTTAGGGCTTTAAAAATATTTCCGGAGTCCAATAAATTCACAGAAAATTACCCTATGTCCGGTTTTCCATTTTATACCCAAAAATATTATTTCCATAATATTTTAATATTATTTAACATCAAATAAAAAATCTTTTAAATTCAAAATACCTTAGTTTTAATTACAGAAAATCCCAGAAAATTACAGAAAATTATGAAAAATCCAAATTAAAATTTCTTGAAAAATCAGGGGGGGTTACAAGATGACTCTTGCAATCGAGTTATTGCCGGGACTGCAATTTCTTGGATTTTAACCTCAATGGATCTTCTCTCCGGTTTCGATGCGACATACCACCTTGCGTGCAGGAGTTTCACTTGTGGCAAAGCAAAGAAATCATCTTGAACTTCCACCGTCGGCATTATCGACAGCTGTCTCCAACGTTGATCAACAATATCTATTGGAATAGGTATAGATTCACGACGATATTCGTTAATCTCATGTGCACAAGGAAGTCCGAGTGAATGTCGATATGAACAACCGCAAACCTCGGGATCATAACCCACCGACTTCGACCTATCAATCTCCTCAAACAATAAGTCCAAGGCCTTGTGAGATACTACATGGATTAAACCATCCAAGAGATGTTCATGCTTGTATTCATGTTTTGCAATATTGAGGCTCATCTCAAATGATGCTACGATCTCGCTCACCGTGGAAATAATCATCAAATGAATTGATTGCCAAACGGAGACAAAATTATCGACCGATGACCGTAGATATCTTTTTAAACTTGAGTGTGATCCTTCAACCCGGTTCGTAGTGATTGTGCCATAATGTTTCACCATGTTCGTCCATGCTAAGACGAATTGCTCTTTATGTGGTTCTAGCCAAGTATCTTTGATATAAGACATGCATGTCGGGTTACTCGTCTTCCACTTTTGTTGGAACATGTACCATGCTGTGTCGTAGTGATGCTCCCCAAGCAGTTCATCAGTTTGTGGATGTCTTCTATGGTACTCCACGTAGTGATGCTCCCCAAGCAACTTCAATACTTGCTGCATCGCCATTCTTCCTTTCATACTATTAAATTTTGCTATGGCCAAACTATTATAGATCGTCCTCATGGTAGACTTGTTCCCATCTTCTTTTTGTCGCACGGCAGAATAAATTTGTTTCGGTGCAACTCCGGAAAGGAACAATTCTTCAACCAACTTTCTCTCATCCTCCTTCAACCGTGCCACATAGGCATGACCCGTAAGTGTCCCTGGAATAGGATGATTGTGTCTTCCATTCTTAACTTCGATTATACATTTCACATCTTCTACTTTTACAATCAACACCTTCAATGGACAACCACATTTTTTCGTCCCAACGTTTTTCTTAGGGATTTTTTTTTCAACAACACCCTTTTTTTTATGATGCTCCCTAAACACACCTCCTCTTTCGCACCCCAGCTCTACATATTTTCGGCCCGGCCGAGATCTGATGGATCTTGCAATGACAATTACTATGTTATGTCGTCTTTCAACTTCTCTGCACCAATCTAATGCTTCTTCCTGGGTTGCAAATTGAATATCCATTGAGAATATATCATCCACATCAACCCCAATAGCAGGATGTACCACAACATATCTACAAGATTGGTCCTATAACCAATATAAAAATTAATAACTTCATATAATTGGCACTTCAAATAATTTAGTCTTTAAGATCCAGGACTGTCACTATTTTGACAGTCCTATTTGTATATAGGACTGTCAAAATTATGACAGTCCTACTTTAATATAGGACTGTCGAAATTCTGACAGTCCTGTATTTATATAGGACTGTAGAATTATTGACAGTCCTATATTTATATAGGATTGTCTAATTTTATACAGTCCTTACACGATGACTGTCGAATTAGGGTTGTCGTTTTACGTACCGTACGTGCTTCGGAACAACCGACATGTTCTTCGGAACGTCCGGAGTGCATATTTAATGGATTGCATGATCTGACTTCGTCATCGAAGATATTTTCATGCATTGTTCCTACAATAGTAAAAAAAAACTAAAAAAAAAATTCTGACAATCGCAAAACTTATTCATCGTATGTTGTCGAAGACATACCGGAAGAATATTCGTTGGACAATCACCAAAGCAAAATTCTCTTCCACTTGGGACCACAACTATTAATTTCCAAATTTAGGTTTAGACTTGGAGAACGAGAGTTTCTTCAAGTGAGGGTGAAATGCCTAAAATAGAAAATTTGTTCAAATATATAGCTTGGTGTGGGCTAGCCCCAAGTAACTTTAAGAGTGGCAAACTTATAATTTTAAAAAAAATTACATTGGATTAGTCCCAAATAATATGTGTAGTGCCCTTATCAAAAAGCCCACAAAAATCATGGCCATGATGACCTATTGACATGGTGGTAACAACCCACTAAGAAGGTGAATTTTTTCACCCTAGATTATCAATCAGTGGAGCGGGAATAATTCAAATAATTTACAACTGCACGAGCACACAATGACGCTAATGATTAAATCGAGCAGCGGTACTATCAAGTGAAGTGCACAGTGGCGTTGTTCCTTTGTTTTATGTGAAGCTCGCGTAAATGCGGAGCTAGCCTTCAAGGCTAGTAAACTTTGTTTTCATACACAGAAGTTTAGTTGTTCTATCTCGGGTTGAGTTTGGCTTGAATGACCACTCTACCCCCACAAGTCTGGCTGGGCCCTAGTTGTCTGCCGACCGACTTGTTCAGGTATCAAAAGCAACTAGTTGGATGTGGTTGCAAATGCAGTGTTTAAGTGTGCAATTCATTAGCACACGTAATAGTATCTCACTATGGGTTCTTGTAGCTTCAAATTCTTTTTATCAATTTACTTCTAGTTTCCAGCAACATTGTGCGACGTTGACTGGATGGGAAACTCAGGTAAACATGAAATCAGTTCATTTATTGTCTGATAGTTTTTCATGCAACTGCTGATTGAAACTATAGAGAGGAATTATGAAGTAAAAAAAACGACAACATTTACTTTGTCTTCCAATTGGTTCTGTTTTATGAGGTTTTGTGCCACTGGTTGCAAAGCGTGTTATCTGTCACTTAATTGTAACTTTCTTTTACTAACATCTCCTGTGTATTTTAGGAGCAACAAATGGCAATGCCTGGTCATCGTGAGTCGAATCTACAAAAGGAACTGAACAGGTACATTCCCACTGCTGCAGCCTTTGGTGGCATGTGCATTGGTGCTTTGACAGTGTTAGCAGATTTCATGGGCACAATTGGTTCTGGAACGGGTATTCTGCTTGCCGTGGCAATTATATACCAGTATTTAGAAACATTTGAGAAGGAAAGAGCCACTGAGCTTGGCTTCTTTGGTTTCTAGTTTGAGAGCTTGTGTTAACAATCCCAAAGGTGGTTCCAAAGAGTCCACTGGCAGTTTTGATTAGATCATACAAAGATGAAAGCCAGCCCATCCTTGACATGAAAGCTGTAGAATTTAGGAAACATCTCGTGCTCTCAGGAAACGCAAATAGGTATAATATGTAGTATCAAACCTGTCTACAAAAAGGTGTTTTAAGTTGAACAATACGATGCACCTAGACTGTTGTTTCTATTTTGTTACCACATTATACATGTGAATTACTAGACACGTTTATGTACTAGATTAGTGTCCAAAATTGTTGATTACATGTCAAACATTGTAAGATCAACATGAAGAAGGAACTGAACTGAATCTGCTCCAATCTAGATCATGCGTGGTTGTGGAAAGCAAAATTGAGCACTAATGGAGTTCGGTTGAAGTACATGCCATATGATGTGCAACGAAGTTGGCTCGAAATTGCTATGCGACTTAGAATCCAAGGTGTGCTTAGACGAGCAGAGAATGTAAATAATGGACTTGTAGCATACAATTGAGAATGATTAGTAGATCTCTGATATCGCAGATCACTAAATTGACAAAGTATTCAGTCATTTTGGTGCTGTGGGTCTTTCTTATATTCAGTGGAACATTATCCAAAAAAAAAAAAAAATCTACAATCTGATGTTTCTTAGGACCAAGGTTTCTTCAATAACGTCTCCCAGCAGCCATCCGCTGGAGGTCACCATACTCCGTACAAATATATCAGCAAAAATCTGGAAAATACGGTAAGTATCAGGTTGTTTTAGATTTGGGTTGTATTGGTTGCCTATGCACATATTTCATAACATAGTCCGATCAGGCATGGGGTTGGCTCCTGGAGTCACAAGTAATGCCAAAGTCATTGTTCTTGGACCAGCAACCACCGACTGATGTCAGCTTGTACAGCGTTTCTATATTCACTACAAAACATATGCTTGTTTTAAGAAACAGAATAATGTTACATTTGTTTCTTACGGTTTTATGAAGAATCGTACCTGCCCATGCTCAAGACAAGACTCAAGAGGCTAAATGCTAGTGCAAAGTGCACATGAACCACCAATGACCTTAGATCTCTCAAGCTTGCACAGGAGTACTTATAACTCAAAAATCTTCTAAATGTTCATATCATCAAGATATTAATATGACCATTCCATTGATGTAGGGATATAACGACGACATCCCACCTCTTGCTAATAAGCAGGTCACAAGAGCGATAAGGAGAAGATGGTATTGTTGCTATTCTTGGATCATAGTTCTTTTGCCTTCCTTAAGAAAAGAATGGCAAAAGGCACATGCTGCCAACAGCCCGTGTAAACACAAAGAGAAGCATATCCCAGAATTACAGGGAACTCGATTCCAACAAATGACTTACCACGAGCCAACAGATGCAAGTCAAATAAGTCTAATGGGGCGACAAAACCTCCACTTGATAAAAATCAGAAATCTCCAGAAACCTGTCCGATTACAGAAAGCTCATTACAAGTGAAGGACCACGCTTCGCTCGCTTCTTTTGTTCCCTACAGAGTACAGTCAAATGAAAACTAGAACAGGGTTCTTCCCATAGCCGTGATTGTACTTCCAGATTGCAGAAACATTCCAAATCCACTTCCTAATGACACACATAACCATATTAAAAACATATATTATAAGTTAATAAGAGAAACTTGCCCCTTGGCTTGTGCAAGCAGTCTCTTCTCTGCTCTGTACAAATTCCATAGTACCTACCAACATTGATGCTGCTGCTACTTAGCCAAAAGTAACAAGGTCACCTTTCCACATGCCAGCCACCTTCATCCCCAGAGACCGCCATCACCGCTTCCGCCTTTTCGTTTCAACCTGCAACGGGAGTTATCAATCAATATTAAGTGGTATGTCTACGTGACACAAGTTAGTTGGTCCAAAAATAGGTATCAGGAGCTAGATTAGTGTGTGCAATTCAAAATGTGGCAACCACTGATAATGTTTGGCATGTCCTGATCCCATGATTTTAGATGATGCACGACCTAGATAGCAACTTATGACGTGCATGTTAGCAACAGAAGACAGAAAAATATTCAACTAGTAAGTTTGGACTCATACATCAAAGCTTTTCATAATTGACTTATACCTCAAAATTGGGTACAGGAAAGAAAAATTAAAGTTGGATACAAAGTCACTGATTAAATATTACAAAAATAGATGAAGACTGCAAATGACGAATGAAAGACATCACTATGAGGCTGCATTGTTTCTAAAGAGGTTTCACTTATAGCATACATTCTGGAGAGGGCTTTATATCTACATACAGAATGCAAGCAGGGAATTTTAGCTAAGGTTGGTTGGTACCAGTTGACAAGAGGACCAAAGGAAAGAAGCAAATTTGTACATTACAACACAATTACATTACGTTGGCATATTTCAAATGCCTTTATAGACAGGTTCTATGTGCATGCCACCTTCCTATTCATTCTTCTACCATAAAATGGCATCCTTCAATTAAATATATTCCACAATCATCGTCCACATTTTTTTTTCAGAAATAAACCATATAATGCAAACTTGAATCCCTTTGTAAACAACTTAGTAGTTACTGCATATGGGCAACGGCAAGGTCTATCCATCACCTCAAGGTGTTTAATCCTTTTAATACGTGGTCAATCAGAACCTGGTTTCACTAAGTGGCATACAGGTCAATTAGAACTTGGTTTCACAAGTCACATACAGGAAAGGTTACGACTTAAAGTTAAACGGCATAAGATGCAACAGCAAGTTTTACCCTGATTATTTAGGCTAAGAAAATCTTTCTCAACAGTTCAATTGAAAATTATCAGTGAATATTCTTACTGGAAGCTACAAGATGTAATGCAGACTTAGCCATGCCTTGTGAACTTGTTACATCTTACTATTTAATTATAGCAGCTTTGAAACCGTCGTCATCTTGGTAAGGGTTGTCTACCGTCGGCATACAAGGAAGCTGAGTCCGCTAAAAATTTAAAATAAAATTAAATTTCAAATAAATGCATGCATGTACAGCTGTAAATACATGCATGCATGCTTGTTACATCTTACTATTAATTATAGCTGTACATGCATGCATGCTTGTTGTATAACAAAGGTATTTATTCTCAGTCCGATGCACAACGGTATTTGTCCTCGCTCCTAAATTCCCTATTATACATAATAACTAGCTTTTAAGTGCATGACGAAAAGGTCGTTCCTATGTGGAGACAGATAAACCACAAGAAGTTAGCACTTAGAGACATTCACATAGTAAACAAGGAGAGGATCGTGTGGTGGAGGTCAGCTCCAATGATCTCCTTCAGTAAAGATAAACCAAAGTGGTGGATTGAAGAAAAAGGATGCAATGGACCCAAAATCGAGGATCAACGCGCTTAAAACAAAGTCCCGAACCTAGGCTGGGGAGATTTTAATAAGACCCAGACATAGCCCAAGTAGTAGGATTTAATACATTTAAGGGTTACAATATATATATATATATATATATATATATATATATATATATATATATATATATATATGGACATGCACGCATATCGAGGTGAGAAAAATATCATTAATTTTATAACATGCATGGGTTTGAAATTCAAATTCATTTCCAAAAAATTTGGTACTTCACCCTTTGGATTAATTATATTTCACAATCGTCGTCCACCTTTTTTTAGGAATAAACGATATAAAATATACTTGAATCCCTTCGTATACAAATCCTTTAGTAGTTACTGCCCATGGACAATGGCAAGGCCTATCCATCTCGAGGTGTTTAATCCTTTCAATATGGTCACTCAGAACGTGGTATCTAATTTGCTTGTTCATATTTTCATGTAGAATGTTTGCTTTCCACATTTATCATCTACTTTGCTTATGTATTTAGTCTATACTCTACCCTTACGATTTTTGGGGCTTCTGTATTGTCTTGAGTTTACAAGAAAGAGAGATGTCTGCACTCTGCAGTCCCTAACTATCCTGATTTTTACAAAAGAAATCCACATTTGTGAAACCTGTTGCTATATTCTACAGCAAGATACATTTTCTGTCAGCAGCAGCAACAACTGACACCTGATTCTAGAAGAATATCAAGATCATAATACGACCCAGAAGCGAAGAAATGAGCAATAGTAATGAGCAATAGTACCTTGTCCTCCTCTAACTTGACTTCAAGACACAGAAGATTATTCACTATCTTGTTGAAGCTATTCACATGACTAAGAATCTGGGACTTAATGCATAGACTATAGAGTTGCTTCTTGAGGTATAACATGTTTGTCGACTTGTCATGTACAAGCCCTCGAGCTTCAATCACAAACCAGCCGCAGAAGTTTCTTCTATAACATTATACATAACCTCATCTGCCATACAAAGCTCCATTGTGTTTATGCACCCTCTGATCCATGTCTTCTTATGAATCATCCATCATATTGTAAGGTTTCTTCTCCTTTCCTACGACGGCCTCAAATACTCCCTCTTTAATGAGTAGAGTATTAACCCTTCTCTGCGACAACGAGAAGTTCTCCTTTCCATTAAGTTTTTTCACCTCAAACTTTGTACTATTTACTTTATTACTTGTCATTCCAAAATCTCAAAAAAGTCCCTTAGACCTTAATGAACCAACAATTTCAAGAATCTCGATCTAGCAAGATAGGGAGCGGAGGTGAAAAAACTTTTTTGAATCAATAAGAGATTTTAGTGGTTTGGTCAAGATCAACCTACTCCATGGGACAAGAGAAAAAATCTTTATCGAATCAATAAGAGAACCTTACAAAAGAATTACAACACACCGCAACCCTCTCCTTTAGCGAGAGATCTCCCCAACGAGCTCTTCTTCAACCTATCAAAGACTCCTTTAAGCTCTCTAGCAAATCCCTAAAAAAACCTAGCTTTTAGCATTCAACGGCCTCAAGCATTTTTTCCCAAAACTAATATAGGCTGGAGGAAGTATTAAATATCCCTATAACTTAACCTAGGCCTTGGAGTGATATGACCGTCGAAACCCAAACTTTAGATCTGATTTGCTCAATAAAATGAGCAGATTCCGACCCGACGGCATGTCGATGGTATGCCGATTTGTGAGACCCAAATTTTCTCAAATATTGTTGGACGATTTGGCCACTTTCAAGTATGACGGTGGCAATATCGGCAGTATCCCACCGGTATACCTTTCTGCTAACTCCTGTTGGTTTCGAGTCTTTCGACACGATCTTCACCGAGTCCTCAGTCGACGATACGAAGACAAGACACATCCAACACGACCCTCTCATGCTCATAGTTCCCTTGGAAAGGAGTTTGGCACCAGCATAGAGAATTAACGTCAAGTCAACAACCGATCAAAAAACTGTCCAATTTTGTATGGAGCTTTCTAGTGCACCATAGTCGACCCCATTCTTATGGGACAAGGTTTGGATGATGATAATAAATTTGTAACATGGCTTTTACATTTGCTTTTCTTGTAGCTTCTCTTCATGGAAAGAAACTTGGTAGTTCAGGTATCTCCTCAGGAAAACCAAATTGTTGGGTTTTAGTTACTCAACAAAACTTTAGCTTTTATATAATATGCACCATCAACTAGGCAAGCTTCCTTTTCTTCTAATGTCGCTAATCAGGTGATCTACCCCAGCCTAGTAACATGAAAACTCGAGGTAAAGGCTACAGGAGCACAAACCTTGTAATGCTTAAATCAGTAGTTCTTGGAATCCCTCTAGCCCATTAGTTAGTGAAAGGGACTATTAAGCATTAGTGCATAAAGAAAAAACCCTTAACGTTTTCCTAAAATGTATGTAGCATATCAAAATTAGACATTCATATATAAACCAGATTGGTACAAATTATTTTATCTATAAAACACAACTCCAGCCCATTCCAGAAATATATTATATATCTATTATATTTATTACACAATTCATTTTCAGGTAAATGTAATAAATGCATCTTAGTTCGGCTCGAAGGATGTTATAGATTGTTAGCGGCGCAGTGGAAGCAGAGGTTTTAAAATTCATGAATGTTGGAACCAAAGTTAAAAATCGACCACAAGTGATATGAATCAGCTGTATTGTATCAGATTTAAGCTAGCTGCTCCAATAAAATACAGGACATTAATATTGAAAAGCTTTCAACGACAGGTTCCACAGAGAACATAACTGGTAAAAAACTAGCTACAATTGGCCAAAAGCTTAAACTTTCTAAAATTACCGAAACTAGGATTTACTTTTGTTCTGATTGTATTTAAGCATTATATATGGTAAGTTGCCCATTAAATATGCAGATCATGTTATGATATCGTAGAACTCGTGTAAAATTCAATTGTTAACCAAAAAAACATAAAAGTACATTCATAAGAGCATCTCCAACCCTGTTGTGAGTTTGGAAAAAATGGTTGCCAAATCACAACTTCTTATTTCAAAAATCCTTCTCCAATGCAAATGTGAAGTTGGTTGTGAAGTTGGTTATGAAGTTGACATGGCAATGACATGACAAGGACAATGTGAAGTTGGTTGTCTAGATCTAGACAATGGACTTCACAATGACTTTATTCCACATCATCAATTATGAATAAAAATATTTATAAAAAAAGGAAGAAGTGGAAAAGTTGTCTTGGAAGTTGAAAAAAGTAGTTTTTATTGTCTTCTCAATACTTTTGCATTGGAGAACACTTTTCTATCTCATTGTCTTGTGTGAATATAATCTTGCCACATAGGAAAAACATTGTCTTGTGTTTCATGCCACATAGGAATCACAACACAAAATAAGACAATAGGGTTGGAGATGCTCTAATGTATCAAATTGTAGTTAAACTTTGACCTTTCATTTCTTATGTTCCAATAATTTAATATTTGCAGTTATATCCAAAAGATTGAATCTGACAGTACTCTAAGAAAGGATTTGTTACAGTTTTTTTTAACCTTAGTTGAAATGTCTAGCCCCTAAAAAACCTCTAGATAGAATATAATGTACATTTTCCCCACCAAATAGGATTGGCTAAAACAGGTCATTTTAATGCTACACATCTAAAAAGAACAATGAAACTTGCTAAACAATGAAATGGTACAAGCGGGAAGGAAAGAAGAATATCTAGTTTGTGAAAATTTGGTGCTTCAGTATAACAAAGTTTTTAGGAAGAAAGGAAAAGCCATATTTAACAGCAGGACTGAAATTTCAGGCTACTAAAAGGTTAACTAATCATTTCAGATATATAACACTATTTATCGTCACTATCCTAGAAAGTGTAATATCCTAGAAGGAAGAAGATAGGAATGAAGCTCTCTGCTTTGCTTTAATGAGCCTCTAAAAAGATGCATAGTTTTACATGACAATTGAAGATTTTTTTGTCCAAGTCAAGTCAACCATTCCATGGAGCAATGAGTCGAACAGTAAATACTGGCGGTGATAGTAGTGTTATGACGATTTAAAAATAATAATTACAGAAGGGATAAAATAAGATGCTTCTTAAAATACGATTGAATTCAAGTCACATAATTAGAAGTTAGGGAATCTCGAGTTTCATTCAAGGTAAGAGATTCTGAAAAAGAATCAAAAGAGTACATGTAGTCCACAATGAAAAAAACTTCCAAATTATTTTTAAGATGAAGGAACAATAAAATAATTGACAATAAATAAAGATTAACAATAAATAATAAAATTATTCGCACCTTTGGCTCAGAGATCGATGAAACACAAAAACCATTCATAGATCCTTTGCCATCATCTTCTGACAAACAGTCTGCACAGAGGAACTGATCTAACTTTTTCGCTTGTTCAATAGTCATACCCATGCAAGATGGATGAAACCTGCTCCAATGATTCCAACATTCACAACATAATGAACAAACAAATGACAAATCTTACCATATGGAAAATAAAATATTTTTAAAAAGTGACATATAAGGGAACATAAATGTACAACTTCAAACTGCAGATAGTATCTAAGAGAAATATTGACTGTTTATCGCTTGAAAGAAGGGGAAAAAAAGGGCGTCCAGTGCCTCGAGACTCCCACTTATGCAGCGTTTGGAGAGGGGGTCAAGATGTATGCAGGCTTACTCTCATATATATGGAGAGGTTGTATCCATTATTCAAACCTGCATCCCCCAGGATGCAAGCAGCAAGTCTTACCATTGCACTGGCGACACCCTCAGTTGAAAGAAGATGCCAGTATGAAAAATCAAAAGCACAAATCCACCAGTTAACTATCTGTCTCCCTTACCCCATACAAAATGTAGATGTAGACAAAGAAATTTCTAAATTTTATTAACAGTTGGGACTTTTGAGACTTGACAAATCAGCAGCTTGCATAAAGCGCTCTAGGGAAAAATAGAACAGCGAAATGAGGAGATTTTCATGTGGCTTCATCACTAAAAACTGTAGAGTATGCAATGAAGAATTTATCCTCACAACAAACTACCTACTAAAATAAACATAAGGGAAGAAGTAATTTTTGCACAACCGTTAATCAAAAGATGAAATGGAATATGAAAAAAGTTGATACAACTAGAACTACTTAGATGAGAGCTAATACTAAACCCTAGCAAGCTTTCTAGAAGAACTTAGAACTCTGCAAAACAAAAGCAAAAAATGCTCTAAGCAACATCACAACAACATATATCAAAAAGCATAACTTGAATAAATGAGATCTAAAATTTGTATGAGAACAAAGCAAAACAACTAGTAAGCATTCATACAGGAGAAGCAGTAAATGTTATACTTCATGCCCAAGTTGTCAAATTTAAATTTGAATTAGTCAAGATATTTTAAAAAGTGCATTTGGATGCCAGGTAAGTCGCATAAATTTCTGATAATTGTTGACATGTGAAAAGAAAATGCCATGATCGTATGAGCTAAAATGTTTGCACAGATGTTCAAATCTTTGAATTCACAAAATTATGGATTTGCAAATTTAGTTTTAGTAGAATTTCGAACTTTGTCCTTCAGCTTTTACAAGTATGACGTAACACCTTTTTAGCTTCTTAGAGTCTATAACCAGATCAGGTTACAAGAGAACCCCCAAAACTGGTTTCCGAAAACTTTCAATCAAGAAAAATCGTGATAGTATTATAACATACTGGACTGCTAAAATGCTGTATATACACTATACCCTCTTGGATTGTTATAGGTGAGAATGTCTCAATTAAAAATAATTTGCATGCAACCTGTTATAACAACAGAGACGGTTTTGCTTTATGGACCTAAGTAGGTATTTGTGTTTGTTTTATGTTTCATGATGACCCAAGAAATAAGGTGTATATATCAAACACGGTTTTCAGAATTTTCAATTATGGGCTAAACTCTTTAATAGATTGTGGTCCATTATGGATCAGCATGCCCCCAATCGACCTGCCCAGCAATGCTTACTGAGGCTGTGTGAGGAACTAAATTGTGTGTATTCGGTTCTTTACTTCTTTTTTGTTTTCTTTTATGGTTCTGCCTGTATGTGCTGGTGGCGGTAGCAGCTGTGTGGGGATGTGGAGTGGGGGTATCATCATACAATTAATGTCAAAACTGACATGTTCCAATACTTGGTTTCTCACTCGAACACCAATAAATCAAAAACAGATGTAGCTGCCCGTTACATCACTGGACTTCCACAGTACAATTGTGGTAATATGTTTTTTTGTCTATAGAGCAAGGCCAAACTACATCCCTCAGGTGATCCCAATAACAAGGCTGGAGAAGAGGCGTCTTGATAGTGATTGTTAGACGATAGAGTAAAGAGGAGGTTGATCTGCTGGGAGACTGGGACATAGGAGAAGATCATACTGTTGAGGTAGATGAAAATACGGGACATGACTTGTTCCGTTTGCAGGACTTTCTGAATGTTCAACAGCAGAAATTCATGGGGTCATATTGGAAGAGGTCTAGCAGACTAGTGACCTCTAAATATCTTTGTACCCTCTTCAGACATGGAGGTAGTAGAAAAGAGTGTCATATAGACAAAGACAGATGAGAAGCTTAACCTGAAGCTATTATGAAAGATCGTCCTACTTAAATTGCCAGCTGTAGTTTATATTGAATTATAATGTAGTTCATCTTGCTAATCTTCTTTTCTCTATCTTCCCTTCTCTTTTCACTCTCCTTTTTTCGCCCTTCTTGCTCGAAATATACTGAACAAGCAAATTAGTTTTCCACTAAAATTTATCATAATGGCAGATCCATCTTGCATCACATTAACAGCAACACGTGTAAGATCATATAAATCACAAACTATACGCAAATCGATTAATAAACAACAAGAACTTGAAATGATTTAATTTTAAGTGATGCAATGTAGTATATAGGAAAATAATAGTCTCCGACAGTAGATAAAGTTGCTATAATCATGGCATGAATAAGTATAATGTGTTTAATCCTCTCCTCTCCCTACAATTACAGTACAATGTCAGTCATATGAGAACTAAATATTTAAGTTAAGTTAGCCGATGTAGACATGAAGTACTCCACAGCCTCCCTATGGTCTCTATCCTTCAAAATTCTTCCTATGTGTCTATTTACCGACCTTGTTCAACTAAAACAACATCTTATGTATGTTATACAAGAACAAATGACAACTTTCTAAGACTATTAGGGTGCGTAGGGGAATGGGGTTTGGAAAAGAAAACTGGAGTTTGGTGGAGTTAGGCCTCCAAACTCGAAAAACGAAATTGCAGTGCATTTGGGAGTGCTTTTGGAGTTGGATAATACTCCATTTCTAACTCCAAAACACCACGTAAACCAGAGTTAACGAAACTACAATATTATAGATTTTTTATGAAACTTCATTTCCTTCCATCTTTTTTACGAAATTAATTTAAGATACTAACTTCAGACACCCAAATGCCTCCTAATGCCTCCTAACTTAGATATAACTCCACTTCTGTAACTGGAGTCTCATTATTTCAAACTCAGGCGTCAAATCCCCAAACTCCAAAATAAACCTAATTGCATTTTAGCAAACTTTGCTCCCAATATTTTAATGACCGAACCTAACTTGTTGACGTTAGAAAGAATGACAATGTGAATCGGAAAATGAGTAAGAAAATTGAGTGTGAATACTCCTTAAGAACAAACACACATGGTGGCAGTTTCTACTATTATGTAATTCCACAACAATCAGCTGCGGAGGATCGTGTGCTAGATTGTGTTCCAAAATCTAAGAAGCCTCCAAGAAAAAAGGGAAAACTTTATATCTTTATCAATTGACAACCCTAGCAAAACTGGGCAAGAGTTAAGAGTCTTAAGACCACTCTCGTGAACCAAATTCTACATATTGAGATGACCATCAAAGTCGCTTCCTTTCCTCGTTTTACCACTACTTCTACACTAAGGAACAAACTCTAATCGCCCAAACCTAACGAACGCATAAGAAGAACTAAGGCCCGTCATGAACTACCAAACTAGCTCCTTTCCTCCACCCCAAACATCAAAATCCTACCAATTCCCCCACAATGTACAGCAAACCCAACATGCAAATGCATACAAAAGATTCGCCATTTACCAATCCTTGCATCCCTCGCACTGCACCATGAGGTCGTCCGGGTTGTAAGGCATCTCGCACTTGCAGTACCTTCACCAAAGCAAACAAAAGACCGCATCTTTAGAAACACACAACATAACCAAACACTTAAAAAAACCAAGGGGACGAGTTTTCTCACACGGCGACGCGGTCGGGGGTGAAGCCGCCGGTGGCGGCCTTGTACTCGAAGCGGCAGAAGTAGTCCTCGGCCCCGACATTCTCCAGCTTGGTGTAGTTCTTGAAGGAGTGCACGACGCACTTCCCTTCGATCGTGTGCGCGCTCTGCATGTCGTAGTGGTCGGATAAAAACAGCTCCTTTGCGCCATGGAACTGCCTCCGTCCGCCCATGGACTCCTCCGGGCGGTAGTACCAACGCACCCGCACCTTCACGTTGCTCCTCTGGTCCGACTCCAGCCTATCGACGCGGGCCACGTAGGGGGGGTTGTTGGAGTCCGACGGACGCATCAGCACGCAGTCTCCGGCTGCAAAAAAATAAATTTGAAGAAATTTATAAAGATCAAGAAAATAATAACCGATGGAAGCTCGCTCTCACCTCTGACAATCTTATTGGTGCCTTTGATGGTATAGGAGTCGACGTCCTTCTTGCTCCCTTGCTTGCTCTTGGCCATGGAAGAGCAATCGGTGATTTCTCGATGATTATTTTGGTATTTGATTTGATTTTTGGTGATTTTGGTTTGAAGAGCCCTAGCCCTAGGGAGGAGAGGACGGGGTAGTGTGTTTTGGGAAACACACAGCCAGGTGAGATGGGTGTTTTATGATACACTGTCAGTGGAACATCATACATCCAAACCATCCAATCCATGGATGATGATGATGAGGTTTTGGGGATGGTGAAAGAGTGGTTTTGTTTTTGGCGCCTCATTTATTAGAGTATCATTAGTAATTTTCACTCTCCAATATAATTTATGACCCAAAATAAAAAAAAAAAAAAAAAAAATGTGTTATAATAAATCTAGAAGATATACAATCCAATAAAATAAAGATATAATACTAATCTCTACTAATATGGGACTAAAAATAAAGTAAAAATTCAACCCTTTAGTAACCCACGTTATAACACTTTTTCTTTGGATGACCACCATCTCTAAGTTTATTGGTTCGTTAAAATTTTGTCAGGAAAACTCATTAGGACAAAAATGTGCGAAAGAAAATAGTACAATCTTTAGGATGACTTAGATAGGTATTGGACACGTTTAATGTTGCCTCATTAAAACCTTGTTAGAAAAAACTCAATGAAAAAAAAATCATGACTAAGGAAAAAGAGTACAACGCGGTATAGTCCATACAAAATGTATCTTCTCCTGAAAACAATCACTCCCCCTGATAATGTTGATCCTGAACAGTCAACTGATGAAGACGTCCCATTCCAATTCCATGAAGTAGTTTCTGAAAAGTTGACTTTGACAACGATTTGGTGAACAAGTCTGCAAGATTATCACTTGAGCAAACTTGTTGGACGTCAATATAAAAGTTCTTCCGAAGCTCATGAGTATAGAAAAACTTCGGTGAGATGTGCTTGGTCATGTCTCCTTTAATGAATCCACCTTGAATTTGTGCAATACATGCTGCATTATCCTCATGAATAGCAATTGGAGTATCTGTGGTAGGAAAAAGGTGACAAAAGCTACGAATGTGTTGAATCAACGATCCCAGTCAAATACATTCTCTACTTGCTTCATGGAGAGCCAACATTTCTGAGTGATTTAATAATGTAGCAACCATTGTCTGTTTTGTTGAACGCCAAGAAATAGATGTATTGCTATTAAGAAACACATATCCAGTTTGTTAACGACCTTTATGGGGATCAGATAAATAACATGAATCTGCAAAGCCAACTAGATTTGTGATGTCAGATGAACCACAAGTATAAAATAATCTCATGTCGGTAGTTCCACGAAGATATCTCATCACATGTTTAATGCCATTCCAATGTCTGCGAGTTGGCGTCGAACTATATCTAGCCAACAGATTGACAGAGAATGATATGTATGGCCTTGTACATTATGATAGATAGATTAATGCCCAAATGGCACTAAGGTACGGTACTTCGGATCCTAGCATCATTTCATTGTCGTCCTTAGGACGATATGGATCTTTATTGATATCTAAAGATCGAACAACCATTGGAGCGCTAAGGGGATGAGCTTAATCCATATTGAACTGTTTCAATATATTTTCTGTGTATTTGGATTGATGCACTAAAATTCCATTATTGCAATACTCAATTTGTAATCCGAGACAATATTTTGTGTCTCCGAGATCTTTCATCTCGAACTCATTTTTTCAGATAGTTTGCAGTCTCATTGATTTCATGTCTTGTCTCAATCAAGTTTATGCCATCGACCTATACTGCAACTATAGCGAAACCCTCCTTAGATTTCTTTATGAAGACACATGGGCATATAGGATTATTCTCATATCCCTCCATTTTCATATATTCACTAAGACGGTTGTACCACATCCTTCCGGATTGTTTCAAACCATACAATGAACGTCTTAGCTTTATGGAATGCATGTTCTTAGCTTTTGAGCTGGGTAGGTTAAATCCATCTAGGATTTTCATATAGATATCACTATCTAAATCACCATATAGATAGGTTGTTATAACGTCCATAAGTCTCATGTCCAACTTTTTTTCAACTGTTAGTGTAAACCCCCTGATTTTTCAAGAATTTTTAATTTGGATTTTTCCCAATTTTCTAGAATTTTTCTGGGATTTTTATTAATTAAAACTAAGGTATTTTGAATTTAAATGATTTTTAAATGATGTTAATTAATATTAAAATATTATGAAAATACTATTTTCTGGTGTAAAATAAAAAACTAGACATAGGATAATTTTCCGGGAATTTATTGGACCCCCGAAACATTTTTAAAGCCCTAAAAACTATTGTATAATTAAACCAAAATAAACCCTAGAATAAACCCGGTTCAATTGAACCAAACCGGACCGGTTTAACAAACCAAACCCAACCCAACTCAACCTTAGCGGTTCGGATTCGGGTCTAACCCGAGACCCAAAACCCGCTAGACCCGACCCGCATTCATTTTTATTGAATCGGGCCGGATCCGCCTGACCCGACCCGACTCCGCCCGACCCGACCCGCTAGACCTAAATCCCTAACCGCCCCCGAGCCCGACCGTTCGCCTCCCCTCCGCCGGCTGACCTGTCGACCGTTCGCCTCCCCGACCGCTCCGGCTACCCGCAACGGCCGCCGCCGGCTGCTCCACTTCCCCAGCTGCTCCGCCTCCCGTAACCGACGTCGGCCACCGCTTCCCCTCCCTTTTCTCCCTATTTAAACCCCTCGCCTCCGCCAGAGCTCTTCCCTCCGCCTCTCTCCACCGCCTCCGCCGCCTTCGACCTCGCCGTCCCCCTCTCCGCCTGTCACCCGCCACCGCGCAGAGACCCGGCCGCCTCGACGTCTCCCCGAGCACAGCGCCCCTCCTCAGCCCCGCAGCACCCCTCCGCCGGAACCCCTGCCTCCCCATCGCCTTCGGCGACGCCATCCTGAGCCGAGCGTCGCCCGCCTCCGCCAGCGCAGCCTGGCCATCCCTGAGCAGTCTCCTCCTCCCCAGAGCGTCGTGCCTGAACCCTAGCCCTAGAGCAACAGTCCGGACACGGCCAGGACACGGCAGTGTCAAGTCGACACGAGGATACGAGAAATCCTCGGTTCCCGGTGCCCTGTTCAGGTAACCCGTTCTCTCTCCTCGCTGCCCCGTTTTCTGTTCCGTCAGTTGTGACGCGTAGACTGTGTGACCCTCTCGATGCCCGTGCAACCCGCTCGGTGCATCGCGTCCTGTGGCGATCGCGAACCGCGATCCAAAAACAGGAAAACTAACGCCCTGTTTTACCCCGGAACTGAGTACGCCCCGCCAAACGGGATGACTTGGTCGCGTGCGGTCTTCACCGAAATGTGCGCGCCGTTGATACGGACGTGCGGGATTTCGCATAAGTTGATTTGGATGTGCGTGCACACCGAAATCAACGCGTATCCGCCGACAACGCCCCGTATCCGTCCTTTCTGGATCTCGCTTTAACTTAGTGTACACATGTCGGATCGAAACGAAACTTGCGCCATCGGACTCGTAGCAATACGCTGGTCCTGTGACCCAAGTTTGGTTCGATTCTGAGAACGTTGACAAAATCGCGTATCGTGGGCCCTACGGCTCCACTTGACGGGCGATTTTGTGACCGGCTCATCGGAACCCAATTTTGGAAGTTCTGTTGGGTTCGTATCATCGTTCCTGACTTGTTGACACTAAGTTGGACAAATTTGGAGACCTTTGACCCTGACAGGTTTTTCGGTGCAAAGTGGCCCACATATGGACCCCGCATTGACCTGAAAATGTCATTTTTGCCCCTGTGTCCAAATTGGACTCAAGGACAGGCGCTTCTAGCTAATTGATATTTTCTAGATCTGATGGTGATGTCTATTTCAGCAACCGGAGAACTGCCTGCAAATCCAGCTGCTGCAAGAGCTACAATTTGAGCCGGAACCCCAGGCAAGTGTACCTTGCCAAAGCTTGCAGTTCTTGTTACATAATTCCTTCTCTTATTGATCTGTTATACATGCTTAAACCTAGGACCGTGTGACTTATTTAGCGTCCGATTAATAGTCGGGTGCCAACACCGTACGCGGGGTTGTGTAAGGTCAACTAGAGATGGATATCGTGACATTTACATTCTCGTGCTTGCCATATCAAGTACATTATACCCAGGACACCTGACACGAATCATGAGACAGAATCTTCCTAAATATTCAAGGTGATTCTGTATAGGATACATGTTTATGACATATACATTTTTACATGCTTAGAATTTATTCAGACTTATTGCATTAGTTTGATCTTGCGTGACATAGACATGTACATCGTGAACTGTGACGTGAGATTACATTGGGTGGGGAGAGTATTACCATATCAAGGATGATTATAATATAAATAATTTCATCTGGAGGTGTCTTAGTCTCTGAAACAGAGCTTTGGCGCAATTTCTGGCCCTTCGAGAGAATACTGCTATGGGTTTCCCCGACACAGATCCTATAGTAGTCTCAGCCCGAGTATGACTAAAACTCTCACTTGCATATCACTTAGCTGGTTATATATTTACCCTATTGTTTCATTTATTGCTGTACTGCATTATTTTGGCTTGAGTTATCTTGTACCTTGCTATGTCCCCTGAGGACCTGGATCTGGATTATGTCCCCAGGATTAGCACAGGATATCTATCCTGAGGTGTACGGAACAAGAGCACTTCTCGGAACAGTACCAGACCCTGAGGATGAGGTGATCGCTGAGGATTTTTCCTGAACATCTGCTTCTCCATGCTCAGTTTTTATGGCATATAAACTCTTTTATTATTGTTTAAATGAACAATTGTAACAGACTTAATATCGGGTTGTTCCCCGATTTTATTTACTTGTGACTGGATGTGGTTTATTTCTTTTTACTGATATTGTTATATTTATTCTGTGGATGAGATTAGTAAACCCTGACCATTGTAATACAGCTTAAGTATGCCCCGATTGATCCATTAAATTGGGTTTGTCCATCGGTGCGTGCTGCTGGCCATTGACACGTGTCTAGTCCCTCGATATTTTAGGACTGGGGCATGACAGTCAGACTTATCAAATAACGGAACGTTGTTGCATTCATTACGGGAGAATACGTCTCTTCGTAATCAATTTCGGGTCTCTGAGAGAACACGTGTGCCACTAATCGTGCCTTAAATCGAGCGATTTCATTCTTTTCATTTCGCTTTCTTACAAACACCCACTTGTAACCTACCGGTCTGACGTCTTTTGGTGTTTGTACTATAGGTCCGAACACTGCATGTTTATTAAGGGAATTCAATTCTTCTTGAATAGCATCCTTCCCTTTTGGCCAATCTTTTCTTTGTCGACATTCATCGATGCTACATGGTTCAGTGTCATCAATGCCCTTAGATATTTCAGTAGCTACTGAGAATGAGAATATCATATCTATTATCTTTGCGATCTCATACCTCTCTTGTATATGTATAAAATATAGAGATCGCTTTGCTTTCAGGTACCTGAGCCTCCTCTTGGGCTTGTGTCTTTTCTAAGATAATAACCTCTTCTGGATTTTCAGAGGGTATGGATCTGTCATTCATAACCTCTTCTTGAGCGTTATGTGTAACCTCCTTAAGAGCGTTACTTGGGCATTTTCTCTTTCTAGGGACTAAGTCCTTCGAACCTATAGGTTTACTACGCTTCTGGCGTGCAGTAGATTCATTAGCCACTCTGACATTTTTTCCTACGGGGATATCAGTTCGAGCTGGCGCATTTGCAGCAGGCACATGTAATTTAATCACTTTAGATGCATCAGTAAATGCATCTGGCATTTGATTTTCAATCTCTTGTAGATGCAATATCCTTCGTACCTCAGTTTTACATTGATTAGTACGAGAATCTAGATGAGACAGAGTGGGATTATCCCACGATAATTTATGCCATTTATTTATGGCGAATGGTTCTGTAAGAACATTCTTTTCTTTCTTATATCCCCCTAACGGCAGGAATTTAGTCTCATAAAAATGGCAGTCTGCAAATCTAGCAGTAAAAATATCACCAGTTAAAGGTTCCAAATATCTAATGATTGAGGGCGAATCAAAACCAATATAAATTCCTAAACGACGCTGAGGTCCTATTTTAGAGCATCGAGGAGGGAGAATAGGAACATAAACAACACAACCAAATTTACGCAAATGAGAGATGTTAGGTTGATGGCTTGTCACAAGTTGTGATGGTGAAAATTTATAATATGCAGTTGGCCTAACAATAATCAATTAGCAGCATGTAATATGGCATATCTCCAAGATGAAACGGGTAAGTTTGATTTCATGAGTAAAGGCCTTGCTATGTGCTGAAAACGCTTAATCAAGGACTCTGCTAAATTATTTTGGGTATGAACATGAGGGACAGAATGTTCAACTTTTATTCCTATGGAAAAACAATAATCATTAAAAGTACAGGAAGTGAACTCATCTGTATTATCAAGTCGAATCATTCTAACATGTTGGTCAGAAAAATGAGTCTTAAGCTTAATCAACTGAGAAAGTAGCTTGGAGAATGCAAAATTTCTAGATGAGAGTAAGAAAACATTTGACCATCGACTAGAACCATCTTTTAGAACCATAAAATTACCTGAAAGGTCCGCTGGCAGGATCAATTGGTCTGCAAATATCACCTTGTATTCTCTGAAGGAATTGTGGTGATTCAGAAGCTATTTTGAGAAGTGAAGGTCTTGTAATGAGTTTATCATGTGAAAAAGCTACACAAAAATGTTCAGTAGGAAAGAAAAGACTTTGGTATGATAAATTATGTCCATTGGTATTGTTGATGACCTTTCTCAACATGGTCGATCCTGGATGACCCAATCTGTCATGCCAAAGGATTAGATTCCATGGATCCTTTAGCCTTTTGCTAGTGATGGGGTGAGATTCTACTACCTTCAGAGTAGTTTGATATAGCCCCTAGGAGATTAACTTGCACTTTTATAATGTGAGCTTATTGCTTCCAATATTATAGGTGATACAAAGATAGTACTCTTTGCTAGCATCGTTCATGGTTTCAATATGAAATCCGTTCATTCGAATATCTCTAAAGCTGAGTAGATTTCTATTAGATCTACTAGAGAATAATGCATTTTGAATGACAAAGTGTGTTCCATTTGGCAACACAATATCGGCCTTACCATAACCTTCTATAATCTGCACGGGTCCAGTAATGGTGGTCACATTGGTAGTGTTTGAGGCATATGTTGTGAAAAAACTTCATAGTTTTCAATATAGTGTGAGTTATTGCACTATCTATCAAGCATATGTCATCATCATTGTTGATACCTTTAAAAAAGAAAATTTAATAATATATTAATATGCTACTAAATTGTCACCACTACCAAAAAAAGTCAAATTAGCGACGTTTAAAAACATTGCTAAATGACCAAAAAATGTCGCTAATTACGTTTAGCGACATAATTAGCGACGTTTTAAAGAAGTCGAAAAAAAAAGTCGCTAAAAGAAAAAATGTCGTTAAACGTCGTTAAACGTCGCTATGCCGACGTTTTTAGCGACTTTAATGTGTCGCTAAATTTAGCGACGTTTAGCGACGCAGCGTCACTAATTAGCGACGTTTATTAACGTTGCTAAACGTCGCTAATTACAGACTTATATAGCGACGTTACAGCGACGTCTTTAATGACCTGGCAATACTGCCATGTCAGCAATTTGCGACGTACATCGACGATTTTAGCAACGTCTTTAGCGACGTCATTAGCGACGTGTAGCAACATCGCTAATTAGCGACGTAGTTAGCGACGTATATTAACGTCGCTAAATGTCGCTAAAAACGTCGCTAATTTTAAAATAAAAATAAAAAAAGAATACTGAATTAAATTTCTGGGTTTGCCAACCCCCTTGGGTTGAACACTCAACACCGGTAAAATAACATATTTAATATGAATAATATAATAAAATTTGAAGAAAAGAAAGCATCCAGCAAATCTCATCGTAAAGAATATGGCAAATTTATATCCATACAATCGCATCCTAAATAATAATAAAAATAAAAATATCCAGCAACTAGCTATACTACTGCGGATCTGCAGGAGGCTGACCACCGGCGTGCCTGAAGGATAAGAACAGCTCATACTCGTCCCGTGGAATCGACATCGATATCGATGGAGAAAGCAGTGACGTCGGTGGAGTCTGTGTCGATGTAGGCGCACCAGGAGGTCGTACCCACTCCAAGTCTGCGAGTCGTTGGTTGTAAGAATCCATGGTAGATAACAGCCTCGTACTGCTATGAACCATTGAATCATGCATCATCGTCAGCCTCTCGCCCATCGATAGCTGTGATGCATGCAGCTCCATGATGTTGCGGTCTGTCGAGGCTCTAATATCATTTGTCAAATCCCGGAGCTCCGTCATGCTGCGGTCGAGTATATCGAATCGTGCGATGAGCGTCGGATCGTCCACCTACGGCTGGGACCGGGGCTGCTCCTCCATCCTTTGCAGCAACTCGTCACGGAGAGACGCAATCTGACGGTCAACGGCCTCCTGGACGGACTCCTGGACTCTGGCCGACGACTGCGAGGGCTGCGACTGCGAGGGCTGTGTGGAATACGCAGTTGTCGGGGAGGCCCTAGATGACTGCGTCACAACCAGGGCGCCATAGGATCCCGTACCGTAGTTCGTACCCCTTTGGAGACCACCAGCTGCGGTCACCCACAGGTCGTCCGCCGACGGAGCTGGAGCGGGCTGCGAGGAAGTACCAGCCTCTCCAGGTGTAGGTGCACTAGCAGTCGCCCGCTCACGCAGCCTAAGATACTCGGCCTAGAAAGGTTTGGAAACTCGATAATTGCCTAAGTTATATTAAAATTAACACAAAGTAAAGTAATACTTACATAGGTCTGTGAGGCCCTCTCATCAATGAGATTTTCGTCCTTGCGATGGGTGGCCAAGAAGACGGTCACCATGTTTGCATCCTCACCCCTCTGTACTTGTTAAAAATATATTATTTAGTACTAAACTTAAACATTTTTTCCAAGTACCATTTTGTGGTACTTACATTAAAATAATATATTTTAAAAGAAAAAACATACCAAACGACGAAAATATTCCGTCATCGGAATCGAGCCACCACACCACTTGGCAGCATTCCGCCTAGCCGCCTTGGCCTTCTCAGACCTTTCCTTGTAGCTCGGATCGTCGAATCTAGCCCTCATCGCAGTCCACTGCTCAGGCGTGATCCAACCTTGGATTGTTTTTCCAGCACGATCACGAGCCTTCTGGCCATCCAGAGCATCTCGGATAAGCTTGGCGACAATGGTAGGAAAGAGCCGCTCGATCAACTCGGCCCGGTGCGGAGGATAGAAATACGTTTGCTACAATAAATAATTTAGTAAGTGAGCATCACAGATAAGTTATATAATATGCATAAATTAGAGGATTTATTTAATATACTTTTACCTGGAAGTGCGCAAACCAGAATGCCTTCCTCTCCTCCGGAGCCTCAGAGTAGTTGATCCAAGGGCCACCGTAGTTGTTCCTCAGAAATTGGCCCAGGCGTCTCTCAACCGACGATGGACGATATCTATACAGAGATAATTATTTTGATCAAAAAAGTCAATATACGATGAATAAAGAAATACACGATATATATTATACTAAACCATCTAATTGACTTACTTTGTACCGTCGGCCCAAATCTCTGTCCTCGTCTCCTCCGGAGGTGCGCATGGAGGATCTTGCTGATGTTGGGACAACGTGGGCACGACCTCCTCGACATGCTCATCTGTCCCCATGGTTCCGTCAGCAAGAGAAACGCTGGACGAGGGTGTACTATCACGCCTGGAACTACTCGTCCCAATAGTCGGAGATGTGAGTGATCGATATACTGGAGTACTGGGCGACGATAATCCGGAACCAACAGTAGGCAGTACCGGAGGGGCACTCTGTCTACCTCGGGACCTGCCGAATCCTCCGCGTCGTCCTGTCATATCTGATAACAACATATGATGAATATAGAAAAACACAAATATATAGTACATTCTACAGTCGAAATGTGATGCATATCTCAAAGCATTCTACAGTCAAAATATAATACATATATTCGTTAAAATAGTACATTCTACAGTCAAAATATAGTTACATTCTACAGGCAATATATTTTATTTTCAATCATCTTCAGAAAATTCATCTTGTTCGCCTTCCTTGTCCTCCTCTTCCTCTTCCTCCTCCTCGTCTTCACTTTTATCTACTTTGTCTTCCTCTTCGGATAATTCTACATCTTCTACATTATTACTCGTGTAATGAGTAACTTCCGTTGAGTCCACATCTACAATATTTGTTACAAGAGGTAGATCGTCCTCCTGATAAGCTATTTCGTCAATGTCAAAGGTATTTCTAGCTTTAGTCTTGCATACTGCCCACCAATCCGACCTCGCTATCTCCCGTCTAGGATAAGTTGTGAAGTACACGAGCTGAGCCTGACTTGATAGGACAAATAGTTCGTAGCCTTGATATCTACGCTTGTAGTTTATATCCACAAGGCCATGCTTGTCAATTTTCTAACCTTGATCTTGAATCAGATCGAACCATTCACACTTGAATAGCACGATATTAGCAGGTTCTGTGCCATAATTATATGTCAACTCCACAATCTCTCGTAAGATGCCAAAGAAATCATTGCCTGGATTGACGTCTTTGTAGTTCGAAGATTTGATACACAAACAACTGTTTTTCGTGGAATCAAGATCCAGAAAGCTGTCTCTGATAGGAGCATTTGTTGACTTGAACCTGAACCCATTCACACAGAAACTTGGCCATGTTTTAACGACAGTAATTGGCCCCTTGGCTAGAGTTCTAATAGATTCAGTCTCGGGTGTTATTAGACGATCGACCTAAATACCAAAGTAGCGATAGTAAGTTATTTGTTTTGCAAGTGCAGAAATAAAAAGTAATTACTAAGCATCTTACATATGCGCTCAACCAAGAAGGAAAATGGCATATCATTTCTTGTTCTACTTCTTCGTCTGTTATGTAGGGTCTAACCGACCTTAACTCATCATTATATGTGCTGAAAAACAATGAAGCAACTGCTGATTAGTAGCATAATAGTATCTTATACTATTACATTGAGATGATGTAAACGTGGACGTATTAATTACTTACCCCTCTAGCTTCTCCACTTCATCCTCGTCGCAATTAAGTAATATATACAACTGAGCAGCCCTTAGCTCGTCGTCATTCAAATATCTTTTCTTCATTTTTCCCGAAGGCTTTTCGGACGCATTGAATACTTTGAGTATTGCATCATTAGATTCCTGATATGCGTCATTGTTTCTCGGAGCTTTCGTTCTATTAGTAGCAATATGTGGTTTGAAATACGTCGAGCAAAAGTCTCCTTGAGGTCGACGCATCTTCTCAAGTTCGACACGTACCCGTCTGGAAACTTTAGACCCTGAATCCACCTACAAAGTCTCCCTTTATCCTCTTTCTCCAGTGAGAAAACTGACTTAGGTTGCTTTAACTTTCCATTCCCCTCCTCTATCAAATGCAATACTGGACGTCTACATATTTCTTCTAAGTCCAACCTGGCCTTTGGATTATCTTTCGTCATCCCCTTTACCTCCATTACAGTATTAATTATGTTATCAAACACATTCTTCTCGATATGCAAGACATCAAGGTTATGTCTGATCAGATTGGTGCTCCAATATGGCAGATCCCAGAATATACTCCTCTTCGTCTAGTTATGGGTGCGACCAAATCCGTCATACTTGTACCCCTTAGCAGACTCTTCGATAGCACTTGGTAAATCTTTTACCTCTTCCCATATCGTGTATCCGGGCCACCTTGACGGTGGATTGGCCTTCTCCACAACTCCCGCACGAAAAGCATTCCGGTTCATCCGGTACGGATGATCCTTCGACAAAAATTGTCGATGACAATCGAAGAAGCACGGTTTGCCTCCGTGTTTCAAACGGAAAGCCTTAGTACGGTTCATGCAATACGGACATGAGAGACGACCATGGGTGCTCCATCCCGATAATATTCCATAGGCCGGAAAGTCGTTGATGGTCCACATAAGTGCTGTCCTCATCTGAAAATTCTGCTTTCTAGAAACATCGTACGTGTTGGCACCTACTTCCCACAGCTGATTCAACTCATCTATCAAAGGCTGTAAATACACATCGATGTTTCTCTTCGTATTGTTCGGACCAGGGATAATAACGGTTAGGAACATATACGGAGTCTTCATGCACATCCAAGACGGTAGATTGTACGGAGTGACGATCACAGGCCAACACGAATACTGGGAGCCCGAAAGTCCGAATGGGGTAAAACCATCAGAGGAGAGCCCAAATCTGACATTACGCGGATCTTCGACAAAATATGGATACTCTCAATCAAAGTGCTTCCATGCTTCTCCATCGGATGGATGATCCAATACTCATTCGATCTATTTTCGCCTGTGCCAACTCATGTTTTCTGCAGTCTCCTTAACCATAAACAACTGCTGCAACCGCGGCGTCAAAGGCAAGTAGTGCATCGAATCGGTAGGCTTTCTTGTACCGACAGACTTTCCTCTAACAGTGGCCTTGTAGCGATCAGCACCACAGAATCTGCACGCATCTTCATTCTTGTCGTCTTTGTAGTACAACATGCACCCGTTTCGACATGCATCGATTTTCTCGTATCCCATCCAAAGCGATTTCACCATCCTCTTAGATCGATAGAAGTCTTTAGGCAACTTTGCACCCTCGGGCAAGATCTCTATAATCAAATCGATCAGTCGATTATAGCATTCTTGCGACATGTTAAAATCGGACTTGATGCTCAATAATCTTGTAACCACCTCCAATGGTGAATGATCCTCACAACCAGGATATAGTGGAGTCCTTGCATTCTCCAGCAACTCCATAAACTTTTCAGCATCGGCATTCGGTGCCTCCTCAGCTGCATCATAATTGTCCGGATTGAAACTAGGTCCCGCCGCATCATAATTGTCTGGATTGAAACTAGGCTCCGCCGCATCATAAACCATGTTCACCAACCCGTCGTCGTAAGCATCGTGGTCGTGGACATCCATATACGGCTCCACATAGGGCTCCGACTCCGATGCTAGAGATACAAGTTCTCCGTGCGCGGTCCACTGATAGTAATTCGGCGTGAAGCCCTTCGAGTACAAATGATATGTGACTTCCACTTCTGGATGATATTTCCTGTTGCGACATCTCACACACGGACACTTAATTTTGGTACCGTCCATGTACTGAAGGAACGCCTTAGCGAACTGCAGGAACTGTTGTACACCCTCAATGAATTTATCCCGCACACCGCACATATCATCAGGATGACGGTTGTACATCCACGAACGATGACGCAGATAGTAATTCATATCCATTTCTAGATACTTCTGCAAAAATGACAGTATGTATCATATAAATTATTACATACAGTGTGATTCTCTAAAGAAGAAGCTGACAATTAGTTGGCTAGGTAATCTATATTTGAAGTCACATAAAAGAAGCATGTTAGAACCTGTGCAGAGTGTGTGCACACCAGTGTAGGTACAATATTTTGTAGGACATCAGCATGCTAGATCCTGGTAACTATAGCAAACCCAAATCCCAGCCTAGGCAGAATTGTAAAAGAACTCATCTGGATCGATTTAGAATTGAATTTAGTTCATATTATATTAAAAAAACAAAAAAAAAACCAGAACAACATTTTCTTCTCAGGAACCTGCCAAGGCAGAGTTTCTGCCACTGCGCTTAGGACAAAACAGGATGCTGTTAGGTATGCGTAAACTATGATTTTGTTATGGAGAAATAAATTCATCTTTACGGCACATTAAGGCAAAGATCAAAAAGGCAAACATTCCTATTCTGAAGATGTTCAAAACATCTATAGGGCAAGATGATAGTATGCATTCCTAACAATAATCACTGATTCAACACTTTTGGGAATAATAAAAGCCTACAAATTCATGATTCCGGAAAATTCAGAATACCTAGTGAAGTTGGTGAGAAAATTGGTGAACTTTTTCCCAAGAATTATATATAAACATTGGCAATTTTATAAAAACTAAAAATAACTGAAATTCGTGTCCCATTCAGCGAACTCCACGGCCTTAATTGAAACTGGCCCAAGGCTACTTCAAATTTAAGAAGCGGGTTGATTAAGTGAATGATCCTGTACTCATTCTGAAACATTTATGCGGGGAACACAAAATATACTGATGCTTAATAGGTTAAAAGGTCTGGTTAGCGGGTCAGGTTCTGATCTAAACCAAGGCTCACAGTGTCGATAGGTATCGGAAGCGATATGCATAAGTGTAGTTTGGCCATTTTGTCCGCACATGCCAAGGAAAGAAGGCACCACGAAGTAACCTCCACAAAAAATGGTTTGATATTTAATTACTAGCTTTGCTTGCTCAAGAGAGAAAAATATCCGTGAACCTTGTTCTTGCATCCGAAATATTCTTGCGTCCAAAATATTCCATAGCAGCTTCGTCATGCTAACTTTCATATAAAGAAAAGTCGTTTAATCTCATCACATTTCATATCTCCCTCGTATACTCTCGTTCTTATATCTCCATATTTGTTAATAAGCAACTTGACAACCTAGATCACTAGTCATGTACTCTTTTTCTTCATTCCTTAGGTCTCAGTCTCATTCCTCCCTCTTATCTAATAATATGGAGGTTCTTAAGATAAATTATAAACTTCACTGTATTCCTCTGCAATATCATATCGCCAATAATCTTACATATTATATGAAAGTTGGCATGTCCAAGATGACCTGGAATATGCTATTACAAGAGTCATTTTCATACCTATTGTTCACCCTAAGAGCGACCCGTTTCCGGAGCCCCGCAAAAGCCTCGCCCCCCGACGCCATATACGCACTACACACCTTACTCAAGAACACATATACACACTGTTAACACAAGGACACACTGTCATAGAGCAGTGTTCACTCTTGCACACTCCTCACAAGATCCAGTATACACCATCTCCGCACTGTTAACACAAGGTCCCAGGTCAAAAAACCTAACCCTAACCCTAGGTCCTGATCAGTGTCTGTGTCAGTGTGTGTTTGTGTGTCGTGTCAATGTCTGTGTGTGTCGTGTCTGTGTCAGTATCACATGTGTGTCCTGTGAGAGAGAGAGAGAGAGAGAGAGAGAGTTAGGGTTTATCTAGAGGAGGGGGAGGATGCGGCCCGAGGGGGGAGGACGCGGCTGGAGGGGGGTCGTCGGGAGGGAGGAGGGGGCGCCGGAGGGAGGAGGGGAGCCAGAGGGGGAGGACGCGGCCGAGGGGGGTCGCCGGAGGAAGGAGGGGTCGCCGGAGGGAGGAAGGAGGACGGTCTGAAATTTGGGAGAGGGAGAAGGAGAGATCGAAGGAAATGGGGGGAATCAGACCTAAGTAAAAAATTTAGCGACATTTTAACGATGCCATTACGAAGTCGCTAATTTAGCGACGTCTTAAACGTCGCTAATAACGTCGCTAAATGTCCAAAATATATACGTCGTTAAATAACGTCGCTAAACGTCACTAAATAAAATATATTAGCGACGTTTAGCGACCTAAATTGAACTTATAGCGACTAATCTTTTATAAACTGAATAAAAGTCGCTAAACGTCGCTAAATGTCGCCTATTAGCGACGTCTAGCGACATTTTCACAGGGAGTCGCTAAATTAGCGACGTTTTTACATGGAGTCGCTAAAAACGTCGCTAACCCCACTTATTTTAGTAGTGCACGCCTCGGTCTCCCGCAGGCTAATCGGCCATCCCCGCTAGGCGAGAATCACCGCGCCAGCGCTCTCGCGGGACGATCGCTTGACCCATCTGGGCGTGATGCCGTACGAGCATGAGCCGCGCCCGTGCAAGGCCGAGGTTCATTGCTGGCGGTAAGAGATCTAAGCCACAGAGTCACACAGATTGTCCGAGTGCAGCAGAATTATAAACGCATAGACGATTTGGTAACAAGTTCACTGAGTCGACAATAGCGGAAGCATTAAATAACACAAGTTAAAGTAAAACAAACTCTTTATTGATATTGAACAAGTGTTACAGGCGACGTATAGCCGAGATTACAAGTCGCTCGAGCCTCTCTCCCTCTGAAATAGTAAAAGCGTGCCAAGTGGCTACATTTATGGAATGATGTATAGGCGATGTTCCAACATTATGTCTTGTATATGTGCTTCAATTTCGGACGCAATGCTCCAAGGCTTCAGAGTGAACTCCAAGCCTTAGCATGCACGAAGGAGGCATCCGCACCGAACGAGGTTCTCCCGCACCCTGCAAGCAATCTGGTGGGTTATCAGTACATGAATATACTGGTGGGGAGGCTACTCGTCTGCTCGACAAATCCAAACACGTAATATAGGTTCCGTACACCATCTATTTGGTTATCTTTCTAGTTTTGCCTTTAGGATCAGTTTCATGGCAATGTTGAATAGCCTAACTCGTGTGGCCGTGCGTCGTGCGATATAAGAGGAAACACGGCGAGACCAACTTACCATTTGTCCTTCCATGTCCAAGGCAAACCAAGTTAATTCCAGCACAAGCAGCATATATATATATATATATATATATATATATATATATATATATATATATATATATATATATATATATATATATATATATATATATAATGAATCTAGGACAATGGCATATGCAAACACAAGTGTTTCATGTGAGATTATATTTTGGGTGCATGAGCATACAAGTTATCCAGAAGTGTTGCATAAGATGTTGAAGTGTTTAATTGATGTACAAGTATCTTATATCCATGATCGTTCAAGCATTTCCGATATTCTTGACCCGATGCAATGACTCGCACGCGGATAGCCGCTAAGCAAGGATGACTTATCTATATGAACAATTGTCGCTGGCATAGCCATAAATGACAGGTGGTAGTCTATGAACGAGGAAGGAATACAACGAATTTGCTTAACGGGACGCTACAAACCATCCCGTCCAACACAGGAGACTAAGATCCTTTTGAGCAAGGATGGCGTGGCGTTAGCGGAGACGCTATCCTGCCGAGCACGGATAAGGCTAAAGGAGTTCCATCCAGATCGGATTGGCCCCGGTACCCCGGAGACCGTCCGTGGAACTAAGATCCGAAGATCCACTTGTTAAACAAGTTGTCCGCAACATGCAAGTCTGGGTCATTCCAATTTCCATCTTGACAAGATAATCCGTGATTTTGTTCTGAACGAGCATTTGCTCCACGAGCTGTGATTCATGATTCTTGCTTGACATGATTCTCGTTTCAGATATAAACTTGATATGATTCTCGTTCAGAGTTCAATTTGACTTGATGCATTCCCCTGGTGCAGGGACTGCCTTGGCGACCTAACGGTCCCTGGTACTTGCAGGTTCAATTGCACAGAAGGACTATTCGATAGTCTTCTGGCTGACTCAATGCATGCACGATACATGATAGTATTACTTGTTTGTGGCATAAGTTTCGTATGGAAAACATTGAGTTGAGGCAATATTATAAGTTAACATATAGCAGACAAGCATTGCATTCAGAAGAAAACTTAAGCATTCACGTTGGCTCGGGCCCGAAGGTAAGCCGAGGAGTGAAACCGTAAAGGGACTTATTGAGCGACATGATCTAGGGTCGTGCAGTGTGGCAAGTGAACAGTGCACTACTGAGTATACATATATCGTTCTACTCGAGGCATAGCGGGTCTAGTTGCACAAGGCAAGGGTAGCATGCGAGGGTCTGATTTTAAGCAATGTTTCATTTCTATGTTCTAACACAAGCAATATAAATTGGGATTATTCCCTTAGCTAGGTGCGTTGTATTCTTATTAGCATGCAGGGGGTGATTCACCTAGCGACTAGCATGAAACGTCCATATTTTAAGTATGCTGGCTAAGCAAAGACAAGTTCATCGTAGCCACCCACCTTAGCGATGATTTATCTCGGTCGAGCGATACTCCGATCGAGCCTCTGAAAGCCTAAGCCGGAACTCCTGAAGGGCCAAGTATGGAAATTCTCTCGCCTCAAACGAGTATTCTCGCTGAAGCAAAGCGGGTCGGGTCATTACACTTTTGCCGTTTGAATCGACAGTCCTCTAGAGCGGAACGGATCGTTACATAAATGGTTAAACTTGACATATGGCCAATTATTATAACTTGATCTAAATCTAAATGAAAATGCTTCAAAGAAAGTAGACTACCTAGACTATTGATCATATAATGACCAATTAATTCAAAGTGGAAAATAAATAAACTTAGATAAGCATACAATAACTATTCATTGACTTCTTCTATCATGGCGTTGAACTGGTCTTCCGAAATTACGTTTTCATCGTTATCTTGGAAGAAATCATTAAAATCCATGTGTGTTGTACCCTCCATGAGACTAGTCTCTACACCCTTTAAAGCTTCATATTCGTCCACTTTCTTTTGTGTGGTGCGACAGTTTCGCATCCAATGACCAGCTCTTCCACTACGTTTGCAAATATTAATTGGAGCAGCTGGATTGAAATTTTGGGCATTGTTTCTTCGAGGATTAAATCTCTTATTTTTGAACTGTGTATCGTTCCTTGGATCCGGATTGTAGCCATTTTTTTGGCTTCTACGGCGTTCATGCCCTCTACCTCTGTGATTTTCTCGACCCCTAGTATTGGCCACATTTTTTCAAGCACTAGTCGTATTCACTTCAGCTAGAATTGGTGCAGACCATGTTGGTCTACTAGTGTGGTTTTTGATTAATAACTCATTATTTTTCTCGGCCACGAATAAGACATCAATGAGTTCGAAATACTTCTTAAAATTTCTCTCCCTATACATTTGTTGTAGGGTCATATTAGTCGTATGAAACGTGATGAATGTTTTCTCTAGCATGAAATGCTCTGTCACTTCTTCACCACATAACTTCAATTGTGAAGTAATCCTGAACATAGCTGAATTATAGGTTGCAAATGTCTTATAATCTTGGAAACGTAGATTGAGCCATTCATAGAGTGCATCTGATAGTATGACCATTTTCTGGTGATTATCTCTCTCAGCTAGAGAATTCTATAGTACCAAGGGCTCCTTGACTGTTAAGTACTCACCCTTGAGATCATCATGAATATGATGTCTTAGGAAAATTAAAGCATCGTTTTATCTTGTGCAGATATTGGCTTATCAGTCACAATTGCGTCACCTAAGCTTTTGACTTGAAGGTGCAATTTAGCATCCAATCTCCAGTTAAGAAAGTTTTGGCCTTCTAAGTTTAGAGGCTTAAAATCATGCTTTGTGAGGCTCGACATATTGCTGTATAAGATCAATAATAACAAGTTAACATAATAACTTGGTAAATTACCAAACAATTCATGTTCATGATGTATGCTTCAAACAATGATGTTTCAGAAGTCTATTTATATCAAACAAATCTTGTTCATGGTATGCTTCGAACAATGATTATGTTGAAGAAGTCGTAGGTAAATACCAAACACTAGATGTTCATGGTATGCTTCAAACAATGATTATGTTCAAGAAGTCTTTCAAAAATACCACATATGGTATGCTTCGAACAATGATGTTCCAGAAGTCTTATATGTATAGACCAAACAATTCTTGTTCATGGTCATCAGATCTCTGATGGTTTTGATCTGAATGTATTAACATATATAAAAGAAAAAAGAAAAAAAAAGAATAACTCAAGCGTTCTCTCCGAGAGATCTATATGCGATTAACATCAGAGTGCTATCAGCGTTAACTAAAAGAAGTGAGATGAATGGATAAAAATTATTCTTTTTGCCCTAGCGGTATGCCAAGAGATGTATAAACATCAACATCAGGCTGCACCTAGGGTATGCATATGCAGAAAAAATAAACATAAATAATCATACTTATTACCGAAGTGGAGAATCCGCAAATGGCGACTTCACTGAGATGCTCTCGCTTTTCCTCTCGTTAGAGCTTCGTGCTGATAACGTGTTAGAATAAACATAGAAAAAGGAAGAAAAAAATAGGAGAAAATATCTCTTATTAGTTTAATCATATAGTGGGAGGCAAAAGCCTTATTTATACAACTCAATGAATGTGTAATACTAATCTCTAACCAATGTGGGACTAAAAACAAAGTAAAAATCCAACCCTTTAGTTACCCATGTTATAACAAAATTTAAAATGAGTTGGATTTGTATGAGAATAGTAGAAAATGATAAAGTGAGCCCCGGTTCCAAAGATTGTGTGGTAAAAAATTGATGTGAGAAAAAAACAATGTAAAATCTAGAATCTAGAAAGTTTGGCTCCAAATTGGGACTTACTATTCTATAAAATGGGTTACTACAATCTAGAATCTAGAAATTGGGAGGTCCAACCTATAACTCCCATGGGTGGGATGGGACCGAAAATCAGAAAATTGGTACTAGGAATGGAACTTACTATTCTTCAAAATAAACTTGGGATGTGACCGAAAATTATGAATCTAGAAATGTGACCGAAGATGAGCCTTACTAAGGATTCTCTTAGGGGGGGAAGTAGGAATAAAGTGATAAATGGAGATAAAAGGGGACTTCTTCTTTTTTTTTCATCTTAAGAGGAAAGTAGGAGGGGGGGGGTATAAAACGGGAAATTTAAGGGGAATGGTATTTATTTTTATTTTTTGTAGGCTGAGCAATTCGATTTATTCGATTTCGACCAAATCAAATAAACCAAAATTTAATAAATTAAAATTGAAATCGAACTGAAATTAGCCATCGGAAATCAAATCGAACCGATATAATCTATTCAGATTGTTCAGTTGGACTATTTTTATTGTTTAATGAATCAAACCCAAAGTTAACATTGTGGTTAAATTATATCAATTGATATTACCCCTGTTAGATGTAGGATATTGAGATTACCCCATACTAGATAAAAAATCGAGAAGACTGCCCCCCTCAAAAGTGTCGCTATTGAGTAAAATAACGACACTTTGAGAATAAATAGCGACACTTTGAGGAGGGTCTTCTTGACTTTTGCAACGTGCGCCAAATTTACCGGCAGCATCGTCATCTGTTCATTCTCTGAAGGACTCTTGAGAGGGGCATCAACTGTTCTTGCCTCCCTTCTCACTCCCGGGTATTCTGGGCATGCTGTTTGCTTGAATATCATAGATTGATTTGTTGTTGGCTTGTCAACACTAGTACAATATTTGCACTATTTTGGTATTCGCAGACATAAACAAGCAGTGTCAATGATTGCCTCTACCACTGCATCGAAGCACAACAACCGTGGATTAGCTATAATGGCACAGGGTGACGATCGATTTTGACAGTGTATATCCTACTACTCCTTTCGACCACGGAGCTGGACTTATAAATCCTTTCGGTTGCACTTAACGTAGTCTTCTTCAACTAAAACATCCCAACTTTGTGCTAATACACACATCTGCATTCCTCATTTGAGTTTTGAGGACTACATAAGCTCCTAGTGCTCCTTGCCTGGGGTCGGTCCAGCCCAAGTGCAACCAGTTACCAGAGTGGCAAGCAATGCATCACTTCCAACTCCAGCACATCTCAGGTCTCGAATCACACAGCAAACTGTAAGGAATGTGACAAGCAGGCCGGAAAAATATACATCCTCAGGTGGTGCAGCCATCTTCATTTGTAACAACACCAGAAGGAACACAAGATCTTGTGATCAAGCTCAATGTGTCGCAGGTATCACCGTATCAGAGCGCTTCAAATTTGGGGAGATTGTGCTTACTGGGAGTTAGAGTTTAGCTCACATACTTCGGCTGCCCTCGTCTGTGCTGCCGAGTGCCTTACTGGGAGTTTAGATCACCTCATGTCCTGATGAAATATAGTAACCTGAAATCTATGGAGACGTCCTGACTAAACAAGAAAACATTCTAAGACATATTTATGCCAAAAACAAGATGGATGCGTACGACAACCAAGAAAGAAAAAAGTTCGAAAGTTCAAGACTCTTGGATGTATTTATGTGCAGGTCTTGTGGACAAACACAATAAAACTTGAGCAGTACTGTACTGTCAAAAACTACTAATTTAACTAATAAGGCACCCCGCCTTTACCCACGTATATATGGACACAGTTCTAAGGAGATGCCAAGAGCCTTTGACTTGAGCAGAGTCCAGGTGACTCGAATCAGAATCCACTAGATATGCATGCAAGCAATAAACCTAACAATTGGACCACGTGATGCCCTGAAAAACTCTAGTACTAAATAGGAACACCATCTGAACAAAAACTCAACAGTACCACATGCAAAAAAGCATCATGAGCTTGACATGAAAGCCATATTGAGGCCAAAGCATGAAAAAGTGGCATCACATGAGCAGAGAAGAAGCACTGCATAATAAACCTTGGGAGCGGAGGGCTCCAAGAAAAGGCAAACTTTGACAGGCTATATATTATTCTAACCAAAGTGGCTGCCATAGAAAACTTCGTCCCACAAACGTGAATTATTACAGACATCATTTGATATGAGCCCACAGAACATTGCTGTCCCTGTGTTGACAATAAAGGACCCAAAGCACCACCTTAAAAGAAAAACTCCAAATCCCATAGCAGCCTGGAATAGATTCAGTACAAACAAAAGAGAAAGCATTGGCAAAGGGAACACTACACATGAAAGGTGAATTTAACCTAGTAATGGCAAATTAGAATTCATGCTGCGTAGAGAGCGAGCTACCACGTGTCAAGCTCGCAAAGAACCGAAGGTATCACTGAGAATTTTCATTGATCAAAGCAACGACGGTGCACAATCTAAGGGGAACGGGTTGGTGAGGCCGCTATCGAGGAAATAATGCGGATGAGCTCCATCCATCATCACAAACTGAACCTCCTCGGAAGGCTTCCAGTGGCGCTTTCGCTGGTTGATAAACCAGTTGTTTATTTGCTTCTGATCGAGTCCAGTGGATTCCGCAAGCGCCAGTTTTTGGGACTCCTGCAGTACCAAGTCATATATTTGCAAGCATCACAACTAACCCTAATTATTTGACGTAGTGAAGAAAGAAATCAGTCGCATAACACAATTAATATCGAGTATGTACCGAAGGATATGGCCATTTGTAGTGCTTAGCCCACCAGTCGAGCAGCTGTTGCCTGGCTTCCTTGGGGAGCTTCCCTTTCTTTCTCTTCTTCAGGAACTCCTGCTTAAGGCTACCGAGGTATCCGCTGTATTTTCGCAGAAGCTGGCCTTTGAGTTCCCTGTCCTCAGCTTGGGGATCAATGTAGTTCTCGCTTACATCAATGTCTTCATCCGATGATCCGTTCCTATCTAGGTCACCGCACACTTCCAACACAAATTCCAAAATTCAGTTTAATGTGATTCCAGATGAAAATATTGATCAACAAAACTTATCAAATGTGATTCCAGATGAAACAGGAGAAAGAAAGAATGCATATGTCAAGAAACCACGACAAATAATATAACAGAAAATTTGAGTAGAAAATGGGAGAGGACATGAACATACATATCAAGAAGCCTACTAAGATTTTGGTAATGAGTGGCAATTTTAACTTACACTTAAGCTACCTGTATAACTACAGTAGTAAATTTAACCTACTATATATATCAACTGTAACTTATACTACAAGTTGTTTACATAATCAGGGTTGCAAATAAAATCTCTAACCTATATAGTAATGCTGATTTTATAAAGAACTTTAGGAGGAAATGACAGGGTTAATGATAGTTTTAATGAAAACAGAAAGAATATCAAGAGGAAGCTGGTCTTCTCAGACACGGTGCAGTCTAAATGTTGGTTCTGGTTACAGCAAGCTCATAAATACATTTGTTGTCGGAGAGTTCCTCTTTTGTTTATGTTATGTTTTCAAGAGAGATCTTGTGATCGGGTATTGTTTTGCTAATTTATCATCAACGAAAAACAAAGGGGATACTTGACCATTGTTTACATTTAGTCTCAAAGACGGGTTTAATGGACCAAAAACTAAATTACTTTAGTTTACTCAAGTACTCATAACTACTAAGCTTCTTATGGTATTTGATGTTTTCCACCTGAAAAGTAAAAAAAAACATACTTTCTACCAAGCCCAAAGGTTTTTCATAAAATAGCAAAAGATCACTTATAATTTGTTCAGTTACAAGTCAAATCAAACGAATAATATTAGTTCTAGAAAGAGTTCTTGCAAAAACATATTCTCTCACTTGGTATATGATAGACCTATTGGTTAAACTTTGTGCTCATCACAGACCAAGTCATGTGGAGCAACTTTGAACGTGTGTTGTTAGTAGTCCTATTCTCAAGGGAAAACTCTTGGCTTTCCATGCTTGTAGGCATTGTAGTTATGCTTTAGTATGCTTATAAAAGCAAATGCATAAATGTAGAAACTGAACACCAAGCTAATAAACTCCTCTCTCCCTTTGTGTGCTACTTCATCTTCCAGGCACATTCTTTTACGTAGTTTGCAGCACAGAGACTGTCAAGTGGTATCAGAGCCATGTCGTCTGATGCGGACGGGAATCCACTCACACCTCCATCAGTGTCGGCGTCGAGTCCAGCGAGCGGCTCGAGCGTGGCAGGCACCCTGGTGATCCCGAAGGTGTTTCAGGAGTCCGACGGGACGCAGTATCTGCAACTCACGCGTGCAAACTACGATGAATGGGCCCTGGTGATGCAATGTATGCTGGAGGCAAGAGGTCTCTGGGCGGCGGTGCACACCAGGACGACGGAGCGGGAGCTGGATAGAAAAGCGATGGAGGCTCTCCTACGTTTTGTCCCGCCAGCGATGATCTCATCACTGGCGATCAAGGCGACGGCGCGGGAGGCATGGCAGTCTTTGAAGACGGTGCACGTCGGCAGCAATCGCGTCAAGAAAGCGAAGGCGCAGTCGCTGCGCAAACAGTACGAACAGCTCGCATTCCGGGACGGTGAGGGCGTGGACTCTTTCGCCATGCGTCTCACTACTCTGTCGAGCGCTCTCGCCGCACTCGGCGACACGATCTCCGAGGACAAGCTCGTCCTCAAGATGCTGGCGGCGGTTCCCAAGAAGTACAGCCAGATCGCCCTGGCTATCGAGACCCTTTTGGATCTCGATGAACTCACCATTGAGGATCTAACGGGGAGGCTTAAAGCAGGGGAGATCAGGGACGCAACACCTCGGGCTGCTCGCAAGAAACAGCAGAGAGGCGGCTCGTCCAGCAGGGGCGCCGGAAACGGCGGCCAGAAGAAGAAGTGGCGCGTCCCGGAGAGGGACTCGGGAGCGCGCGATCCCAAGCCGAGCGGCGAAAGGAGCGGCTCCGGTGCAACTCGCGACGAAAAGTGCCGTTATTGCGAAAAACTGGGCCACTGGGCTCGTGAATGCCGCATGAAGAAGAAGGACGAGGCCCTTTTGGCGCAGGTAGAGGAGGACGAACCGGCGCTTCTGATGGCGCAGGTGTGCACAATCGCCGAAACGTCCTACACCCACGCCGAGGCGACCGAGCAGGTGATGCTCAACGAGGAGTGCACCATGGTAAAGCTTGGGGAGCGGGAGGACACCGACAATGTGACCTGGTACTACGACACGGGAGCGTCTAACCATATGACGAGCGCGCGGGCAGTCTTCTCCGAACTCGACTCCGGCGTCCGGGGCAGCGTCAAATTTGGCGATGGCTCCGTCGTGGACATCCAAGGCCGGGGCACGGTGGTGTTCACGGGCCAAGGAAGAGAACATTGAGCCCTCACCAACGTCTACTACATTCCCCGGTTGCGTAGCAACATCGTCAGCATCGGGCAATTGGACGAGACCGGCTGCTCCACGCTAATCGAGGATGGAATGCTTCGAATCCAAGACAAACAGCGCCGCCTCCTTGCTAAGGTATCACGCACTTCAAATCGTCTATATATCCTTCCATTGCGGATCGCACAGCCAGTATGCCTCGCGGCACAGTGCTCGGATAGTGCTCGGATATGGCGTCGCGCTGGCATGCGCGCTACGGCCATCTACACTTCGACGCCCTTCGTCGCCTGAGCAGGGAAAAAATGGTGAACGGCCTTCCGCACATTGATCATGTCGATCAGTTGTGCGACAGCTGTCTGGCCGGGAAGCAACGACGCACTTCATTTCCCCGGCACGCCAACTATCGCGCCACCGACCCTCTCGACTTGGTGCACGCGGACTTGTGTGGTCCTATCTCACCGGCGACACCTGACGGGAAGCGCTACTTCCTTCTCCTCGTCGACGACTACAGCAGGTTCATGTGGATCAAGCTGCTGAGATCCAAGGACGAGGCGAGCGAGGCGATCAAACGCATTCAGGTTGCGACGGAGGTCGAGTCGAAGTGCAAGCTTCGTGTACTATGCACAGACCGTGGCGGCGAGTTCACGTCGAACGATTTCAACGACTACTGCGAGCGCCACGGCATCAAGCGCCACCTCACCGCGCCTTACTCGCCTCAGCAAAATGGCGTCGTCGAGCGCCGGAACCAGACTGTAGTAGCTATGGCCCGAAGCTTGCTCAAGGCGAAGAGCATGCCGACGGCATTCTGGGGCGAGGCGGTGACCACGGCGGTGTACCTGCTAAACATGGCGCCAACAGCCGCAGTGAAGGGAAAGACGCCATATGAGGCGTGGCATGATAAGCGCCCCGATGTAAGTTTCTTACGTACTTTCGGTTGCATTGCTCATGTGAAGATGGTGCAGCCAAACTTGAAGAAACTTGACGATCGGAGCAAGCAAATGGTGTTTGTTGGCTACGAGACGGGGTCCAAGGCTTACAGGGCCTACGATCCAGTCGGTCGTCGCTTGTATGTCACCCGCGACATCATCTTTGACGAGGCGGGGCAGTGGGACTGGACGCACACCGACATCGACGCCAGCCTCGTCGGGATCGGCGAGGCATTCACTGTCAAATGACTTGGGACCAATGCATCGCCACACTTTGAGACGAGTGTATGTGTTCCGAGCATGGGGCTGAAGAAATGAGGAATGTTGTAGAGATTTACAATGCATTTATTTTAATTTCCATTACCATGCAAGATGTCTTATAACTAAGTTGCAAACATTTGCATGGTCACAGACAACTTGTGCACAATGTTTGATTATCCTCGATTGGTATCTGGGGCACCGGGACAATATCGGTCTAGGAGAAATTATGTGGAACTTTGTAGTCAGGCACGAGTTAATTCGAGACCTTCATCGAGGCTTACTACCTGCTATGAAAGGGTGCGTCGCAATACCATGGATAGTCATTTCTGGGGTAGTGTAGAGAGCACCGATGACCGTTGTATAGATGGACTTCATACTAATGACAACTATTTTGCAGACATAACATATTGATGCAGGGACAGGCTAGTGATGCTTATAATGTGAGCTCTAATGTGTTATTTTGCAAAGACGGAAACAAAAAGTATCAAACCATATATATATACATATGTATATATGTTCTAATTCTTGTTTTGTAGAAAAGGAAGTAAAGCTATGTATAAATCACTTTATAACTATTTGTTTACATTTATGAGATATGTTATATATTGATAAATAACCCAAGAAAAAAGAGCAAAAAGATCACTTATAATATGGTATAATTTTACATGATTACTGTGTTGGTTAAGATGACTTGGTTGACCCTGCTCACTAATATATTTCCCAATGTTCTGAGGTGGTTGGAGCTCATTTGGCAGCTTGGAGCTTTTCTCTTGTAAAGTTATCTTTTGTTTATAGAGAACATCATGTATGAAATATTGTAAACCTCTTGTATTTGTGAGTTGTAAGCTAAGTTGATATTTTAATGAACTGTTAAGAGTCGTGTGTATTCCGTTGTAAAGAGATTATTTTTATTATATTAATTGTGATTCAGCTTGCATGTTTATTTTTGCTACGTTGATCTAGATTTGCGATCATTTATTAATTTTGCAGCTCCATGCCTTGTACAAGTACAATTTAGACTTGTACAACATCACATCAAGTGATGATGATGGTTTAACGATTCCGATGTGATAGTCCGATGGTGTATTGTGTTCGTTGATGGTATTGTTTGATGATAGTGTTGGTCGATGTAGAGAAGGTTAGATTGTAAACTAGTTGCATCAAAAAGAGAAATGTTGGAATCTAATGGTTTAAAGATTAGTAGTACAAAATGGAGACATATGAAATGTATATTCGGTCAGAAGCTAGAGAGAAACAAGGGAGGAGTATATATCAATGGATAAGAAATACATAAGAGTGATAGTTTATGGTATTTAACATCAACCATCTATTATGATTTATGACATTGAGAAGGAGGCTGTGGCAAAGAATTAAAACATAATGGTTGAAAAAGAACAATAAGATAGTCATAAGATAAACATGCATGCATAATGGATCGGAGTATTAGCAAATAACATACCTGGAATATTAATATTGCTAAAATGAAATTGCTAAGATGGATGAGTGGTACTTAAACGAGCAGCCAGTATAGTATTAGGGGCAGATCTAAATGAACATGGAATGAAGTCGTAAAGAAGGCTATGGCTTTTGTTAGAGGACATCGCCCTTAACAGAGTTGAATTGAAATTCTAGGATTCATGCAGTCGAAACCAAAACTAGGATTAAGGTTTTCCTGTTGCAGCATTTATTTGTTTCTGTAGAAAAAATCATTTGATTGTGTTGCGGATGTATCTCAAAAGTACAATACACACCTGATATAACAAGATGCACTTGACCTATGTAACAACAAGAGGAACTAGATCAAGATATAAACATGGTGTGGCTCCCAGGCAATGACGAAATCCATCATCTTTAGGTTCTATAATTACTTCTTTTTTGAGTGGATTAAAGTCCAAAAATATAAATATATAAAATTTTCCAACATGAAGCAATGAATAGTAAATATAAAGGGCTTCAATTAGCAAAAGTTCATTGTTGAATGCAATTACTACCTACAAAAAAGAAATTTAGGACAGATGAATTCCATTTGAGTTCACAAGTTAACCCCACATCACCAACATGCACATATGTGATATTACACACACACCCTTTGTCCATACACCCACCCACACAGAAACACCTGTGTAATACCCATCTTCTTTAGGTTCTATAATATTTTGAGTGGATTAAAGTCAAAAAATATAAATATATAGAGTTTTCCATCAAGAAGCAATGGATAGTAAATATACCATTAGCAACAGTTCAATGTTGAATGCAACTACTACCTACAAAGATAAACTTATGATGGAATAATCCAATTTAAGTTCACAAGTTAACCCCACATCACCAACATGCACATATGCAAAAATACACACTTTCGTCCATACACACCCACACAGAAGCACCTGCGTAATGAATGGTTAATGCATTCACCATTGAATAGTTTAGTTGAGTAGTAATTCTAGAAGACAACACACGCATAAGTGCTACACTACCATGAGGAACCATTCTAGCTACTAACATCATAGAATGAAGTACTTATTGTTCAAAATGTAACTAAACATTATCTCAGCCTTGAAATTCAGAGAAGATGCTTGGAAAAAAAAATGTATGTCAAGACCACTGCACTCTCAAAGTAAACTGTACAAGAGAGATAATTTAGTACATTTTATTACCCTGATGACTGAGGATAATCAATCTTCATATGTCAACAAAAATAACTGACCAATTAATAATCATTCTTTATGCGCAATTTTTTTTTTAAACACAACCACCGGGTCCCTTGCTAATATGGTGACATGTTTGAATAGAAGATCAATAATAAAACAGTAGATACTAGGTGTAGTGTAAATGAAATTTCAATGATAAATAAAATAAAGTTGACAGGTTTGATATCCATTAAAATTAAATAGCCAGTGACTAACATTAGTCTCAAGAAGCAAAACACATCAGCTGAGACACTGAAATGAACAAATGATTGACCTTTAAGACAAAAAAAAAAAAGGTTACTCGTAATATAATATGCAAAATTTTGTCATGGCTTCTAATTAAAACAATTATCTAGTTTGATATTTATTTGGTGAATGCTAGAACAAAGGGTTACATTCTCCAACAAGGTCATGTTCATGAAATTGGATTTATGCATGTGTTCTCTAAAGAAAGAATGATTTCTGAATAGAAACACTATGCAAGCGATCTTACTAACTTAACTTTGGCTTTGAGACTTTTTTAAATATGATTTGATTTCATACATATCTGATATTATGTGTTACTCCATCTGCTCAAGCTCAAACATATAAAAAGTCTAATCGACTCAATTATGTTACACATCTCCCAATAAAACATACAGTATGATCTTACGTGTTACTCCATCTGTTCAAGCTCAAACATAAAAAGTCTAATCGACTCAATTATGTTGCACATTCCCCATTAAAACATACAGTATGATCTTACGTGTTACTCAAATCTGTTCAAGCTCAAACATAAAAGTCTACTGACTCAATTGGGTAACACATTTCCAATTAAAACATAACAGTATGATCTAGCCATATAACCATAGATTGATCGGAAGTAGAAGCTAAACATAAGGATCTTGAAGAAATCAATGCGAGCTAATTAAACTTTCATTAACCCAACTGTAAAAGATATTCACCATAAAAGTGCAACAGACCTAAATATCAAGTCAACCAAATTCATAATGAAGTCATCAATACTTGGAATAAACATTCAGGACAAATATATTTTTAAGCCAGCTAACAACATCACTGAAGCAAATGAATACATTTCTATATTGGCAAAGTAAACTACTTTATGATACATAATCTTGCAGCAATCTCCAACAAAAAACGAAGCGGGAAATAGATCACCTTCACAAATAGAAACTCTACATTCTCAAGAACCATAAATTCCTAGAAATAGAAATTCCAGTCATTACCTATATTTTGAACTTGGCAACATTCACATGCAATTACCAAATAAAGAAAGAACCGAAAAAAAATAAGAAGTCATTTTCTCATGGGCTTCCATAAAATCCAGAGAAAGAACACCCTACTGACAGAAGAACAGCCGCTTTCCAATGCAGCCGCGATGGGAAGGGAACTCAACATGTAGACCCATATAAATTACTACTCCCCAGGCTTCCTGGAATAGTTAAGGTTCTTGAAAGAATGATGGTATGTACTTGTATTTACTTACTATAAGCACATGCCATTAGAGTTACATTAAACTAGTGTCGATGGAAAATTATATTATACTTAGCCACACTCCATGCACATTTAATAATAATAATAATAATAAAGCTTTACTTAATTAGTACATATACCTGGAGGATGATGAGGAGGAGGAGGAGTGGGTGGGTGGGAGAGGGTGAGGGTCTTGAACTGCGCGTCGATGCGTGAGAGGAAGAGCATGGCTTCCTTGAACGGCTTTGAGAGCTCTTCTTCGTACTTGGTCAGCATCTCGCAGTAGGCCTCCATGAACTGGTCCAGAGCCGGATCGGAAGAGGAGGAGGAGGAAGAAGAGGAGGCCCTCCCGATCATCAAGGTCGACTCCGCCGCTTTCTCGAGCCTCGACACGACTTCCGGAGGAGCACCAACCTGCATGGAAAGAAAGAAAGAAAGAGGGTATTAGAGAGAAGAGTTTTTTTTAGGGTTAGGGTTTGGTGATATAAACCTTTTGGCAGTTGATGTAGGCAGAGAGGAGGCGGGAGAAGTGGGGGTGTGACATGATCTTGGACTTGATGATGCTGTTGTCATGGTAGTCCATGGGGAGAGGAGGAAGGAGCGGAGAGCTCGTGTTGTTGTTGGTGTTGTTGGTGATGGTGGTGTCAGCCATTTGAGGCATGATCATGAGAGAAGAGAGACCACCACCTACTCCTCCCTCCCCAAACCCTAGCATGCCATTGCGAGCTTCCATGAGCTCCCTCTCTCTCTCTCTCTCGCTCGAGTGAACTCTCTCTTTCCTTTTGATGATGATGATTATGGCTACACTTTTGAGTAGTAGGTATTTTGGCTCTCTCTTTCCTTTTTCCTCTTTTCACTTCTCCCGGGTTTTAAGCTGGCTGGTCACTGTAGCCCAAGCTCTTCAGGCTTCTGCTGGGCTACTGTTTGCAGCAAAATCCTATGTTGCAGGCCTTCAATTATTAATAATCCAATGTGACTGTTATTTTTTTTTTTCCTTCTAAATTAAACTCGCTGTGTTTTTCTTACACTCTTGACATGCACAATTAGGCAATTTGGCTTTTGTTCACGCTTGACTGACTGCTGCAATCTTTCTTTCCTTCCCGATGTAACTATATTAATGTGGTTAGGCTTAGCTAGCTGGCTAGCTTGCACTGCCACTGGCAAGCCTGCAGTAATAAATAAAGAAGGGGCAGTGAGTATTAGTAAAACATTTGATTGAGTAAATAGTGGGGGTAGTAGGTTAACACACGACAAAGCACGAGGTGGGAGAGAATATTATAGGCATGAAATGGATGGATTGCACTCCCTAGGCTCTCTTCACTCCTATCCTCTGCTGTCATAGGTGCTCTGGTGGTGGTGGGGCTTTGATTCTCTCTCCCACTGTCTTGATTTGATCAACACTATTAGTCTCTCTCCACACTGTTCTGATGTTCTCTCTCTCTCTCTCTCTCTGCCATTATTGCAACCTAGCTAGCTTGGTGTGGTTGAAACATCATAAGCAAGTAGAGGAGAGGGGAGGAGAGGTGCACATACATGTTACATGCATGTTACATGTATGTACGATTTTATGTGGTTCCCCTTCATTTCTTGTGCAGAAAAAAGCACTTGCTGCCAGTAAAAAAAAAAGGTTGAGCAATGGGGCCTGGGAATGTCACTATCTGTCGCTGTCTCTCCTCCCCCCCCCCCCCCCCCTCCCCCCCGCCCTTTTTCTTCTTCACACTCTCAATGCTGACTGAGGAACACAGGCACGAGGGATGAATTGACGAAGAGAACAGGAAGGATGATCTGAAGAAATTTAATATACTCACCGAGAGTAAGAGTCAGTGAGGGGGGGTCAAGGAAATGCTTGCCACTTGCATAATATACCCCCGTGGTCACGGTGCAGAGCTTTGGAGGTGATCTTTGGCTTGCAGAATGCAGCATGGGCTCTCTGTGTATTTACAGCATGTCATTTGATATGACCTGCATGGTTGTTGGAGCTTAACCATTTGCATAGACATAAATGTTATAATTCTATTTCTTGATTTTTTTTTCTAAATTAGAGAATACCTGCGAGAGAACTGAACAATACAATACACAAATCAAATACCAAATCACAGAAAAATAATCTATGCAGACACAAAAAAAATTGACGTAAAAAATCTTTGCGAGAAAAACCACGGGACGATCGGAGTCCAACCCTGAAGAACCTCCACTAATGGAATAAAGAGAATACACTCTCTACAAGTTCCTCCCGATCCAACACGGATCACCACGACAGTTAGGAATAGAAAATAGATCACACCACGAAGATAGAAAACAATGAGAAATTACCCAAAATTGATCTCCTCCTCCGAAACGACCTCAAATCCTCTTCTTTCTCCCTCCCAAAGTTGCAATGACACTCTTACCTCATTTTCTCTTCTTTCTTGAGATAATATATTAGGGTTAGGGTTTAGGAAAACCTAATATATATTCCCTAATCCCGTAATAAATTCTGGACCGTAGGATACGATCCAATGGTGTATAAAATACCTTTGAATTTTCGTCCAGTCCGCCGACCGAACTCGGACCGAATTCGCCCGAGTCGGTGATTTGCCAGTAAACGAAGACAACAGCTTTCTAGAGCTTCTGCAGCACCCTGACCGAACTCGGACCGAGTTCGGCCCGAACTCTGTCTCCCCCTGTATAGCAGCTGCTCCTCCTTCTTCCCGAGCTTCTTCGACCTCTCGAATGGATCTCGTCGCCTCCCCAAGCTTCTCTGACCACAGACGGCGCTCGTCGCACTCCGGAGTTTTCTCCACATAGGTTGGGAACCTCACCCACTCCAACAAATCTTCTCCTTCACAACTATGTGGAGGGGATCGTCATCCCGATGATCGATCTGCAGTACTCAAATTTTTTTTCCTTGGAAGAATCTTTGTAAACATATATGCTCCGTTGTCATCTGTATGAACCTTCTCAAGCGCCGCTTCCTTCTTATCAACGGCATCTCGTATCCAATGATATCGGATCTCAATGTGCTTGGACCAGCTATGAAACGTCTGGTTCTTCACAAGGTGAATAGCACTTTGACTATCGCAAAACAAATGATACTGCTCATGCTTTAGCCCAATTTTCTGTAACAACTTCTTCATCCACATCAACTCCTTTCAAGCCTCCGTCGCCGCAATGTACTATGCCTCTGTCGTCGACAAGGCAACACACTTCTGCAAACGCGACTGCCACGATACTGCTCCACCAGCAAACATCATCACATAGCCCGAAGTCGATCGCCTCGTGTCTACATCTCCAGTCATATCAGCGTCGGTATACCCAACCAGCTTCGGCTTGTCACTACCAAATGAAAGTCTCCAATCGGCAGTACCCTGAAGATATCGTAGAATCCACTTGACCCCACTTCAATGTACCCTTCCAGGATTGAAAGTGTACCTGCTAACTGTGCCGAATACGTGAGCAATGTCTGGCCTCGTACATACCATAGCATACATAAAACTTCCCACAGCTAACGCATATGGAACTCGCTCCATATCTTTCTTCTCGTCCTCGGTAGATGGATACTGCTCCTCAGTGAACTTAAAGTGAGCCGCAAGGGGGTTACTCACTTTCTTCGACCCGTCCATCCCGAAACGCTGAAGTACCCGATGAATGTACTTCTTTTGGGACAAGTGTAGTAGCTTAGACTCTCTCTCTCTCTCTCTCTCTCTCTCTCTCTCTCGGCTGATCTCCATCCCAAGAATAGTCTTCGTTGTGCCTAAATCCTTCATAGAGAAGGCCGCGCTCAGTGGCGCTTCAACTCTGCTATCCTAGTGGCATTCCGACCCACCAATAGCATGTCATCAACATAAAGCAACAAAATAATGAAATCATCCTCGGCGAAGTACCTCACAAGCATAATGATCCGACGTTGTCCGTGCATATCCATGCTCCCCCATAAACGACTCGAACTTCCTGTACCACTGCCTCGGAGCCTGTTTCAGACCATACAAGCTATTCCTCAACCGACAGACCAAATGTGACTTGCCCTTCTCACAGAATTCCTCTGGCTTCTCCATATACAACTCCTACTCAAGATCACCGTGGAGAAATGTCATCTTCACGTCCATTTGCTCGACCTCCAAGTCAAAACTGGCTGCCAAAGCTAGTACCACCCGAATAGACGACTGCTTGACGACTGGCGAAAAGATCTCATCATAATCTACGCATTTCCGCTGACCGTAGCCTTTAACTACCAGCCTCGCTTTGTATCGAGGGTGGGTAGCATCATCTATCTGCTTCACTCTGAACACCCATCGATTCTTCAAAGCCTTCTTGCCCTTTGCCAACCGCACCAGATCATAAGTAGAGTTGGCCTTCAAGGAACTCATCTCCTCCTTTATGGCCTCCATCAACTCCTGCTTGTGTTCGTCTTCCATAGCCTCTGCGAAAATTTTGGGTTCTCCCCCTTCAGTCAGTAGCACATACTCACCCGGTGAGTATCTCGTAGATGGTCGACGCTCTCTATCGCTCCTCCCCAACGGAACCACTGGTGCTGCCTGTATATCTACAGCCTCCTCTCCTCCAGGAACTGTCACCTCGGTATGCTCATCCTCCTGAGGGTCACCCTGACCACCATCAGCAGACTGATAATCAAGGTTGGGAGCAACTCCATGTACTGGCTCCCCCATAACTGGATCCTCTGTGATATCCTCTGGAAACTGCTCGAAGCGAAATGACTCTAACTCAGGTAATTCCTCAGCCTCAGAAGACATCTCGGAATCCTGAGTTTTGGTCATGGTCTGATCCTCGACGAATACCACGTCCCTGCTTCTGTAGAGCTTTCTTTCCACTGGATCGTAGAGTCTATAGCCAAACTCTTCTCGACTATAGCCGACAAAGACGCACTGCCTCGTCTTTGGCTCAAGTTTGGATATCTTGTCCTTTGGTACATGCACAAAGGCCTTACAATCAAACACTCGCAGGTGATTGTATGACCGCTCTTTGCCATACCATACTTTGTCAAGCACATCACCCTGCAAAGGAACACTAGGAGATAAATTAATAACATAAGTAGATGTGTAAAATGTCTCACCCCAATAGTTGTCCGACAAGTTTTCTTCTGACAACAAACACTGTACCCTCTCTATAAGTGTCATGTTCATCCGCTCTGCTACACCATTGAGCTGAAATGTCTTTAGCGGAGTCTTCTGGTGTCGTATCCCTTATTTTCTGCAATAAGCATCAAAGGGACTGATATACTTGCCGCCATTGTCCGACCAAACACAAAGCAGCTTCTTGCCCGTCTTCCTTTCAACAGAGGCCTAAAACTCCTTGAAAGCGGGCAGCACCTGATCCTTGGTCTTTAAGGCATAGACCCAAACCTTTCTGGAACAATCATCAATAAATGTTACAAAATAAAAAGTACCACCAATGGATTTTACCTTCATAGGATCGCAGACGTCCGAGTGAATCAACTCGAGCAACGCCGGCTTCCTTGAACATGGGTGACTTTGGAAAGATTTCCTATTTTGCTTTTCTGCCAAACAGTGCATGCACTTCTCCTACTTTGTAGACTTTAGCCCTGGAATCACCTTCATGTTCACCAAGTAGCTCATCCCCTTCTCGCTGATATGGCTGAGTCGCCTGTGCCACAACTCAGTAGACGCATTGTCACGCCCTGATCTCCCGCAGGTAATCGTCCGTCCCCGCTGGTCGTGAATCATCGCGCCAGCGCTCCCGCAGGATGATTTTTTCCCATTTGGACGTGATGTCGCACAAGCGTAAGTCGTGCCCGTGCAAGGCCATGATTCGAACATGCGGTAAGAGGTCTAAGCCACAGAGTCGCATAGATTATCCGAGTGCAGTGGAATAAGAAACGCACAAGCGATTGGTAACAAGTTCACAGAGTCGTCAATAGCGGAAGCATTGAATAACATAAGTATAGAAATAAAACAAGCTCTTTATTGATATTGAACAAGTGTTACATGCGGCGATAGGCCGAGATTACAAGTCGCTCAAGCCTCTCTCTCCCTGAAATAGTAAAAGCGTGCCAAGTGGCTACATTTGTGGAATGATACATAGGCGATATTCCAACATTATGTCTTGTATATGTGCTTCAGTTCCGGACGCAACGCTCCAAGGCTCCAGAGCAAACTCCACGCCTTAGCACATACGAAGGAGGCATCCGCACTGAACGAGGTTCTCCCGCACCCTGCAAGCAATCTGGTGGTTTATCAGTACATAAATGTATTGGTGGGGAGGCTTCTTGTCCGTTCGAAAAATTCAAACACGTTATATAGGTTCCGTGCACCATCTATTAAGTTTTCTTTCTAGTCTTGCCTTAGGATCAATTTTATGACAATGATGAATAGCCTAACTCGTGTGGCAGTGCGACGTGCAATATAAAAGGAAATACGGCGAGACTTACCAGACTTACCATCTGTCATTTCCTGTCCAAGTTAAACCAAGTTAAATCAAGCACGGGCATATTTAATGAAATCCAGGGGCAATAGCATATGCAAACACAAGTGTAGTGAGCGAGGTCATATTTGTAATAACCCGTTCTGCTCAAGCCGACAACCGATTCAAACGGCGCAAGTGCAACGACCCGACCCGCTTTGCTCAGCGAGATGGCTCATTTGAGGCAAAGGATTTCCAGACTAGGCCCTTCAGGAGTTCGGAATTAGACTTTCAAAGGCTCACTCGGAGTATCGCTCGACCGAGGCGAATCATCGCTAAGGTGGGTGGCTACGATGAACTTTGCTTTGCTTAGCCAGTACACTTAAAATATGGATGATACATGCTAGTTGTTAGGTGAATCATCCCTTGCATGCTAATAAAGAATCCAACGCACCTTGCTAAGGAAATAATCCCAACTTGTATTGCTTGTGTTAGAACATGGAAATGAAACTTGGCTTATAATATAGACCCTCGCATGCTACCTTTGCCTTGTGCAACTAGACCCCGCTATGGCTCGAGTAGATTATTATATACTCTTCGTAGTACATTGTTCACTTTTTTACACTGCACGTCCCAAGATCATGTTGCTCGGTATGTCCCTTTACGGTTTAACTCATCGCTTTACCCTTAGACCCGTGCCAACGTAATTGCTTATGTTCACCCAAAATAAAATGCTTGCCTGCTTATATGCTAACTTGTACTCATTTGCCTCGTTTCGATGCTAGTCACATAATTCATGCCATGCCTGGAACATAACACGAAACTGGATTCACTCACCTGAGGTAGGAAGACTATCAAAATAGTCATTCCGAGCCAAGTAATAGAAAATATGGAACAACTTCAAGACCGTTAGGTCGCCAAGGTAGTTCCTATACCGGGAGCTACAAGTATGATAAGAAAACTTAAAAGTAAGTTGCAAGTAAAAAGAATGAATAAATCAAACAGCACTAAAGAATGACACTAAGTGAATGGCACTAAAAGAATAGCTCGGGGAGCCCATAATGAATAAAGATGCAAGGAACAAATGAGTCAGGAACGGCCTGGGATAGCTTGTAGCGAGGCTCATTACCTGCGCCTACAACCATTGTCATTTACTCAGAATAAGAAGATATCAAAGTATAAAGAAAGAACAAATAAAAGAGATTCGCTTGGTCACGGACGCTTGTGCACAAGCTTGATTTCCACGGACGGGGCGTCGGGGCACCGGGACCGATCCGGCCTAGGGGGAAATTCGTTAGCCGCGCTAGTTATAGCTAGCAAGGATAAGTTCGGTTAGTTGCCGAGGAACCGTGACCACCGTCTTATTGCGACTATGTCCATAATGGCTATGCTAGCGACTCATGTTCATATAGATAAGTCATCCTCGCTTAGTGGCAATCCGCGTACGAGTCATTGCATTGCATCTAAGAAATCTGAATCCAAGTATCCAAACAAAAGATCAAATAATCTGAGAATCACCCCTGAATCTGAGTAAAAAAGTAACTTATGTTTCATAATTTAAGAAAACTCGTGCACCTGATTTAGAACACACTCGTAGCACACTTGTGTTTGCATATGTTATTTGCCCCTGGATTACATAATAAATTCTTATGCTTGATTTAACTTGGTTTGCTTTGGACAGGGAATGACGTATGGTAAGTTGGTAAGTCTCGCCGTATTACTTTATATCGTACGGCGCACTGCCACGCAAGTTAGGCTTTTCATAAATGCCATAAAATTGATCCTAAGGCAAGACTAGAAAGATAACTTAATAGATGGTGCACGAAACCTATATAACGTGTTTAGATTTGTCGAGCAGGCGAGAAGCCTCCCCACCAGTGCATTCATGTACTGATAACCAACCAGTTTGCTTGTAGGGTATGGGAAAATGTCATGCCCCAATCCCAAATACGTAGGACTAGGAATACGTAACATGCCAGCTACGCATTCGACCAGACTCTGGTCCGACTCGAATACGTATAAGCTGTATAATAAGGGTAACAATCTAAGAATACTGAAAATATCTATGTCACAATCCACATAAAGAACAAAATATCAAGAATAAACTACATGTGCTAAAGTCGGCCGCCCAGTAACACATAAGCTCGAATAGACTCGAGAAATAAATATGAGTCTATAAAAACTAGGTTACATCAGCAGATGAATTAACAATATGAATAAATAACTATAACTCCGGTAGAAATGATATAAGTACCTGGCACCAATGTTCGCATGACAAGCAACATACATCAGCAACTCCAAAGGCTCTATAATCGTCTATGCTGCAAAAATTGGCAGGGGACCAGGTCCTCAGAGGGACGTAACAAGGTACAAAAAAAAACAAGCCAAAAGTAAACAGTATAATAAAACCATAATCCAGGGTAAACTACTGTAACCAACTATGTGACATGCAAATGAGAGTATGGTATCATACCCAGGGCTCGTACTCACGGAAGATCTCAAGGAATACTTCCGTAATCTAATAGTACACTCAAGGCTCTGTGTGGGAGACCCAGGAGGAAGTTGTATATATATATATATATATAACTTAGATTTCGCAGAGGGAACCTAAAGCCTAATACACAATAAATAGTAATAAGTAAAATATGTCCAGAGCACGATGAAGACTCTTCCCACCCAATGTAACCTCACGTCTCAATCAAGACACGCAAGATCATGACCTCTAACTATCAGCACAAGTCATAGTCAATATGTATCACTATAATCATCCATATATCATGCATCATGTAGTCCTATCCAGAGTCCAAGTACCACGAACAAGTCAAAAAAGACTCTGTCACATGAATATCGTGTCCAGTGTCCTATGGTTGGATGTGCAAATAATATTTTCACCAACATGGGTTCGTAAATATGACTCTCTGACTACGCTACTCGACTCCGCAGAGGATGTCGGTACCCGAATCTTTTTCGGACTTAAAGTATCGTATGACGGCCCTAGGCTCAACAAGTACATCAACCAAGCCACACAATATAATTTCTAATGCATAAATAATATCAAATAAATAATTTAGAACTGTAAACATCTTGGCAAGGTACACTTGACTGGTTATGCAGTCAGTGGCGGTAAAGATGATCCCGCGTCCACTCCTTCGGTGATTCAATTGACCCAAACACCAATTAAATGATTAAGGGTCCAATCACGAATTCTTGTAATTATAACTTAATTATCTAATTTATTCTTTGTCATGTACAACCAAGTCCAATATTATTCCTAACATCTTACTTCACTTTTACAGGATATCAGAACCTAGTTTCTTGGTTTTTGACTTACAAAATTTAAGTTTAAGTCCCCAATTAAAGGACATGAACATAAATTATAATAAATCATATAATATTGATTTAAATATAATTTATATTTATTTTAACAATAAATTTCCAGATTTGAAAAAATAACATATTTCAAGATAATGGCTACTTTAGGTTGACTAGTTTTGTCCGAAACTCGTTCGGGACATTGCCAGTCCATTAGTATGGTTTATATTTATGAAAAATTATTTTATATTATATTATATTCTAATTTAATCTCAAAAATTATTCATCTCTTTATTCCTTCCAAAATAACATCTATTTACTAGCAAAACAATGTCATAAAGTCACCTGAAAACCTAAGCTAGTGGCCCTTAATTATAGGGTTCAGATTTGACATTAAAATAACATAAAATAATTTTAAAATACTTAATTACAGAAAAAAATTACATATTAATTCAATTTTAAAAATTAATAACGATTACCACAACTAATCGCATTAAAAGTCTCAAAACTAGTCCTGTCGATAAGCGAATTATCACCAACCTATCATGATGAATCCATATATTCTAATATGAGAATAAGATGGAAAAATATGAGTTCTAAATCAATAATTTTATATAACCTAAAGGGATCATGCCATGGGATTTGAGAAAAAAAAGATTAAAGGTTTACCGAAAACTTTGGAGGATTGGATGATGATGCTTCTTCTTGTCCAATAAATACTCCTTATTGCTTGTGCTTGGCTTGCTACTCCCTTCTTGATGGGTTGTTGATGATGACAATGGGTTCTTGATATATTTTTGGCAAAGATGGGGTTCTTCTTACAGGTTTAATGGTGTTTGGATAGAGAGATGGTGGAAGGATGATAAAAAGTGGAGCTTTTGGAAGAGTTGAGGAGATTTTTGGTGAAAGAGATGATGTTGTGAGGGAGAGGTGGCAAGGGGGGCTGCTCTTACATGTTGGAGAGAGGGGAGGGGTCAGCCACAATAGGGGGAAAGAGATTTGTTATTGTTAGGGTTAGGATTTGGTGATATATATATATATATATATATATATATATGGAATTTTTAAATAGATTTAAATATAGGAGGGGGTTTCCTAATGCTACTAGGGTTCGGCTCCAAGGGGGCTGCTCTTGGCCGAAAATGAGAGGGTGGGTTGGTTGTTGGGTTGTAATTAGATAAGGTTTGGTTGTTGGGGTGGTTAGAAAATTGGTTAGGTAGTTATTTGCCAACTAGGATGACACATATACCACTTTCTATAAATAGAATTCCCCTAAATAGAAACAAATTAATTTAAATATAATATATATATATATATATATATATATATATATATAATATTTACATGAGGATATTTGGGTGCACTACATGCCTACATGTGTTTGAGTTTGGTTTAGGTCAAGTTCTAGCCTAATGAAGACAGTTTTACGGTAACCGTGGTTCTAAATGGTTGTCAATATTTTTAGAGCATGGGGGACATCAAAATAATACAACACCCATGGCCCAATTGTACTAGATACAATCAAGATTAGTAATATAAATTTTGTTGGAAAAAAAAGTCGTGCATTGCTAAAAATATCAAAGCCATGACAAAGTGTCATATATATTAAAGGATTTTAGAAATTAATTCTTTAAATCTATCTAATTAAACAAAATAATAAAAATAATTACAAATTACCAAGTTACTCCTATTCTAAAATGAGGGGCTTACAGGAAACCTCGTTCGGTGCAGATGCCTCCTTCGTGCGTGATAAGGCGTGGAGTTCACTCTGGAACCTTGGAACGTTGCATCCGAAACTGAAGCACATATACAAGACATAATGTTGAAACATCTCCTATGTATCATCCATAAATGTAGCCACTTGGTACGCTTCGACTGTTTCAGAGAGAGAGAGAGGCTTGAGCGACTTATAATCTTGGCCAAGCGTCATTTGTAACACTTGTTCAATATCAATAAAGAGTTTTTTTACTTATATACTTGTGTTATCCAATGTTTCCGCTATTGACGACTCTGTAAACCTGTTACCAATCGCCTGTGCATTTCTTATTCCGTTGCACTCGGACAATCTGTGCGACTCTGTGGCTTAGACCTCTTACCTCCTGTTCGGATCATGGCCTTACACGGGCGCGGCTCACGCTCGTGCGACATCACGCCCAGATGGGTCAAGCGATCGTCCCGTGGGAGCGCTGGGGCGGTGATTCGCGCCTAGCGGGGACGACCGATTGCCTGTGGGAGATCGGGATATGACAATGTTTCTGTGCACAAGTTACACAGATTATCCAGGCGTGTTGCAATGGATGTTCAAGTGTTCAATGGATTGCTCAGGTTGTTCAATTTGCATAGATATCTTATACTCATGATCGTTCAGGTATTTCAGTTTACATGATGCGATGCAATGACTCGCACGCGGGTTGCTGCTAAGCGAGAATGTCTTATTTATATGGACATGAGTCGATAGCATAGCCATAAAGGACAAGTTATAGTCTCGGGGCGATATTAGATGCGTGAGGTTATGTATCACTATAAGTCACCTTCGTCCGGGATGGTTTGAAGCGCAACGCGAGGCCAAGGAGGCGTTCACTCCATGTCGCCCACTAACATGCGACTATCGAAAAGTTTCGTCCGGATCGGATCGGCCCTAGTGCCCCGGAGACCGTCCGCGGGAACTTGAACATGAATACCTTATGCACAAGTTGTCCGCGACATGCAAGTATTAGGTCTCAGGTTCACGGGATTCATGACGTGGCATGTTAATTCATGATTCACTTAGACATTAGATGATGCGTAGTCTCTTGGGCGGAGATGGGTGTAGCAATAAGGGTGCATACACCATATCGCCCGCTCGAGAGAGACTACCAAGGATCCGAATACCTGAATGAGTCTTGTTCCATGAGTTGTGATTCTTTCTTTACTTAACATGATGCAATCCCCTGGTTTAGGAATTGCCTTGGCGACCTAACGGTCCCGGATACTTTCGGGTTCATACTTGCACGAAACGACTATTAGATAGTCTTCCGGTGAATTTGAGGAATGCAAGGCAAGATAGTGTTTACATGATTGTGGCATAGATTATGTGACAAGCATTGAATCGAGGCAACGAGTACAAGTTAACATATAAGCAGGCAAATATTGCATTCATATGAAACATAAGCATTTACTTTGGCACGGGTCTATGGGTAAAGCGAGGAGTGAAATCGTAAAGGGACATATCGAGTGACGTGATCTAGGAACGTACAGTGTAAACAAGTGAACAGTGCACTACGAAAAGTATATAATAATCTACTCGAGGCATAACGGGGTCTACTTGCACAAGGCAAAGGTAGCATGCGAGGGTCCATTTATAAGCAAAGTTTTATTTCATGTTCTAACACACACAATACAAGTTGGGATTATTCTCTTAGCTAGGTGTGTTGTATTCTTTATTAGCATGCAGGGGGTGATTCACCTAGCGACTAGCATGTATCGTCCATATCTTAAGTGGGTTGACTAAGCAAAGACAAGTTCATCATAGCCACCCACCTTAGCGATGATTTGCCACGGTCGAGCGATACTCCGAGCGAGCCTTTAAAAGTCTAAGTCTGAACTCTTGAAGGGCCAAGTCTGGAAATTCTTTTCCTCAAACGAGTCTTCTCGCTGAGCAAAGCGGGTCGGGTCATTGCACTCGCGCCGTTTAAATTGGCTGTCCGCTTGAACGGAACGGGTCATTACATTATACAACACTCAGAAAAAGTCTCGTCCTCGAAACTTCCTGAGCGTAAGCCGTTCTAACGCATTATGGAATCTATGTCAAGCGTAGCAATCAGCACCACTAGATCCGTTCGAACATAATTTCCTACTTATTCTTTATACTGTGTCGTGTGTATGCTGGGTCGGTCTCATTGAATGAATCTATCATTCAATCCAAGCTATGACTCGGTATCAACTGCGCCTTAGCGCGGAACATATCTCTTAACGCGGGGTACGTTACAATCCAGCTTGAATGAAGATATATGGCTGAGGCAAAATTATACAAGTCGTTATACTTGTCCATGCAGATCTAACATATTCAATTACACTAGCATTCGAGATCAGCATATCGCGAGTCTAGATCGTGCACATATTCAAAGCATCCTTCAAACATATACATGTCAACCAACTTAGCGATAGCAAAGTCTTTGCACTCTAGATCAATATATCACTTGGTCTTGGATCCTACACACGTTCAAGGCGTCCCTCAAACATATGCATTCAACCGAACTTAGCGATAGTTAATTCGAACAAGCTATATGCAAAAATCTCAAGGGTTCTCATTTTTATGAATCACAAGGATACTTCCGACAAGGTCAACCAAAATTCCAAGTAATTTCCCATTCCAACTCAAACCAAGTATTTGCACTATCGTTAAGCACGATATATCCGATCAATCGATTAGCGTCCATCCGTTTGGGTCAAACATAGCACACTTTTACCGTTCCCAGTCTAACTCTAAGTCTTGCTACCCTAGTTCTTTTGGCAATGTTCAAGCAATATGCTAAAGTCGGTCACACAATTTCTTTCACTCGGCATAGGGTCGTCTGCCTAATTACTAGGTCAGCTCACAAGGTCATAGGTACAAGTTCAAGCGTATGATTTATCGTGCAAATTCATCGCACAATGCTCGCCCAAATTCCTAAGGTCAAACAATTGTTCATTTGCCCAGAATATTCTACCCAAGCTCATTTCACTCAGATTTCTAAACATCAAGCACGGATCGTCCTATTTTAAAACCCGTTCGTTCGTATGGGGTTCGGATCCATTCAGCCAAATCCATGATATATCCAAGTTGCAGGATAAGCCTAGCAATTCGCATAGTCTATCTCCTTAATGTATATTTTGATAGGATCCATGTATTCATTATAAGTCTAGACCTCCAAGCCAAGATTTAGTGCTAAACCTTTGATTATACTCCAAGTCGTCCAACATGATTCTGTATCTGTTCACGAAACCACCAAGCGTGATTTACTCCAGGTTCTAGGCTAACTTATCCTGAAACACTTTCGGTTCACTTGTATTTTCAAATTTGTCTTATCGTGTCGAACCAAAAGTCAAGATGATCCATCAGTTGTCACGCTCTGGTCTCCCGCAAGTTCGATCATCCTCGTTGGACATGAGATCACCACGCCAACGCTTCTGCTGGATAATCATCCTAATCCGGGCGTGACGCATGTACGAGCATAGAGTTACGCTCGCGCAAGACAAGAACGTCGAACGTTATGGTTATCATCGAAACGATCGAGACACCTTATCATTTCACCTTGCTCTATCCAAGTTATATATTTTTATCCATCAAGTCATGTTCGTTCATGCAGTGATTATAATTCGTCTAGTAAAATTATCCAAATTCAATGTTACCGTTCGGTAAATCCATAGTCTACTTTTGGCATTCCTCAAACAAGTAAGTTTTAATTATTCAAGCCAAAGTCTATTCACTTTTGGTACGTTCCATTCATCGAGTTCGTTTGGAATAATCACTGAACATGTTCCCCTGAGTTCGATCATCCCCGCCGTACGTGAAATCACCACGCCGGCGCTCCCGCAGGATAATCGTTCTCGTTGGGACTGATTTCGAAGGTTATATTTTTGAACTTGATTCAAGATCATTCTTTCAAACTCCAAGTCGAATCCATTATCGCTTTTCTCTTTCATCGAACCATAATATTCATTCTCGGGCTAACTTCCATTCGAGCGATTTTGTATTCAAGTTCTATCTGTTTGTTTCAATCCAAAATCGTTCGCATGATACACCTAGTCTCCAACAAGTTTCCTTAACCAAGATATCGATTTCCATCACCATGAATCCATATTCGATATAAGCCTTATCACTTATTCAAGATATTATCTAATCGTTCAATCCGACTATCGTACGAGACCTATGAATCCGTTTGGATATTTCTAAATGATCCATACACCACTCAGGAATCGAGTTACCCAATTAAATCCTCAATCGGTGTTCACATCAATCGCTAGCATATTCACTAAGTCGTTCCATAAAATTTTCTGCACGATACCTAGTATCGCCTGATAAATCTAGTCTCGTATATATTATTGTTGATAGTCATCCAAGTATACCATATTCGATTTATATCTGCCGACACGAAATACTGTTCGAGCTATTTTCCAAAATCCAAGTACGATTCTCTATATTTGCCTAAGCAATAAACTGATAAGGTTTCTATCGGTTGTCATTCTAAGTCCGACTTGTCTTTTATCTGAACGATGTCCCGATCTCGCTGCAACTTGCTAGCACCAAAAGAGTTTTGGCGCGTGATACTCTACACAACTTAGCTGAAAGGCTATGTGCATAGCTAACCATTCGAATGATATTCTATTCCGCACATTAACCGGCTAAAAAATTATGTATAGGTATTCGGGTTTGCATATAACTTGCAAATTCTAGAACGAGTCTATTCCCACAAAGTCTAACACAGGTCAGCACAAAGGCCTTCGCATCATAATTTTGTACAAGCAATCATATCATTCACATGCAACTTTTAAAATTATTTAGACTCATTATTTGGAACATCCCAACGGGTCAATGGGAGAGTGTATGCACATAACCCACGAACGAGATTTCGAAACTGAGAAAATTGATACGAAGTCCAAAGGCGTATAGCCATGCTCTGATACCAATATGTCATGTCCCGATCTTCCGCAGGTAATCGGTCGTCCCCGCTGGTCACGAATCACCGCATCAGCGCTCCCGCGGGACGATCTTTTTCCATATGGGCATGATGTCGCACGAACATAAGCCGCGTCCGTGCAAGGCCATGATTCGAACATGCGGTAAGAGGTCTAAGTCACAGAGTCGCACAGATTATCCGAGTACAGCGGAATAAGAAAAACACAAGCGCTTGGTAACAAGTTCACAGAGTCATCAATAGCGGAAGCATTGAATAACATAAGTATAGAAATAAAATAAGCTCTTTATTGATATTGAACAAGTGTTACATGCGGCGCTAGGCCGAGATTACAAGTCGCTCAAGCCTCTCTCTCTCTGAAATAGTAAAAGCATACCAAGTGGCTACATTTGTGGAATGATACATAGGCGATGTTCCAATATTATTTTTTGTATATGTGCTTCAGTTCTGGACGCAACGCTCTAAGGCTCCAGAGCGAACTCCATGCCTTAGCACGCACGAAGGAGTAATTTATACCGAACAAGGTTCTCTTGTACCCTGCAAGCAATCTGATGGGTTATCAGTATATGAATGCACTGGTGGGGAGGCTTCTCACCCGCTCGACAAATCAAAACACGTTATATAGGTTTCGTGCACCATCTATTAAGTTTTTTTAGTCTTGCCTTATGTCACTACCATATTTTCTAGAAAAGGGTATTTTAGTCATTTGTTAATTAATTAAATATTGTGCATGTTAAATTTTTATTTATTGTATTATTTATTTATTATTAACATGTTAGATTTATTTTTGGACTTGTGTTAGTGGACCAACTAGTTTAGTTTAGACTCATGGACCAACATTTAATTCTAGTTAGAATTGAGCCCAATAATTAGAAGCCCAATTATTAGGAGGAGGATTAATTATGTTAAACCCATTAGACTAGAAGCTTCTCTCCTTAATTAATTTCTTCATGAGAGGCCCCAAGGGGTATTTTAGACTTTACATAGTAGCTTGAGGTAGGGGGCAAGTGAGGCCTATATAAAGGGGATGAAAACTTTCTCTCTCTTTATTTTTCATTCCAAATCTAGATCTAGAAAATTCTCTCAACCAAATCCCTACCAAATTTTTATCCAATTATTTCCTAAATTACCATTAGAGGATATTAGAGCATGGATCTACAAGAAGGAAGCATAGATTTACAAGGAGGAAGCATGGATCTACAAAGAGGAGCAAGGATCTACAAGTTGAAGGCCAATTTCACCCATTTTGGAGATTTTATTGGGAATTCATCTTCCAATAGGTACAATTCAGTTTTTCTCCTTAATTTAGGTTCTAAATATGAGATTTAACTATGGAAAATTAACCCATATGCATAGGCTACCCATATGATTTGGTTTTGTGTTCATAGGAGGCCTATTGAGAAAGTTATGGTGCTTTTTGTGTCAATTTTGGGAGAATTTCGAGATTGACATTTGTTGTGTGTGTCAATTGGTCCTATAGATCAATTTGACATGTGCTTGTGTGTTTGGGGCTAGTGTCGTGTCCACAATTGGGTACGTGTAGGTCGTATCCCATCAATTTGGTGATATATGTTGATTTGGGGGTTTTCTCTCCGACACGGGACTTTGAGCATGTCACATTTTGACACAGACACGTAGATTTATATTTGACTCTTCGTATTGTTCATAAATAATATATATGACTTGTTCGTGTCCTTTGGGGTACGTTTGGATGTGTGGTGGACTCGTGTCGTATGCGTATCCTAGATCTAGTGGGATACGGGGTGATACGGTCCATGTATGTGCAATTTAATTGTAGATCTAATTCTTTTGTGTTCTTATTTCATGGAGAAATGTAATTATATATATGCATATATATATAATATTGTGTATATATATATTTATGTAATGTTGTGTCTTATATCTATGCATCTATGTATATATACTATATGTGTATATTATTATGTAGCTATTTTTCCACATGTAGATATATATTTATAAGTGGTAGTATATGTATATATAATATAGTAGATATATTTATATATGGTTATATATATAGTTATATTATATATTATTATGTATTTATATAGTGTATAATTTTATATACGTATACATATATGTGTTGTTATATATGTATATATTACTATGCTATTGTCATATGTATCTAATATGTACATATATATGTGGAGGTGTATGTATGTTATATATATGTTATTTATTATAGTGTTATATATTATAGTTATATGTATTTTTGTATCTATTTATGGGTGTTATATATATATATTTATATAGGTTATATTTATATATGCATTGTATATATAAACATAAGAGAGAGAGGAGAACAGGAGTTTCAGCGACAGCAGCCAGAGACAGTTGCAGAAAACTGTCGCTGAAACAGCAGCAGTATCAGCAGCGTATCAGGAGTTTTAGTGACAGTTTTAGCGACAGTTGCAGAAAACTGTCACTAAAACAGCAGTGTATCAATATCAACAGCAGCTTCATCGACAGTGGGCAGAATCTTCAGCGACAGTTTGGTAGTTTTATATATTAGATATATATATATATATATATATATATATATATATATATATATATATATATATAGATATATATGTATATATATATATATGGTAATTAATATATACGTATATATGTTCCTAATTTTCTAATTGTGCTTTAGTATACTATATGTATAATATATTTAGTTGTAGCATATAATATTATTGAAATAGTTAGTATATTTTAGTTATCTATTGTTATGAGTATCTTTAGTTATATATATTATAGGTATGTATGTATATATGTATTAGTATTTAGTGTGTAGTTGGTAGTTAGTATTTATTCTATTTAGTACATACTAGAAGTTATATTGGATTGATATATGTATACATATAGTTATTGATGAATAGTTAATATATATATGAAGATTTTGACATTACCTTGAGATACCAAGGTAAGTATCAAGAGATACCAAGGTATGAGTAGTAGGTATTGGCATAGTAATAGGATAGTTATAAACTAATTATGGGTTGGTATTAAGGTGACTAAAATAAGGTATATAGTATTGTATAAATACTAAATACATGGTAGTTTATAGTTATAGTTTTTAGTTAATATATATATACTAGAGTGACATTACCTTGAGATACCAAGGTAAATGCCAAGGTATTAAGGATACCCAAGGTATTGGGTTTGGGTATCAAGATAGAGGTTAAGTATTGCGATACCAAGTTGGTTCGAAACCAAGGTATCCATTTAGCATTGGTAATTAGGATTTTATATATATAATATTGTTTGATATGTACATATGTGTTATATTTATCCCTTGTTTGCGTATCCTGAGATACGGTATCTTAGTATCCTAAGATGTAGCTTGTATGGCCTAGATTCATATCTTTGAGTTAGACTCATGCAACCTAGAAATGGGTAGTTGACCATAGTTGACCTAGTTTGACTTTTGACTTAGAATTAACTTGTTGACCTAGAAGTTGACTAGTTTAACTTCTTTTCTTTCTAGAACCTTGAATTAATGCAAAATTCCATATATAGGTCTGTATGACACCAGTTCGGACAGTTTGACATTTATTGCTCTGGACCACAGGCGAGTACATTTCTCTGATTGTTTTCAATTCATAATATTGTATATATGCATGTTCTACAATTGTATACATTGATTCCGACACAGTGATTTCACGAACTGGTGCTATATGGATCCCATCATGAGATGTTATCCCCTATCGTGTTCAGCGGGTACTCGTGTACATTGTATCTCATCGTGTATACTGGGTATTGATGTTACTTTGTGTTCACACACTGTTCGTGTTCAGTGTGCTTATTCGTGTACACCCACCCTCGTGTTCGGTGGTTATGATATTCGTGTACACCCACTGCTCGTGACAGTGGTTATATTTTCGTGTTCGTAGCGTGTCGTGATTGGATCCATCGGTATTAGTTGGGGGTGGGAGAGTAGGAGTTGATTATGTGATCAAAGCCATTGTTACAAAATCGCGTACATTCTGATTACATACTTCACTTGTAATCCGTCTTACCTGATCATGTTCACCCAACCCGATCACATAATGAACTCGTATTCTAAGGCACATTAGATAGTTTAGATTGCAGTTTACTTCATCATATTGTGATATTCATATTGTTGATCTATATATTCTCGTACATTACCTGTATATATCTTGTTCATCATTCATATGTTTAGTGATCTTGTATTTCATTTCTATATCTGTTTATATGCTCGATTATGTTATTGGAACTGCTTTCAGAGGTATGTACTTCGCTCCATTCCTGACTGGAAAATATTTTTCAGAGGATCCGAGAGATTGGTGTCCGACATACTTTGGACTTTGACTTATAGATGGTGCAGACTTGGACCCACTAGTTCTGGAGTGACTACCAGGAGTTTTAGCCGGATTCACTAGGTAGCATAATTAGTTCTCTTTGGCATTTTCGTACCGGATTTGTTTCCGGCTTCTATTTGAGTTATTGATTTTTGTTTCTATTGTTGATGATTTTTTTTTTTTTGATGTATAGTTAGACTTCCTTCATATCTTCTCGTGCTTTAGATTGTGATTGAGTTTTTGTGTGAGCTATTGTTGGCAAACTTTATATTATTGTGAGATTTTAGATAGTATAGTAGACCAAGACAGCGTTCTACCGCCGATGCTGCGGCGTAGGCTGGGCGTTGTTTTCGACTTGCATCCCTATACCGGGTGCAGGTCGTGACACGTTAGGATCAGTTTCATGGCAATGATGAATAGCCTAACTCGTATGGCAGTGCACCATACAATATAAAAGAAAACACAGTGAGACTTACCAGACTTACCATCCGTACTTTCCTATCCAAGGCAAACCAAGTTAAATCAAGCACGAGCATATTTAATGAAATCCAGGGATAATAGAATATGCAAACACGAGTGTAGTGAGCGAGGTCATGTTTCGGTACACGAGTTACACAAATTATCTACACGTATTGCAATGGATGTTCAAGTATTCAATGGATTGCTTAGGTTATTCAATTTGCATAGATATATTATACTCATGATCATTCAGGTGTTTCAGTTTACAGGATGCGATGCAATAAATCGCACGCGGATTGCCGCTAAGCGAGGATGCCTTGTCTATATGAACATGAGTCTCTAGCATAGCCATAAAGGACAAGTTATAGTCTCGGGGCGATATTAGATGCGTGAGGTCATGTATCGCTACACGTCACCTTCGTCCGGGATGGTATGGAGCGCAACGCGAGGCCAACACTCCATGCCGCCCACTTACATGAGACTATCGAAAAGTTCCGTCCGGATCGGATCGGCCCCGGTGTCCCGGAGACCATCCGCGGGAACTTGAACATGAATACCTTGTGCACAAGTTATCCGCGATATGAAAGTCTTAGGTCTTAGGTTCACGGGATTCATGACATGGCATGTCAATTCATGATTCACTTAGACATTGGATGATGCGTAGTCTCTTGGGCGAAGATGGGTGTAGCAATAAGGGCGCATACACCATCTCGCCCGCTCGAGAGTGACTACCAAGGATCCAAATACCTGAATGAGTCTTGTTCAATGAGCTATGATTCTTTCTTTACTTGACATGATGCAATCCCCTGGTTCGAGAATTGCCTTGGCGACCTAACGGTCCCGAATACTTTCAGGTTCATATTTGTACGGAACGACTATTAGATAGTCTTTCGGTGAATTTGATGAATGCAAGGCAAGACAATATTTACTTGATTGTGGCATGAATTATGTGACAAGCATTGAATCTGTCACTCCCCGATCTCCCGCAGGCTAATCGGCCGTCCCCGCTAGGCACGAATCACTATGCCAGTGCTCCCGCGGGATGATCGCTTAACCCATTTGGGCGTGATGACGCACGTTCGTAAGCCGCGCTCGTGCAAGGCTGTGATATAAACATGCGGTAAGAGGTCTAAGCCACAGAGTCGCACAGAATATCTGAGTGCAGCGGAATAATAAACGCATAGGCGATTGGTAACAAGTTCACAGAGTCGTCAATAGCGGAAGCATTGAATAATACAAGTATAGAAGTAAAGAAACTCTTTATTGATATTGAACAAGTGTTACAGGCGGTGATAGGCCGAGATTACAAGTCGCTCGTGCCTCTCTCTCTCTCTCTGAACATTAAAAGAGTGCCAAGTGGCTACATTTATGAAATATAATGTATAGGCAATGTTCCAACATTATGTCTTGTATATGTGCTTCAGTTATGGACGCAACTCTCCAAGGCTTCAGAGTGAACTCCACGCCTTAGCACGAACGTAGGAGGCATTCGCACCGAACGAGGTTCTCCCGCACCCTGCAAGCAATCTGGTGGGTTATCAGTACATGAATGCACTGGTGGGGAGGCTTCTCGTCCGCTCGACAAATCCAAACACTTATATAGGTTCTGTGCACTATATATTAAGTTATCTTTCTAATCTTGCCTTAGGATCAGTTTTATGGCATTTATGAAAAGCCTAACTCGTGTGGCAGTGCGCCGTATGATATGAAGGGAACACGGCGAGACTTACCAACTTAGCGTCTGTCCTTCCCTGTCCAAGGCAAACCAAGTTAATTCAAGCACGAGTATATATATAATGAATCCAGGGGCAATAGCACATGCAAACACAAGTGTTGTGAGCGAGATTATGTTTCAGGTGTACAAGTTACACGAATTATCATGTGTGTTGCAGAAGATGTTGAAGTATTCCATATATATACAAGTGTGTTATACTCATGATCGTTCAGGTGTTTCAGATTATTCTCGATGCGATGCAATAACTCGCACGCGGATTACCGCTAAGCGAGGATAACTTATCTATATGGAGGGTTACTGGCATAGCCATAATGGACGATGTCTCACTAGCGGAATAAGAGTGATGCTTGAACAGGGCATCGTAGGCCATTCCGCTGAACAATTAGAGATACCTCTTCAATGAGAATGGGGCAAACGTAAAATAACATGGGCGTTGAGCACCATCCCCATAAACAAGGAAAAGGACAACATGGAGTTCGTCTAGACCGGATCGGTCCCAGGGCCCCGAGACCATCCATGAAATGGGATGTTGTAATCCCCCTTGTACACAAGTTGTCCGTGGCATGTAAGTCTTGGGTCTTAGGTTCATAGGATTCTTGACATGACATACAATTCTTGATTCTTGTTCAATGTTCAACTTGACTTGATGCAATCTAAGGCAATACAAGCATGAAAGATCTGTCTTTGCATAGTCTCCCTGAGCCATTAGATTGAGAAAAAGACGATTATCAATTTTTTTGAGGTGTTGTGATGTTATCTTGCTTAACTGTCCATTGATACAGTTCCCTAGTTCGGAAAATGCCTTGGCGACCTAACGGTCCCGAATACTTTCAATATTCTATACTTGGCTCGAAAATGACTATTAGATAGTCTTTCGGTGGGTTGGATGAATGTAAGGCAATATAGCATTTACTTGATATTGGCATGCAATTATGTGACAAGCATTGAATCGAGACAACGAGTACAAGTTAACATATAAGCAGACAAACATTGCATTCATAAGAAAAATATAACCATTTGCGTTTGGCACGGGCCTATGTGTAAAGCGAGGAGTGAAACCGTAAAAGGACATACCGAGCGACATACTCTAGGGACGTGCAGTGTAATCGAGTAAATTGTGCAGTACGAAGAGTATATATATATATATATATATATATATATATATATATATATATATATACTGTTCTACTCGAGGCATAGCGGGGTCTAGTTGCACAAGGCAAAGGTAGCATGCAAGGGTCCAATTATAAGCAAAGTTTCCATTTCCATGTTCTAACACAAGCAATACAAGTTGAGATTATTCCCTTAGCTAGGTGCGTTGTATTCTTTATTTGCATGCAGGGGGTGATACACCTAGCGACTAGCTTATATCGTCCATATTTTAAGTGTGCTGGCTAAACAAAGATAAGTTCATCGTAGCCACCCACCTTAGCGATGATTCGCCTTGGTCGAGCGATACTTCGAGCGAGCCTTTGCAAGTCTAAGCCGGAACTCCTGAAGGGCCAAGTCGGGAAATCCTCTGCCTCAAACGAGTATTCTCGTTGAGCAAAGCAGGTCGGGTCGTTGCACTTTTGCCATTTGAATCGGCAGTCCGCTTGAGCGGAACGGGTCATTACAGAATCGAGGCAACTAGTACAAGTTAACATATAAGCAGACAAGCATTGCATTCATATGAAACATAAGCATTTATTTTGGCACAGGTCTATGGATAAAGCGAGGAGTAAAACCGTAATGGGACACATCGAGCGACATAATCTAGGGACGTGCAGTGTAAACAAGTGAACAGTGCACTACGAAGAGTATATAACAATCTACTCGAGGCATAGCGGGGTCTACTTGCACAAGGCAAAGGTAGCATGCGAGGGTCCATTTATAAGCAAAGTTTCATTTTCATGTTCTAACACAAGCAATACAAGTTAGGATTATTCTCTTAGCTAGGTGCGTTGTATTCTTTATTAGCATGCAGGGGGTGATTCACCTAGCGACTAACATGTATCGTCCATATCTTAAGTGTGCTGGCTAAGCAAAGACAAGTTCATCGTAGCCACCCACCTTAGCGATGATTCGCCTCGGTCGAGCGATACTCTGAGCGAGCCTTTAAAAGTCTAAGTCTGGACTCCTGAAGGGCCAAGTCTGGAAATCATTTTCCTCAAACGAGTCTTCTCGCTGAGCAAAGCGGGTCGGGTCATTGCACTTACGCCGTTTGAATCGGCTGTCCGCTTAAACGGAATGGGTCATTCCACGCATCAGTAGTTGAGTTAACCTTCTATGCCCCCTGTGCGATCCCTTCCATATAGTAGAGTCTGGACCTCTTATTTTCTTTGGCAATCACCATCGAACCTATGGAAAGCTTCCACTAATTGTTCCCCAAGAGACTGTAGAAATCCTCGTCATCGAACCTTCCAACCGACACCAGGTTGAAACGTATATCAGGGACATGACAGACATCTTTGAGAACAAGAACTGCACCCGTCTTTGTCCTCAAATGAACATCTCCAATGACGACCGACTTCGACACATCTCCATTGCACATCTTCAACACTCCACAGTCGCCTGTTGTGTATGTAGCAAATTATGCTCTGTTGTGAGATACGTGCGCTGAAGCACCTGAGTCCACAGCCATGAGTTGTTATCGCATGCGAGGTTTATAACTACCTCATCACCTACAATGATTACGTCACCTCTGTGTGTCGAGGCCGCCGCTGTAGTGTTCTCACTTTGCTTTCCTTGTCGCCCTTCTCTCTCTTCCAAGCAAAACAGTTCCGCTTGATGTGGCCCTTCTTGCCACAATGGTAACACTCCGAGTCCTCGTACCGACCATTGGACCTTCCCCTGCTTTTGTCTCTGCCACCGCATGGACCCCTGCTTTTACCCCTTCCGCGGCTCTCTGAATCAAGCGCCTCTGAGTGGAATATGGATGAAGTGCCCTAAGAACGTCTCCGCATCTCTTCATTCAGTACCCCGCTCTTGGCAAACTCCAAACTGACCACGCCTTCCAGAGCAGAAGCGATCATAGACACTAGTACTGTCTCCCACGAGTCTGGCAATGTACACATTAGCCATAGTCCCTGAATCTCGTTGTCGAACATGACTCCCATCGAGGATAGCTGGTCAACCACGCCCTGGAACTCACTCAAGTGATCCGTAATAGACGCCCCATCTTTGTACCGTAGACCCATCATCATCCGGATCAGGAACAATTTATTTATCCCGGTCTTATTCGCATACAAAGATTCTATCTTATCCCACAGTGTCCTCGCGTGGTCAATACTGGCAACGTGGTTGTACACGTTCTCGTCAACGAACTTCCTGATGTACCCACACACCTGTATAAGCTCGAAATTCCAGTTCTCTTCAAATTTGTTACTGGGCCTCTCGGAAGCAAATACCGGCAGATACGGCTTCTTGACAAATAGCAGATCCTTCATCTTGCTCCTCCAGTAATGATAGTTGGTACCGTTCAGGTTTACCATGCGCACCGGCTTCGCGTCCATCTCCCCTCTCTAGTTTGCCTGTCAACTCCTGACACCCTTATGAAATTTCAGAACCTGCCTCTGATACCACACTGTTGGAAAAGAAGTGCGAAAACCTTCCCCCAGACCAGAGAGTACCTGCGAGAGAACCGAGTAATACAACGCACAAAGCAAACACAAAACCACAGAAAAATAATTCACGCAGACACAAAAAAATTTGACGTGGAAAATTCTTGCGAAAAAAATTATGGGACGATCGGAGTCCAGTCCTGAAGAACCTCCACAAATGGAATAAAGAGAATACATCCTCTACAAGCTCCTCCCGATCCAATACGGATCACCACAACACTTAGGAATAGAAAATAGATCACACCACGAAGATAGAAGATAATGATAAATTATCCAAAATTGATCTCCTCCTCCGAAACGGCCTCCAATCCTTCTTTCTCCTTCTCAAAGTTGCAATGACACTCTTGCCTCATTTTCTCCTCGTTCTTGAAATAATATATTATGGTTAGGGTTTAGGAAAACCTAATATATATCCCCTAATCCCGCAAAAAATCCTGGACCGTAGGATACGATCTAACAGTGTATAAAACACATCTGAATTTTCGTCCAATCTGCCGACCGAACTCGGACCGAATTCGTCCGAGTCGATGATTTGCGAGTAAACAAAGACAACAGCTTTCTGGAGCTTCTGTAGCACCCCCGACCTCTCGAATGGCTCTCGTCGCCTCCCCGAGCTTCTCTGACCGCAGACGACACTCGTCGCACTCCAGAATATTTTTCATGTAGATTGAAAACTTCACTCACTCTAACACTTAGGAGTCTAGACCGAATGAATGTTGTAAAAGAACATGGGTGGCATTTGTTTTTTTCTCTCTCAACAGTTGTAGCTTGGTGCTGATTTTTTTTTTTCCTGTTTCGGCATTATTGTCGTAGGAGTGGAATATGCAATTTGCTGCTTGTAATTTAATTCATGTATCAACTATTGATATTATTTTAGACAATAATATATCAAAGTTGTCTTTAAAATTTCTCCCATATAAACTACGGCAATATCCTAATAGTATATGACACAAATTCCACTTTGATTGTTATTCATTTTTATTTTCTCCCTCGCATCATGAAGGTGTCCTACTGCTGCACTCCGAATGGCACACTTCTTCAAATCCTGCGGTCTCTCGGCCCGTTTCGGAACCAATCAATCGATCCAATCTACGAGATTAATATCATGTCTCTGCGCACAGTGAAGTAATATATTGATCACAATTTTTTTTGCATAATACCTACACAAGAAATAAAGTCCAAATTAAATCTTTTCGAATCAACGAACCATAATAATGTATCGTGTGAAACGAGTCATTACATGAAACATATAATTTATTAAGTGATCTAACTATTTGGAACCTGAATTGATTGATAGTTCATAATCGATGAAGTAAAGTGAACACATAAAACATATATCATATCACCTATAAGTGAATTTCTTACCAACAGTCGAATTGTCCGTTACTGCATAGAGATTTAATACTTATCGTCCTTGCATAAAACATTTATTAGCCTATAGCCTATCTATATGAGGTCATTGGTGAATCTGATACCATAAAGGACTATAATGTGGTATTGTGACGTCCCCTTTCAGTCCGGATAGCTAGTCTCACTGAAGGTCTTATAATATCTCGTGCGTGAAGCACGTTCCACGCAATTTTTTCTAGGTCGATTCGGTTCTAGTGTCTCATATACCATTTCGAGGACGGACAAATCTTGTGCAAAAGTTGTACATTATCGTGCAAATGCGTGATTTAACTACAAAAAACATATAAATGGTATGAAAACTGAAATAAAGTAATATAAATTTTTACTTGTATATGAGTTTATTCTTGCAATTATGTGTTGTTTTAATTGGTGATCCATTGATCCCAAGCATTTCGATTATTCCGTTGTACCGCACCACATTTACTATGGTTCTTATACAAAATTCTTATTACATAAAATTTGTACCTAGTTGCACTGAACAATTACAATTCCCAATGTTCTAATTTGTTAATGTTACAACATGCATGTGACTGTCATTTATCTGTTACAATCTTCTAGGCATCATTAATCTAAGGACATTGCAAGGATAAAGAATTTTTTTATTAAGGTGCGAAAAAAAAATAAAAGAAATGTCAAACCACCCACCGGTTAGAGAATTCGTCGAGAGAAAGAGAGTCGTTTTGCAAAGATCAAACTTCACTTACGTGTTGGGCAATTAAAGTTTGATATTAAAGATCAAACTTCACTTAAAGTATATACTTTTACTGAAACATAAAAATTAATTAATGACTGACGGAAGGTATCGATTTGAAAACATTCAATTGTTCATGATAGTAATTGGTTTGATATTAAAGTTTAGGATATCGAATTGAAAATCTTCATGAATAGTTGTGGGTATCTAGGTTGAAATTAAGTCTAAAATTTAGGAAAATACTTGCCGAAAAAATATTGAAGATATTAAATTTTTTATTTTTTATTTTTTACTTTTTTAGTAGAATTTAGTTAACTAGCCTTGATTTGTTTGGATTCTTGGAAACCCGGCCGTCCCCTAACTTTCTCCCATGGTAGTAGAGTTAGTTTCTTCCCTTCATCATATACTAGGGAGGATCATGAACCAGCTGGTATATATCATGCATGCATGACTGATCATGAACAAGTAAGTAATGGGTGACTATATATATCACTACTGACTAACGCAGAGAATTGTTGCATCAGAAAGAAAGATCATGCATGCAGCTCGCTCCATTGCTGCAGTCCATGAGACTGTTCCTTGAAGACGCAGACTATTTCAGTTATTAACCAGCTCAGCTGCTAGCTCTCATCAGAATGCTATATATATAACAATGGCATGGCAGTAGTCTGAGGAATCTCTCTCTGTATCTTCTCCTCCTACTCAACCGCTTGAGTGATGATAGGGATAGGATTGATCCTTACTGCACGTACGTACTCGTAAGCCATTCACAACCACCGCACGCTTCCTATACGTAAATAATACGCTATAGCAAACGTAACAACAAAAGCTTCTCCTCTGTATATGTAGTATGTGTTACTCATTACAGCCGGCTAGCCGCCCCTACAGCTGTGCTAGCTGTGTGGCCTGTGGGTTCCATTCCATCTGTAAATATCACAATCAGAGTGAAGAACTTCGTTTTTTACGTTTGAAGTAATTGAAGTGACACGGTGCCCGGTGCAATGTTATGATTACTAGAAAGAGAAAAAAAAAAAAAGTGGTGCATCACCCTAGCTCCTCCTCTCCTTCCTGTGAGTTCACATGGAGAGGAGTGAGTGAGTGAGTGAGTGATTGGACGTTTGGTACTTCCTCTCTCTCCTCAATTCTCACTCAAATCAAAATGCTAGCTAAGCCTAGAGATCTTTGTTACTTACTTTTGTTCTAGGAATAAAGATGGAAATCACAATCACCACTAAATGTGTTGAGTACAACTGCTCAGCCTCGACTAGACCATACTTGACGGAACTGGACTTTTTAGCCCAATGACACATTATCAATTGGTTAGTATATTGTTTGAGAGGCAAGTACTCACCTGCCACCTTAGACCATATGCAATCAATCCTCGGGTTTTTACTCGATTTGAAAATTTAAAATAAAATATTCTCATGTTATTCTATCTACAAAATCTTACAAATCTAATCTAACTATCCTCAAAACGATAAATAATTATTATTTATTGTTTCTACATAATTTTTTATAATTATATACGCTATATTATTATATATTATTTATACATCAAATTTTTACAGTAAAATAGAATTATGTAAAATTTTTGTACATGATCCAAAATACTTCAAAATTCTACAAAAAATAAATAAATAAATACTAAAAAAAAATATATTCAATACAAAACTCCATGGAAAGATCTCAACAAAACCTTTTTAATTGTATTATTAATTATTATTATTATTATTATAATAGTTATATTTGTAAATTAAAATATATAGAACAAAATATATATAAATAGTGGACACTAAAATTTGGAAAAGAAAAAAAACACTCACTCACTCACTCACTCTCTCTCTCTCTCTCTCTTTCCTCAAATTTGAGGATCAAACTGCTGTTTCCTAAAAAAAAATTGAATTTTTTTCTCAAATTTAGGGTGGGTTGGAGAGGATTTTTCCTAAATTAGGTATTTGAGAGATTGTGTTGGAGATGGCCTTATAAGCACAAATAAAAATTTCTACTTCCATAGTTTCATCTTTTTTTCTTCTTCTACAAAGTAAATAAATTATATGAAATTCGGTAAAGGATGTAAAATTTTAGAAAATTATAAACAAATAACAGACGTTTCATATTATTCAAAGTTTTCACTAAATTTATTTGAATCAATGGAAATGTCAGACTGTTTGGCTTTTTATTGCATGTTAAAAAAATAAAGTAGATAAAAACTGAAAAGAAGAAAAAAGTCTAACCCTCATCCCTTGGATGTTCGAATTAGGCTACTTCCAAGGTCAGCGACAAATCGATATTCACTAAGCGAATAAACAGAATTCTACGATCAGATGGAGTTCATATACGTACTCTTTTACATGCAAAATTCCTAAAATATTCTTAAAACAAGATACATAAAAAAACCCAGCTATATCAGACGTGCAAAGGGGTGTTGCTCCCATTGAACACTGTTAACTGACTTGGAAATATCGCAGGGGTGTTTTTCTTTTTTGGTGTCGCCCCGGTCCCGCAGGGCCGCGACGTGACATATTGGTATTAGAGCTCGGCTTTATGTCCTTGGTCTCGTATCGATTTGTCACTACCCAATTCTAAAAATAGGATTTTTTTTTTATTTTAATTTGGTAAATTGTGTATTGATCATAAATATTTGTATTAATATTTAATTAGTTTGATGTATTTATTTTATTAGTTGTTTTAGGATTTTGGCTAGTCTGGACCCATGTCAGACCCTAGTGGACCCTTGTCAGACCCAACCAACACCATTGTCAGACTTATTAATTGGTTTAGAGTAGTTATTTATATTCTAATTAGTTAGTTGGAATGATTAGGGTTTAGTTAGAATGCATTTGGAACCCCAAACCCAAACCCTAATTAGCATGACTTGTAGGAGGGATATTTTAGACTTTGTACCTATATCTAACCCTAACCCTACTCTCCATGACATGGCCGGCCCCCTCTTCCCCCTTCATTCCATTAATTCACTTTTCCCTTTCCACTATCTTTCTTCATATCTCCTTCCTTTACTCCTCAAACCAATTTCAAGTAAGTTTCCTCCCCCATTTCTCTTTTCACCTCCAATCTTCATCCATATCTAATCCTAACCTTTCATTTTCCTCTAACCTAGTTGTGTAGGAGTTACTTTGGGAGTAGAGCTTAGATTTGAGAGCTTGGAAGCTTGTTTGGAGCTTTTAGGGCTTTTTGAGGACTTTGGCCTTGGGATTCCAACTCCCAAGAGGTAAACCCTAATTTTTTCCTTTGTGATTACTCTAATATAGTGTAATTAGTAGTTTAGAACCTTCATAAACCTTAGGGCTACCTATGGGAGGAAGTTAGAACTTGTTTGGATAGGTTTGGAGACTTTGACCTAGGATTTTGTGTTAATTTTGGATAAAATCCGAGATTGGCTCATTTTGGGTGTTGTCCTAGGTTAGACGGACCTAAGTAGACGTGCTTGGGTGTCTTGAGGGTAGGTTCATGTTTCCGTTCGGACATGCGAGGTCGTATCGCGGAGTTTTGGGTGTTTCGGGCGATTTGGGGGTTTTCCTTCTCCATGGGTTTCACGTGCATGTGGAATTTTGCCACGGACCTAGAATCAGAGAGTTAACATTTTTGTGAGGTTCTAGACATCAATTAGAACTCGTGGGTAAATTTTGGGTCGATTCCGATTAGGTTTGGCGTGCGTTTCGTGAGGTATCGCGAGCCGCACCCCAAGTGTTCGTCGAAATGACCAAATGGCCATTTCGACTTGGTTTCTAGGTTTCAGACTTGTGCGCGGGTTGGTTTAGACTTGTGGAGTGTGTATTAGGGTTTTCGAGTTTATATTTATATGTATATATGTATTTATATGCATATGGGTGTTTGTTTGTATATGTGTGGTTGTGTGTGTGTGGTTGTGTGTAAGTGTGTGCCTATATAGATATATATATATATATGTATAGGTGTAGGTGTATCTATATATGTATATGAGATATATATATATATATATATATATATATATATATATATATATATATATATATATATGGTTGATATATGTATGTATAGTGTATGTGTGTTTATATATATATATATATATATATATATATATGTATATGTGTGTGAGTGTTGAGTGAGTGAGTGAGTGAGATTGGAAGAGGAAGAAGGGAAGAGAGGAAGAGAGAGTGAGTTGAGAGAGATCGAGAGAGGGTGAGATAGAGAGATAGAGAGGGAGAGAGAGCAGCAGCAGCAGCAGTTAGCAGTAGTAGCAGCAGCAGTAGTTGGTAGCAGCCGCAGCAGCAGCAGCAGGTAGTAGTAGCAGCAGCAGGTAGTAGCAGCAACAGCAACAGCAACAATAACCCGCCCCCTTTTAGCTAGAGTTGAGAGAGAGAGAGAGAGAGAGAGAGATTATATATATATATATATATATATATATATATATATATATATATATATATATATATATATATATATAGATGGATAGGTATCTAGATAGATAGGTTGAGATAGGTAATAGGTAAATAAGTATCGGATTAGTATATATATATATATAGTTAGTTAGATATATAATATATGTATATAGATATATTTATATATGTGTAGATATATGTATACTAGTATAGATAAGTATATATATAGATAGTTAGCTAGTTAGTTAGAGTTAGAGAGGGGTAAGGCTAGAGATATCTCAATACCTTGAGATACTCAAGGTATTGGGTATCAGGGCGAGGTATTAGATTTTTGCCCGTGTAAGGGATAAGTGATGCTTATATATATATATATATATATATATATATATATATATATATATATATATATATATATATATTAGAGGGTATAGGCGGGGTGTATATCGTAGGTTGATATATCGGATATCGAGGGTATCCCGGTATCTCAAAGAGGCAAGTTTGAGGGTTTACTAGCTTAATGAGCTAGTTTTAATCTAAAATTTTAGGGACACCCTAGTTTGACCTAAAGTTGACCGTAATTGCCACGGTTGACCGCCAAAGTCAACCTTTGACCTAGTTTCGACCTAGAGTTGACTTTTTGGACCCCGTGTTGACTTTTGACCCAGATTTTACCGGTTTGACCCGTTTGACCTAGAACAACCCTAGAAACTTGTTTTTAGTTATTTTATATCTGTTTGACTCTTTAGAACCCCGTTTAACCTTGTTTTTCGTAATAGGTCTTTGTGACGCCAGTCCGGATCTCGATCCTCACCAGTTGCTCAGGACGTCAGGCGAGTACCTACCTCTGATTGTTTCCATTTCATGATAGCGTATATATCACCTGTTCTAGAACTGTTAATACTTGATTCTGACACATTATTTCACGAGCTGGTACTAGTTGGATCCCGTCATGAGATGTTATCCCCCTTACCGTGTTCAGCGGGTACTCTATCACGTGTATTTCATCATGTGCTTCGGGTATTGATTCTCATGTGCTTCGTGTGCTTTCGCTTTCATGTGCGCGAGTTATTTATCATGTACGTAGCGTGTCGTGGTTGGATCCAAGAGTATTAGTGGGGGGGGAGGGGGGGACTAGAAGTTGGTTATGTGATCAAATCCAAACAGTATTCATGTGTATGTCGGTTATGCAACTCACGCATAACAAAGTTATCGTAGAATAAATCATGTGCAAACCAAGTCGATCACATAACGAACTTGTGCTCAAGGCACTTAGCTAGTATTCTTATTTTTCTCACATGTAGTTACTTCTCTACTACTTGTATTGTTCTCCAGTTTTACATTACAGTTACTTCATCAGTTCTACCATGTATTTACTTTCCTGTGCATCTTGTATTCTTTTCTATTGCTAGTCATATACACATTACCATGTATTTGGAGTTGCTTTCAGAGTTATGTACTTCGCTCTAATCCTGACTGGATATATTTTTCCAGAGAATCCTGAGGACTTTTGTCCGACTTACTACGGGCCAGGTGTCGATGATTATTGTGACCCTGAGATAGGGGAGGAGCCCGTCCCAGCTGAGGAGACGCTGCTAGCGCCCTAGTATAGCTAGGTGGGTTTCACTGGGTTTGTTCCCAGTTGGTTTTGGATGACTGTATTATTTATTTTGCTGCTACTGTGAGATGTTGTAGACACTTAGACTTGGACTATATATTTTGGATATTGTACTTGCTCTCTTTGGTTCTTTGTTTCTTTTATTGACATCTTATCGTGCTTTTACTCTTCTCCTAGTTATTGTGATTGAGTCTATGTATATATTGTAATGTTGTCCTCCTTTTGGAGAGGTTATCTTGACAGGTTATTATGAGATATAGATAGTTGTGACCCAGACAACGTTCTACCGTCGATTATGTGGCGTAGGCTGGACGTACCCACGACTCATGTCCAATTTTCTGGGTGCGGGTCATGACACGTTTTTGGTGGTGGCCCATGCAGGTCTAGTTTCTAGGTCTACCTGCGATAGGATATAAGATGTAGGCTGAGAGAGAGTGTGCTCAATCACAACTAGGACCCTTCCTGATCTTTTGCTATCTTTAATTTTTTCTGAAATTGTTTTCTTTTGAAATATTACTGTCCTTCCCTGATGATATCGTATCTTGTACCGTATTGACTTCTTTTGATCTGTGTTCAGGATGCCTCCGAAGACACGGTCTCATCACACCGTTCCAGCAGCTGCCACCGAGAGGTCTGCTACCTCTCGTCCTGCTCGACTTCAGGCAGCTGCTACCGCTCCACTCACCACTCCTGCGGTGGAGGGAGCATCTGCTTCTCTCGGAGATTCTTCTCCACCTGTCGATCCGAGAGCTACCCCTGTTGTTCCGGTGGTACCTCCTCCACCACCTCCTGCACCGGTAGATGCTGCCCAGTTGTTCGCGTTTTCAGGAAAATGATGGACGCACAACACCGACAGGTAGACGTGATAAGGTTAGGCATTGAGAATGCCCACCAGGTGGCCATGACGGCAGTAGACAGAGTGGCTCAGATCCAGCCACATGCAGAGCAGGTATAACATCCTAGGCTGGGCAACATCATTGACTTTCAGAGGATGGGGCCCAAGGAGTTCCGGGGTACAGAGGGAATCCTGTACGCGGATGACTGGATTGAGCATATCGAGGGGATCTTCAGGCTGGCACTGATCCCAGACAGCATGCAGATAGAGGCAGCGGGTAGCCAGATGTTCGATCTTGCCCTTACTTGGTACCGTACTGACACGAGGATAGCGGTACCGGGACTTACTTGGGAGGCTTTCAAGAACCTTTTTAAGAAGAAGTTCTTTCCGGATGTGGCTCTCAGTGCCTTGGAGAGCCAGTTTGAGACACTCGTCCAGGGGAGCATGCTGGTGGACGAGTATGCAACAGAGTTCTGTCGTCTGGGTAGATTTGTAAAGGGCTTGAGCGAGGCAGCAAAGGCGCGGAAGTTCCGCAAGGGTTTGGTCATGGCGGTCAAGTCCTTGACTAGGAGTGACCGCGATGCGACCTTCGAGCGGATTATGAGTGATGCTCAGAGGGCTGAGGATGACTTGGAGCTGAAGTCCAAGAGGAGTAGAGATGCTTCTGGAGCAAGCAGCAGTGCAGGCCCAGCCAAGAGGCCCCATTTCCAGCAGACGAGGCCATTCCAGCCGACTCAGCAGCACCAGGGTCAGGGTCGTGCGCTTTTCCAGCAGGCGCCCCAGCAGCAGAGGCAGGGACAGCAGCAGGGTCCGAGGCAGCCCATCACTTGCCCTTTCTTTAGGAAGCCAGGGCACGGATGGGACATTTGCTGGAAGAGGCTGGGCAGATGCTTGTTATATGGTGCGGCAGATCACCAGTTGAGGGATTGCCCTTCAGCACTCATTCGTACAGCTCAGGGAGAAGGAGCCGCTCAGAGGGGACCAACTAGAGCACCTGCAGTACAGCAAAGAGGGCAGCCTTTGCAGACTCAGCAGCAGAGGTTTGCCCAGCACCAGCAGCAACACCGAGGAGGACAGCAGGGGCGAGCTTTTATCCTGACCGTAGAGGAGGCCGAGCCCGATGGTGATGTGATCTCAGGTTCTGTTCTTCTTGATTCCATTCCAACACTTGCTTTATTTGATTCCGGTGCTTCCAATAGCTTTGTGTCTATATCTTTTGCTGTTAGACACCATCTTGTTGCTGATCCTTTAGCTAGACTCTGCAAGATCACGACCGGGGTGGCATCATCCTAGTCAGTGATGTCTACAGAGATCGGAGAGTTACCTTGGGAGGCCGGGAGTTGAGTGTGTGCCTACTCGTAATGCCACTTCCGAGCTACAACATTGTACTCGGGATGGATTGGTTGAGTGTGCACCGTGCTAGTATAGATTATCATGGAGGCAGAGTGTTGTTCAGTCCGCCGGGAGAGCCAGAGTTTGAGTTTGCCAGAGGAGCAGCAGAGCAGAGCGAGGGAGTCTTCTGCGGAGCCCTGGTGGTAGAGCAGAGGTTGCCACATCCATTGATAGCGGAGTTCATGGATGTCTTTCCGGAGGAGTTGCCAGGGTTACCTCCGGACAAAGATGTGGAGTTCTATATAGACTTGGTGCCAGGCGCGGAGCCGATATCACAGCACGTCTATAGAGTCAACAACAGTGAGTTGGTAGAGTTGAAGAAGCAGGTGGATGAGCTTCACGATAAGGGATTTATCAGATCTAGTTCTTCTCCGTGGGGAGCTCTGGTACTTTTTGTGCCGAAGAAGGATGGGTCGATACAGATGTGTATCGACTACAGGACTCTGAATAACCTCACAATCAAGAACAAGTATCCGCTGTCGCGTATTGATGATCTCTTTGACCAGTTGAGCAGAGCGAGGGTATTTTCCATGATTGATATGAGGATAGGCTACCACCAGGTGAAGGTTAGGAGGGAGGATATTTCAAAGAAAGCTTTTCGGACCAGGTATGGACAGTATGAGTTCATGGTGATGCCGTTTGGGTTGACTAATGCCCCGACAGTGTTCATGAATCTGATGAACAAGGTGTTCCATCAGAATCTGGACAGGTTTGTGGTGGTGTTTATAGATGAAATCTTGGTGTATTCGAAGACCCCAGAGGAGCATGAGGAGCATCTGAGGATAGTGCTGGAGACTCTCAGGAAGAAGAAGCTTTATGGAAAGCTTTCGAAGTGCGAGTTCTTCCTTGACAATATTGAATTCCTTGGTCATGTGGTGACAGGAGAGGGGATCTCGGTGGATCCGAGGAAGATTATGCCAGTTGAGGCATGGAGTGCTCCGAGTTCAGTAGCAGAGGTCAGGAGTTTCCTGGGGCTGGCAGGTTACTACAGGAGATTTGTTCAGGATTTTCCCGGATTGCAGAGCCGTTGTCTAGGCTGACTCGGAAGGAAGTAGAGATTGTTTGGTCAGAGGAGTGCCATGTCGCATTTGATGAGCTGAAGAGGAGGTTGACGACAGCTCCAGTGTTGACGTTGCCATCGGGGTCTGGAGGATTCACTATCTATAGTGATGCATCGGGGAAGGGTCTGGGTTATGTGTTGCAGCAGAACAGGAGGTTGATTGCCTATGCTTCCAGGAAATTACGTCCTCATGAGAAGAACTACCCTACCCACGATTTGGAGTTGGTAGCGGTCATCTTTGCTCTGAAGTTATGGAAACACTATTTATACGGAGAGCATGTGAAGATCTTTACCGACCACAAGAGCTTAAAGTATGTGTTTACCCAAAAAGAGCTGAACATGAGGCAGATGAGATGTTTGGAGTTGATGAAAGACTTCGACATATTGTTGCAGTACCATCCAGGGAAGGCGAACGTAGTTGCGGATGCGCTGAGCAGGTATCCGGTAGCTATGTGCCTGACCACAGATCGTTATCTTCTGGAAGATCTAGAGATCTTGGGCATTGAGGTGATAGTGCCTGGAGTTGAGATGCAGATGTGGGGACTGCAGATTCAGTCAGAGTTGATAGACCGGATCAGGGCTACACAGTTTGAGGATGGGTCCCTGAGGAGCATCAGGGCGCAAGTTCAGATTGGAGTATCAGATGACTTTACCATTGCTGATGATGGTTCATTGTGGCACGGTACCAGGTTGTGTGTGCCGAGTGGGTCGTTGCGCGATGAGGTTCTTCAGGAGGTGCATCGATCCCAATACTCTATGCATCCAGGTGCCAACAAGATGTATAGAGATCTGAGAGAGCATGCATGGTGGTACGGGATAAAGTGGGAGGTAGCGCGCTTCGTATCCCGATGCTTAGTGTGCCAGCAGGTGAAGGCGGAGAGGCAGAGGCCAGGAGGGTTGCTCCAGCCGTTACCCATTTCAGAGTGAAAATGGGAGCATGTGACCATAGATTTTGTTTTTGGGCTTCCCCGTTCTCCAGGAGGGAATGATGCGATTTGGGTTATCGTAGACAGGTTGACCAAATCGGTCCACTTTCTACCATTTAAAGTGGGTACGTCTACGGAGAGATTAGCAGAGATGTATGTGCGCTAGATAGTCAGACTGCATGGAGTTCCTGTGAGCATAGTATCAGACCGGGACAATCACTTTACTTCACATTTTTGGAGGAGTCTGCAGGCTAGCTTGGGCACCCAGCTCAAGTTTAGTACTGCATATCACCCGCAGACAGACGGTCAGTCAGAGAGGACCATTCAGACCCGCGAGGATATACTTCGCACTTGTGTTCTAGATTTCAGAGGCTCATGGGAGGATCACTTGCACTTGGTAGATTTTTCTTACAACAACAGCTACCATGCCAGTATCGAGATGTCACCATTTGAGACGTTGTATGGACGGAGGTGTCGAACTCCGTTATCATGGGATGATGTAGGCGAGAGAGCTTTTCTTGGCCCGGAGATGGTGGTGGATACAACGGAGAAGGTCAAGCTCATTAGGGATAGACTTCGGGTGGCGCAGGACAGGCAGCGGCATTGGGCCGATAGCCACCGGAGACCTTTGGAGTTTGAGGTATAGCTTAGAATTTAGATTTTGTTCTTATGTTTGCTTGTGATTGCTTGTTTTAGATTAAGTGCTGAGACCTTGTTTGTGCTAGGTTGGTGATCTGGTGTTCTTGAGGATTTCTCCGACGCGGGGCACTATTCGCTTCGTTGGAGGCGGAAAGATTTGGCCACGTTTCGTCGGACCCTTCAACATCCTTGAGATGGTCGGCGCTGTGGCGTTGTAAAACCCCTATTTAAAAAAAAAAAAATTTTATTTTTTTATTAATTAATAATTTAATTATGGTAATTATGTGCTAAATAGGAGAAATAGATTTTTAATAATTTTTATGTTGGGTGTTCGGGCACTTAGAGGACTTATGGGACCTTCAGGAATTTTTAGGAATTTATTCCATGTAGGAGACCCCTTGAGCTGTTGCTAGCCTAACGATGTACAATACCCTAATCTATAAATTTTCTTATGTGTGAATATATATATATATATACAAATATATATATATGTATATATATATTTAAAGAAAGAAAGCAAAAGTGTTAATAAGAATTTAAATAATACTAATAATAATAATAATGACAATAACTTACTTAGTATACATCCAACCATCCCTTAGTAATTGTTCCAAACTTCCCTTGCCAGCAACTTGTGTTTGGCCGCCCATAGCAAAGCAACCACTTGCAAACACACGTAGACCTTCCACTCAGCGGCCAGGACCCGCCCCCTTAGCCCACGGACAGCGCCCAACTCTCTCTCTCTCTCTCCTTAATATATATATATATTTATATATAATTAGCTCCCAAAAACCCTAACCTATTTCCAGACCTCCCCTTCCCATCTAAGAGCCGTCACCACAGCCAGAGAAGCCTCCCCAAGCCATCCAACCATCCCGTCGACGCCGACATCGCGAACTGCAGTCTCCCACTCGAGGCACCTTCGCTCCGGCGTGAATTCCCGTTGACTCGCTCGACCAAACGCTGTTCCGTTTTCATAGGTATGATCTTCCCTCAACCCTCTCAAATATTTGTTTTATAGTCAACCTCGGAAAACGTGTGCCCCTAGGTGAAAAACAGCGTCCAAAGTTGGACGAGCAGACAGAATTCTGCAATCGCAGAATTCCAGATTGACCACCAATATTGCCGAGTTCGTATCTCCCACCACAGAGATCCGAATTCGGTGATTCCTTTTGATACCTGTAGATTAGATGACCTAGTTTATTTTCTGTATATTAACTTTGTGCTATTAGTTGCTGTGGACAAATATATATTCGTCACAAAACTGCGCGCACCCACTTTTTCCGGTTTTCCAAAAGTTGGAGATCGGAGCGCGCCCCGCCAAACGGGACCGCCCCGCCGTGTGCCAAGTGTACCAAATTGTGCACACATCATAACGGGACACGTGAAAATTCGTGGGGACTGATTCGGACGCGTGAGCGCGCCGGAATCAGGTCGTATCCGCGGACACATCTCGTGTCGCCACTTTTGTGGAACTCGCGTGTATTTTGTGCACGTATGTCAGATTGCGACGAAACTTGTGCCACTGGACTCGTGGTAACGCGCTGGTCCTGTGACCCAATTTTCACGCATTTCTGAGACGGTTGACCAGATCGCCAATTGGCGGGCCCACAGTTGACTTTTTGGACCAAATTTTGTTCGGCTCATCGGAATCCAAATTTGGACATACCGTTGAGTTCGTATTGACATCTAGAGTTGTTTGACCCATAGTTTGTCCCATTTAGAGACTGTTACCCTCGGCACGCTTTTCGGTGCAAAGTGGGCCACACGTGGACCCCACTTTTTCCCGAAATTACCGTTTTGCCCCTGTGTCCAAATTGGACGAAAGGGATGTGCTTTTTAGCTATTTTGCTCATTCTGGGAACGTTGGTGATGTTTATTTCAGCATCCGGAGACGTTCATTCTGAGGCCGTAGCTTCTGACTCTTGGTGTTGACATTGGGACACTATATTTTGCAGCCTTCTTGCCAGGCAAGATACCTTGCCAAATTGTTTACAGTACTTTGCATGCTATTTATATTTCTGTTCATTTATTTTATTTCTGTATAGTTCTTGCATGTGTAGTTTTCCTTTCAGTCATTACTATATATTAGATATGTTGACATACACTTGACACTTAGTATCATAGAGGACAATTATTAGGCGTATGGGCTTTTGACCACTCTGGTAAACCGTAGTATATAGTTCGCACTACGGGCGTGTGTGTCCGCTGGTCGCTACCCCCGCGGTATGTCGATTTCTGGAGTCTCGCTGGTCGCTACCCCCGCGGTATGTCGATTTCTGATGTCCATTGACGTGTGTGTGAGTTGTGAGGTAGATCGAGTAGCCTACCCTTGCCCATACGTCGAAAAGTTGTCCTCACTTGCATTCATATAGATTGTCTTGTACAGCGTACTTATTTATTTTCAAATTATATGCATGTTTACTGTATTCAAGTTGGCTCGTATTTTCTGTATCTTGTTACGTCCCTCTGAGGACCTGGTCCGCTGCCAGGTGTATCTGCTCTTGAGTATTTGCAGGAGTACGGGCCTGGACCTGACGCATTATTTTCTGTCGAGGAGATCTTACCTTCTGAGCATCGTTGATTTTCTGGCGATGGATTCTTTTAGCTGATACACTTCTGTCTTTACATTATTTTATATTGGAGATTTTACACTCCTCTCTCATTTTAGTTTTGGATATAGTCATTGGTAGTGGATTTGTCTCCACCCGACTATTATTGTGGATATTTCAGACTCCTTATTCTAGTTAGTATTTCTTTTCTATGACTTGTTGTGTGGATGAGATTAGCGTATCTGTGACTTGTGACATTATATATACCACATGTGAGTTTATATTCATATTACAGCGTACGTTTGGGTTATGGTTTCCATATATTGGAGTTGCCATATCCATGCGGCTGGCATGCTTACGTGTCCCTAGTCCTACGTATTTGGGACTGGGGCGTGACATGTTTTTGTGGTGGCCCATGCAGGTCGAGTTAGCCGTTTCGGTTACGTCACTGTACCGAGCGGGCCTGTACCTAGGATTAGAATTTTAGATCTCATCCACACTTGACTATAACTTACCTTCCTTCCAACATGTCCTACTTAAGTTCTTGCATCCTGCTTGATTCATGTACTCTTCTTAATCCTTCGTCCATCTCTTGCAGAGAGATGAATTTGCATAACGGGCATGCCGCCACCGGGGACAACACGTCTCCAGGGGACGACGACCAACCACTAGGAGTGACCTCAACGACACCTCTTCTTCCCGGACCGGATGGACCGACTAGCAATCCAACCATCCCATCAACCCCTTCCACGATACCTAATGGGACTTTTCCAGCTCCACTAGCACTGCAAGATGGCCAAGCGCAGCTGTTCCAACTCTTCCAGATGATAATGCAAGAACAGAGGCAGCAAACAGCAGAGCAGAGGCAGCAAACAGCAGAGCAGAGGCTAGAATTTCTGGCAGCACTTGAGAGAATGGCTGCACTAGCCCCTAAACCAACCCAGGCACTAGTTTCAGTACCACAATCTCGGGTTGGTTCAGTCAAGGACTTTGTGCAGATGGGCCCTAAGCCATATAAGGGTAATGAGAGCCCAGAGGAGACCACGAACTGGATTGCCAATACCAAGAAGTTGTTAGAGGCATCACAATTACCTTCTGACTTATGGATGATAGGCGTGAGGACTCAGTTAGAAGGCAACGCGCATCACTGGTGGGAATCAATGGAGCGCCAGTTGGGTACGCGTCAGACTTGGGAACAATTCTTGGAATGCTTTGAGAGGAAGTACTTCCCGGATACTGTAAGGGACGCATTGTACGATCAGTTCCTCCATCTAGAGCAAGGGGACAAGACGGTTGATGAGTATGACGCAGAGTTTAGCCGTCTCAGTAAGTATGGCACAGTCCTAATACCTAATGACTTGGAGAAGGCTAAGAGGTTTCACCGCGGGCTGACTCAGGAGCTCCAGCACTACACTAGCTCCCAGTCCCGGATCTCTTATGCCGAGCTATTGACAGAGGCCAGGATCCAGGAGGCCATCAGCAAGGGAAACGGAATTCAACAGAGAATTTATCAAGGACCAGTAAGGACACAGCAAGGAGGACCCATTCGACACCCTTTGACACGCCAGCAACCAGATAATGTCGCACCATATCCAACCAAGGACCCCCGTACTTGTCACTTTTGTGGTAAGATAGGTCATATTCATAGAGACTGTCATCGTCGATTGGGGCTGTGCATGATATGTGGATCAAGTCACCATCAAACCCGAAGATGTCCTCAGCAGAACCAGAGGTCTATGGCATTAGAATCAGGAACACCGCAAACACCCTCAAGTATAGAAGACCAAAGTGACCCACCACTGCTTCTACAGTCTGCACAAATGGAGGGGACTAGACCCCAGTTGAACAATCAAGGACAAGGTCAAGCACTCATTATGACAAGTATGGGAGAGCAGACACAGGAAGCCGTAGATACAGGTACGACCTTTTAGTTATAATTGTCTTTGCATACTCATAACCCCATTGTGACACAAGATCTTAGATGTACAAATAGCTGTAGAATTTTATATATGGTAGCTTAGCAGTTATGAGGAGGTATGCATATTCTATCCAGATGGCATACACGCGATGCTAATGGATGACGGGAGTAGCAGTAGTAGTATTCTTCCCCTATCCTTATCTCGTCCTCTTGGGTGACTCATTTTCTCCTTTTATATTCATTCCTTATCTCGTGCGTAACTCTTCCTATCATAGTCGTATCTTTCGTGCCATTATGAATTGTTGATTTACGTCAACCTCACCCCTATTTTGTTAGTTAAACATAAAGGTGTTAGTAATGCTTGATAACTAAGGATGAGTTCTTAATATATATATGCACTATAGCAATATCTGTATTCTTTAGTAGTTTAACCCTTAAGTAGCACCATGTAGCCTAGTAGAAATTGTTAGATTATTTGAGCTAGATCATACCCCTAATAGTTAGTCAAGACCTTCAGTGTTCCCTAAAACTTAGACTATGCCTAGGAAAGAGTTGAAGGCACTTGTTACGAACTGATGACTATGATAAATCGCTGGCAAGGTAGCGACAGTTGCCGCCAGATGATTATGGTAGAGTAGTCGAATTACTTGCAGCCATACTGGCCAGGTGGCGAGGCAGTATTAGACTATGATACTTGACGGTTATGGGAAAAAGTCATAGTTATGAGATTCCAGACAGGTATCCCAAGATTCTCGACCCAATAAATATAATTGCCTTACAATCTAGACAATAGCTTCAAAGAAGGTGACCACTAGTAGAATTCTTGTAAGTTGGGTAGTGCAGACAAGTTAGAGGATGATAGAATAGTGTATGGACAATAGATGAGAAAGTATTAGAATGGCAGACCATGAGTTTAAGAGTCCTGCTAGACACCAATGTAGTGTAATAGTTATAGTTATCATTATGAATATGGGTTAGTGTCAATTTCGAGGACGAAATTTTTGTAAGTTGGGTAGAATGTAAAACCCCTATTTAAAAAAAAAAAAAAAATTTATTTTTTTATTAATTAATAATTTAATTATGGTAATTATGTGCTAAATAGGAGAAATAGATTTTTAATAATTTTTATGTTGGGTGTTCGGGCACTTAGAGGACTTATGGGACCTTCAGGAATTTTTAGGAATTTATTCCATGTAGGAGACCCCTTGAGCTGTTGCTAGCCTAACGATGTACAATACCCTAATCTATAAATTTTCTTATGTGTGAATATATATATATATATACAAATATATATATATGTATATATATATTTAAAGAAAGAAAGCAAAAGTGTTAATAAGAATTTAAATAATACTACTAATAATAATAATGACAATAACTTACTTAGTATACATCCAACCATCCCTTAGTAATTGTTCCAAACTTCCCTTGCCAGCAACTTGTGTTTGGCCGCCCATAGCAAAGCAACCACTTGCAAACACACGTAGACCTTCCACTCAGCGGCCAGGACCCGCCCCCTTAGCCCACGGACAGCGCCCAACTCTCTCTCTCTCTCTCCTTAATATATATATATATTTATATATAATTAGCTCCCAAAAACCCTAACCTATTTTCAGACCTCCCCTTCCCATCTAAGAGCCGTCACCACAGCCAGAGAAGCCTCCCCAAGCCATCCAACCATCCCGTCGACGCCGACATCGCGAACTGCAGTCTCCCACTCGAGGCACCTTCGCTCCGGCGTGAATTCCCGTTGACTCGCTCGACCAAACGCTGTTCCGTTTTCATAGGTATGATCTTCCCTCAACCCTCTCAAATATTTGTTTTATAGTCAACCTCGGAAAACGTGTGCCCCTAGGTGAAAAATAGCGTCCAAAGTTGGACGAGCAGACAGAATTCTGCAATCGCAGAATTCCAGATTGACCACCAATATTGCCGAGTTCGTATCTCCCACCACAGAGATCCGAATTCGGTGATTCTTTTTGATACCTGTAGATTAGATGACCTAGTTTATTTTCTGTATATTAACTTTGTGCTATTAGTTGCTGTGGACAAATATATATTCGTCACAAAACTGCGCGCACCCACTTTTTCCGGTTTTCCAAAAGTTGGAGATCGGAGCGCGCCCCGCCAAACGGGACCGCCCCGCCGTGTGCCAAGTGTACCAAATTGTGCACACAGCATAACGGGACACGTGAAAATTCGTGGGGACTGATTCGGACGCGTGAGCGCGCCGGAATCAGGTCGTATCCGCGGACACATCTCGTGTCGCCACTTTTGTGGAACTCGCGTGTATTTTGTGCACGTATGTCAGATTGCGACGAAACTTGTGCCACTGGACTCGTGGTAACGCGCTGGTCCTGTGACCCAATTTTCACGCATTTCTGAGACGGTTGACCAGATCGCCAATTGGCGGGCCCACAGTTGACTTTTTGGACCAAATTTTGTTCGGCTCATCGGAATCCAAATTTGGACATACCGTTGAGTTCGTATTGACATCTAGAGTTGTTTGACCCATAGTTTGTCCCATTTAGAGACTGTTACCCTCGGCACGCTTTTCGGTGCAAAGTGGGCCACACGTGGACCCCACTTTTTCCCGAAATTACCGTTTTGCCCCTGTGTCCAAATTGGACGAAAGGGATGTGCTTTTTAGCTATTTTGCTCATTCTGGGAACGTTGGTGATGTTTATTTCAGCATCCGGAGACGTTCATTCTGAGGCCGTAGCTTCTGACTCTTGGTGTTGACATTGGGACACTATATTTTGCAGCCTTCTTGCCAGGCAAGATACCTTGCCAAATTGTTTACAGTACTTTGCATGCTATTTATATTTCTGTTCATTTATTTTATTTCTGTATAGTTCTTGCATGTGTAGTTTTCCTTTCAGTCATTACTATATATTAGATATGTTGACATACACTTGACACTTAGTATCATAGAGGACAATTATTAGGCGTATGGGCTTTTGACCACTCTGGTAAACCGTAGTATATAGTTCGCACTACGGGCGTGTGTGTCCGCTGGTCGCTACCCCCGCGGTATGTCGATTTCTGGAGTCTCGCTGGTCGCTACCCCCGCGGTATGTCGATTTCTGATGTCCATTGACGTGTGTGTGAGTTGTGAGGTAGATCGAGTAGCCTACCCTTGCCCATACGTCGAAAAGTTGTCCTCACTTGCATTCATATAGATTGTCTTGTACAGCGTACTTATTTATTTTCAAATTATATGCATGTTTACTGTATTCAAGTTGGCTCGTATTTTCTGTATCTTGTTACGTCCCTCTGAGGACCTGGTCCGCTGCCAGGTGTATCTGCTCTTGAGTATTTGCAGGAGTACGGGCCTGGACCTGACGCATTATTTTCTGTCGAGGAGATCTTACCTTCTGAGCATCGTTGATTTTCTGGCGATGGATTCTTTTAGCTGATACACTTCTGTCTTTACATTATTTTATATTGGAGATTTTACACTCCTCTCTCATTTTAGTTTTGGATATAGTCATTGGTAGTGGATTTGTCTCCACCCGACTATTATTGTGGATATTTCAGACTCCTTATTCTAGTTAGTATTTCTTTTCTATGACTTGTTGTGTGGATGAGATTAGCGTATCTGTGACTTGTGACATTATATATACCACATGTGAGTTTATATTCATATTACAGCGTACGTTTGGGTTATGGTTTCCATATATTGGAGTTGCCATATCCATGCGGCTGGCATGCTTACGTGTCCCTAGTCCTACGTATTTGGGACTGGGGCGTGACATGTTTTTGTGGTGGCCCATGCAGGTCGAGTTAGCCGTTTCGGTTACGTCACTGTACCGAGCGGGCCTGTACCTAGGATTAGAATTTTAGATCTCATCCACACTTGACTATAACTTACCTTCCTTCCAATATGTCCTACTTAAGTTCTTGCATCCTGCTTGATTCACGTACTCTTCTTAATCCTTCGTCCATCTCTTGCAGAGAGATGAATTTGCATAACGGGCATGCCGCCACCGGGGACAACACGTCTCCAGGGGACGACGACCAACCACTAGGAGTGACCTCAACGACACCTCTTCTTCCCGGACCGGATGGACCGACTAGCAATCCAACCATCCCATCAACCCCTTCGACGATACCTAATGGGACTTTTCCAGCTCCACTAGCACTGCAAGATGGCCAAGCGCAGCTGTTCCAACTCTTCCAGATGATAATGCAAGAACAGAGGCAGCAAACAGCAGAGCAGAGGCAGCAAACAGCAGAGCAGAGGCTAGAATTTCTGGCAGCACTTGAGAGAATGGCTGCACTAGCCCCTAAACCAACCCAGGCACTAGTTTCAGTACCACAATCTCGGGTTGGTTCAGTCAAGGACTTTGTGCAGATGGGCCCTAAGCCATATAAGGGTAATGAGAGCCCAGAGGAGACCACGAACTGGATTGCCAATACCAAGAAGTTGTTAGAGGCATCACAATTACCTTCTGACTTATGGATGATAGGCGTGAGGACTCAGTTAGAAGGCAACGCGCATCACTGGTGGGAATCAATGGAGCGCCAGTTGGGTACGCGTCAGACTTGGGAACAATTCTTGGAATGCTTTGAGAGGAAGTACTTCCCGGATACTGTAAGGGACGCATTGTACGATCAGTTCCTCCATCTAGAGCAAGGGGACAAGACGGTTGATGAGTATGACGCAGAGTTTAGCCGTCTCAGTAAGTATGGCACAGTCCTAATACCTAATGACTTGGAGAAGGCTAAGAGGTTTCACCGCGGGCTGACTCAGGAGCTCCAGCACTACACTAGCTCCCAGTCCCGGATCTCTTATGCCGAGCTATTGACAGAGGCCAGGATCCAGGAGGCCATCAGCAAGGGAAACGGAATTCAACAGAGAATTTATCAAGGACCAGTAAGGACACAGCAAGGAGGACCCATTCGACACCCTTTGACACGCCAGCAACCAGATAATGTCGCACCATATCCAACCAAGGACCCCCGTACTTGTCACTTTTGTGGTAAGATAGGTCATATTCATAGAGACTGTCATCGTCGATTGGGGCTGTGCATGATATGTGGATCAAGTCACCATCAAACCCGAAGATGTCCTCAGCAGAACCAGAGGTCTATGGCATTAGAATCAGGAACACCGCAAACACCCTCAAGTATAGAAGACCAAAGTGACCCACCACTGCTTCTACAGTCTGCACAAATGGAGGGGACTAGACCCCAGTTGAACAATCAAGGACAAGGTCAAGCACTCATTATGACAAGTATGGGAGAGCAGACACAGGAAGCCGTAGATACAGGTACGACCTTTTAGTTATAATTGTCTTTGCATACTCATAACCCCATTGTGACACAAGATCTTAGATGTACAAATAGCTGTAGAATTTTATATATGGTAGCTTAGCAGTTATGAGGAGGTATGCATATTCTATCCAGATGGCATACACGCGATGCTAATGGATGACGGGAGTAGCAGTAGTAGTATTCTTCCCCTATCCTTATCTCGTCCTCTTGGGTGACTCATTTTCTCCTTTTATATTCATTCCTTATCTCGTGCGTAACTCTTCCTATCATAGTCGTATCTTTCGTGCCATTATGAATTGTTGATTTACGTCAACCTCACCCCTATTTTGTTAGTTAAACATAAAGGTGTTAGTAATGCTTGATAACTAAGGATGAGTTCTTAATATATATATGCACTATAGCAATATCTGTATTCTTTAGTAGTTTAACCCTTAAGTAGCACCATGTAGCCTAGTAGAAATTGTTAGATTATTTGAGCTAGATCATACCCCTAATAGTTAGTCAAGACCTTCAGTGTTCCCTAAAACTTAGACTATGCCTAGGAAAGAGTTGAAGGCACTTGTTACGAACTGATGACTATGATAAATCGCTGGCAAGGTAGCGACAGTTGCCGCCAGATGATTATGGTAGAGTAGTCGAATTACTTGCAGCCATACTGGCCAGGTGGCGAGGCAGTATTAGACTATGATACTTGACGGTTATGGGAAAAAGTCATAGTTATGAGATTCCAGACAGGTATCCCAAGATTCTCGACCCAATAAATATAATTGCCTTACAATCTAGACAATAGCTTCAAAGAAGGTGACCACTAGTAGAATTCTTGTAAGTTGGGTAGTGCAGACAAGTTAGAGGATGATAGAATAGTGTATGGACAATAGATGAGAAAGTATTAGAATGGCAGACCATGAGTTTAAGAGTCCTGCTAGACACCAATGTAGTGTAATAGTTATAGTTATCATTATGAATATGGGTTAGTGTCAATTTCGAGGACGAAATTTTTGTAAGTTGGGTAGAATGTAAAACCCCTATTTAAAAAAAAAAAAAAAATTTATTTTTTTATTAATTAATAATTTAATTATGGTAATTATGTACTAAATAGGAGAAATAGATTTTTAATAATTTTTATGTTGGGTGTTCGGGCACTTAGAGGACTTATGGGACCTTCAGGAATTTTTAGGAATTTATTCCATGTAGGTGTAAACCCCTGATTTTTCCTAATTATTAAATCTTGGATTTTTCCCAATTTTCTGGATTTTTTCGGGAATTTTCTGTAATTAAAATCAAGGTTTTCAATTAATAAAGGATTTTTAATTGTTAATAAATAATATTAAAATATCATGAAAATAACATTTTTGGGTGTAAAATAGAAAACTGGACTTGGGGTAATTTTCTGGGATTTTATTGGGCCTCAGACCTATTTTAAAAGCCTAAAAACTATTTTTATAATTACTTAATTATTTCTGTTATTATATATTTATTATTATTATTATAATTATTATAATTATTATTATTATTATTATTATTATTGTTTTATTATTATCGATTTTTGGTTTTGGGCCCGGCCCAGTGGGCCGAGCCCAGTTGCTGCGAGCCCAGCCCGCTCCCCCGAGTCGGGTCGGGTCGGCCCGCCGCCCGACCCGCACCCGCTAGCCCGCCCCTGTCACCCGGTCTCCCCCACGACTCTGCGATCCCGCCGCCGGCGCCGGAAAACGCGCGCGTCCACGCTCCCCACGTCCGCCTCCTCCTTCGACGGCCACGTCTACCCCGGCTGAGCTCCCTCGACCCTATTTATGGACCGCCCCCTCCGCCTCTTCCTTTCCCCCGAGAAAAACCCTAACCCTAGATCCACTTCTCCGGCGAGGCCGACCTCCGGCGAGCCCCGTCCACCGATCCCGACCGCCTCCTGCACCGCGCGAGGCCCCCAGACCCGCCGTCGACCTCCTCCTCTCCCCTTTCCTTCTCCTCCCCAGGCGGCCAGACCCCCGAGATCTCCTTCCGCGGCTGCTTTCCCCTCCGTCGACGCCGCCGGTGACCTTGCCGCCCCTCGCCTGAGCCGCCGCAGCCCCGGCCCGACCTCGCCGGCCTCCGGCGAGTCCACCCAGCGACGCTTCGACCGACGGCCAGCTTCCCCGAGCCCCGGACACGGCGGCAGGACGCGGGACGCAGCCCGAACGCCCTGGACACGCGTCCAGGACACGGTACGGACACAGAATCGCATATCGGACTCAAATACCCCGATCCCGAGTCCGAGGCCTCCCCTCGGTGCTCCTCCATCAGTTTCCCGGTAGGTGCCCCTTTCTGAACGCACTGTCCCTTCCAAAACCGCTACCCTGTCCGACCGGGACTGACAGAATAAAGCTCTGTCAATCCCGGGATAGCTTAGAATTTGGTAGTTTATAGTTAATTAGTAGATTAAGGATTTTAGTCTTGATTGTTAACTAATTTATGATTTAATACAACGATCCTCACTACGTATATTAATCTTATATATATAATAAAATAAAAACCTTATTAAAATATTACGTAAATTAGTAATTATTTAATAGATAATTTCTGAAATGATTTTAGTATTTAAATGCTAATTAGTAATTATTTAATAGATAATTTCCGAAAGGATTTTTAGTATTTAAATACTAATTAGTAACCATTTAATATATAATTCTGAAATGATTTTCAGTATTCAAAATATAATATGTTAGTATTTAAATAGGTTTTCCAAATATTATTTCTCTTATAAATTAATTGCTAAAAACAAACGATATTATTTTTATTAAAATCGTTCTTTCCTATTATCCTATCAGAAACAAAACGACATTTTACCATAAAATATTTTTTTACGATAAAATAAATAAAGTTTTATTATTATTAAAAAGGGTTTTGTTTTACTAAATCACTAATAATAATTATTATTATTATTTTAATCGATTGTTGGATTTAAATCATTAACTTAGTTAACTAATCAAGACAGATTAAAACCCTTGTTTAATTCTAAAATCAGATTATTAATAATTGTAGGTCCCTGTAACTAAGGTTGAGACCGTCGCGACATCTCACCCGCGTCACCAACCAACTCCAGGCAAGTTTCATATAATTCAAAACCGGTATTTTAGTTGTAATTAAATACGTTGCATGTCATATAGATATATTGGGACGACACTTGACTTCACGGAACCGACTGATTGACTGATTGATTGACTCATTGACTCATTGACTATTGCCTTGGGAACTGGGGAGAAAAGTTAGCACCCGTGGTCAAAGCCCCCTTATTGCCTCATTGTGGATAGCTGAAGTCCAACCTCACTGGACTGACGCCGCACCGTGTTCACGCGAACACAGATTGCCTCCAACCCCAGCCGGCCACGGGATGCTACCTTTCTCAAAACACTTTAGTGATTGTAGTTTGTCATCATTGCTTCATCGACATTTACTGTTCTTGTCTCATATTTGTTGCATACAAAAATATAAATATTGTTCAGAACTATTTCATTGCATCATTTTAATTATTATTAAGATGCTGGAATTGGATATATGTTCTTGCTCCCTCCTGACTGGAGATTAACAATTTTAGGTGATTGCGGTGACGATGATGAGTATGATACCTTTTATGGTCCGGACCAGAGTACTGAAGCCCTAGCGGAACCTAGCCAGGAGGCCGATGTTTAGTTGTTCCCCTTTTATTTCCAAATTGTAATAATCAGGGTTGAAGTAATAACCCTGGACCATGTTTTGTTTGATCTTTGATTGTAAATGAATATTTCTCTTCCTGACTTAGCAATAAAATATTGAATTTCCTTCATGTATTCTGGATGTCTGTGTGTTACTACGGATTGATACAGCTTACTGCCGCCGTCTCACAACGGTGCAGGCTGGGCATGATCCGACTGGACCCAGATTATTGGGATCGGGTCGTGACATGTTTTCAGTGGTGGCCCATGCAGGTCTAGTTTACAACCTTTGGTCTAGTCAACTTAGGCTAGCCAAACAAACCGACTTGCCTTTGACTTTAGGTTTAGTATGACTTTAGGAAAACAGACTCTAGAAACAATTAGAACACTTAGAATTCTTGAGAAAATTTCAATCTGTCACATCATAGGACCAAATTCTTCTATCTATACATATGTACAATTATTTTTGCTTGCTTATAGAACATAGGTTACATTGCTTATGCTTGCTTCCTAAACCTTCCAGAAGATGGCACGAGGGAAGACAACCCGTTCCGGCCCAGCCGAAGAAGAGGCTTCGTCTTCTGAGCACACCCCGAATCAAGCTCAGTCAGACCCCTCTCCGTTGCAGCTCACAGATCGCCCCCATGCTGCAAGAGCTCCCCGAGCTGCCTACACTTCAGTAGTGCATGCAGCTCCACCCATTCCTCCCAGGACCACATCGATTCCAGCCGATGTGACTCCTCCTGTTGCACCACCTGTGCCAGTGGACCCCGCTGAACTCGTAGGCCTGCTACGAGGAGTTCTTGAAGCCCAGAGGGCCCAAGCTGAAGCAAATCGCGAGCAGACCGCGATTATGAGAGAGGGCATGGAGAACGCCCATAATGTAGCCATGGCAGCGCTAGGAACATCCCGGTCAGAACAGGAGCCTGCCAAGGTAATTAAGGATTTAAAAGCTTGGATTCCACTAATGAATTTCTAGTCTAACCACAAACCTGTTATCCAGGTAAAGGTTGGAACTGTAGAAAACTTTAAGAAGTTGGACCCGCGTCCCTTCAAGGGGACCGAAGGCATCATCTATGCAGACGAGTGGCTAGATGATATGGAGCGACTCCTCAGCGTCGCTCGACTCCCAGACGACCTCATGGTTGAGGCCGTAGCACTCCAGCTGAGAGACTTGGCCAACATTTGGTACCGCAACGAGCCAAGATTTCGAGCTGGAGGGATTTCCTGGCGGCTATTCAAGAAGCAGTTCAAGCGGAAGATCTTCCAGAGGCTGCCCTCGAAGCTATGGGAAGGCAGTTTCAAGATCTGAAGCAAGGAGACCGCACAATTGAAGAATATGCGGCTGAGTTCAACAGGCTTGGCAGGTTTGCAAGCCACCTGGTGGACAACCCTGTAGAACGTGCTAAGAAGTTCCGGCACGGACTACGTGAAGAGATCCGCACCTTAGTAGCTGCTAACGGTGCGAAGACTTATGACAAGATGTTGAAGGTGGCCCAAGATGTAGAGGCCAGTGCACCTGCTCGACCCAAGAGGGAGCATCCAGGGTCAAGCAACAGCTATCAGGGCAACAACAAGAGGCACAGCAACAACAACAATAGGCCCTCCTATCCCCAGCAGTCCCAGCAACAACAGCCAGCAGCGGCCAACAAAGCGCATCAGTACAACCAACCAAAGGCGGTCAACTGCGTCTACTGCAAAAGGCCAGGTCATACCGCCGAGATCTGCCGGAAGAAATTGGGACACTGCCTTGCTTGTGGATCTGCCACCCATCAAGTAAAGGACTGCCCCACAGCATACAACAAAACTGGAGCTGGACAGCAGAGAGGTCCACTGCCTACCCAGCAGCAGCGCTACAACCAGCACAGAGCCGGGCAAGCTTTTGCCTTGACTGTGGAAGAGCCAGAAGCTGAACCCGAGACGGAAGGAGATGTCATCGCAGGTTCCATTCTACTTCATTCGCACCCTGCCTTAGCATTATTTGATTCTGGAGCATCACACAGTTTTATATCTGCAAACTTCATTTCTGCACACCATCTAGTCACTGGCATAAGTAAGATAATCTGTAGAGTTATGACTGGTGGAGGACCAATACCCATTAGTGAGACTTGTAGCTGCCCAGTCACTATCTCAGGACATGAGTTTCAGACTCAGTTCCTAATAATGCCTCTGCCAAACTATGACGTAGTCTTGGGCATGGATTGGCTTAGTCAACATCATGCTCTGATAGACTGTCGAGAAGGCTGCGTAACTCTAGATCCACCTGGAGGACCTAAACTCAAAGTGATTCGAGCACCTGAAGGCGTGGAATGTGTGTCCTACACATCCATCACTGAAGAAACCGGACCCCCTCATCCTCTCATAGCGGAGTTTATAGACGTCTTCCCAGACAATCTTCCAGGGCTACCCCCTGATCGAGATGTGGAATTCTCGATCGATCTTATACCTGGCGCAGCACCAATCTCCCAACGCTGCTACCGAGTGAATCCCAAGGAGTCCAAGGAAATGAAAGACCAAATTGACGAGCTTCAGGCGCAAGGATTCATCAGGACCGGTGCCTCACCCTGGGGTGCACCAGTCTTGTTTGTACCCAAGAAGGATGGGACAGTTAGAATGTGCATAGACTACCGGGCATTGAACAACATCACTATCAAGAACAAGTACCCGCTGCCCCGGATCGACGATCTCTTCGACCAGCTGAGTGGAGCTAAGGTTTTCTCGAAGATAGACCTCAGATCGGGTTACCATCAAATCAAGGTGAGGAAGGAAGATATTCCAAAGACGGCATTCAACACCAAGTATGGACAATTTGAATTCTTGGTCATGCCCTTTGGTCTTACCAATGCCCCAGCAGTGTTCATGAATCTCATGAACAAGGTCTTCCACAAATACCTGGACCAGTTTGTCGTTGTCTTCATTGACGACATTCTGATCTATTCGAAGACCAAGGAAGAACACGAGCAGCATTTGAGGATAGTTTTGGAAACCCTCAGAAAGGAGAAGCTATATGGAAAATTGTCCAAGTGTGAATTCTTCTTAGACAAGGTGGACTTTCTCGGCCACGTTGTCACAGGAGAAGGCATATCAGTGGACCCCAAGAAGATAGCTGCCGTGGAAACATGGAATACTCCCAGGTCAGTTGCAGAGATCAGAAGCTTCTTGGGCTTAGCTGGATATTACAGAAAATTCGTGAAGGACTTTGCAAAGATTGCTGAGCCCATGACCAAGCTAACCAGGAAGAATGAAGAGTTCGTCTGGACCGAAGCGTGCCAGGCGTCATTTGAAGAGCTGAAGAGAAGGCTAACAACAGCACCAATTTTGTCGCTACCCTCAGGATCAGGAGGATTCTCAATTTATAGCGACGCGTCCGGCAAAGGATTAGGATGTGTGCTCCAGCAACATGGAAAGGTAATTGCTTATGCTTCCCGGCAATTACGGACTCATGAGAAGAACTACCCGACACATGACCTGGAGCTAGCAGCAGTCATCTTCGCCTTGAAGCTGTGGAAGCACTACCTGTACGGCGAAAGAGTAGAGATATACACGGACCACAAAAGTCTCAAGTATGTCTTTACACAGAAGGAGCTCAACATGCGTCAGAGACGATGGTTGGAGCTCATGAAGGACTTTGATATCAGCCTACAGTACCATCCCGGAAAGGCTAATGTGGTCGCCGACGCACTTAGTCGATATCCGATGGCGATGTTCTTGACAACCGATCGGTACCTACTGGAGGACATGGAGAAGCTGGGTTTAGAACTCGTATTGCCTGCAGAGGAAATGAAGAAGCTTGGACGGGGAGCAATAGTACCCGGCGTTGACTTCCCCATGATGCATTTGCAAGTGCAGTCTAGCTTGATAGACAAAATCAAGGAGACTCAATTCGAGGACGGAGCATTGTGCAAGCTCAGGAACCAAGTGTTAGCTGGCACACTGGAGGGATTCTCTATTTCAGACGACGGAACACTGAGGAATGGCACCAGACTTTGTGTACCTGCTGGTGAATTGAGGGAGCAGCTGATGCAGGAAGCGCATCGCTCACAGTATTCCATCCACCCTGGAGCAAATAAGATGTACCGAGATATACGGGAGCACGTATGGTGGTATGGAATGAAGAAGGATGTCTCAAAATTCGTTGGCAGATGCTTGATCTGCCAGCAGGTGAAAGCAGATAGACAAAGACCAGCAGGACTTCTTCAGCCACTGCCCATTCCAGAATGGAAATGGGAGCACATCACTATGGATTTTGTGTCCGGATTGCCTCGATCCCAAGGAGGGAAGGACGCTATTTGGGTGATCGTAGACAGATTGACTAAGTCTGCCCACTTCATTCCCTTCAAGGTTGGTTTATCCACCGAGAAGTTAGCTGCCCTATACATGAGGCAAATCGTCCGGATACATGGAGTTCCTGTGAGCATTGTATCAGACCGAGACAGCCGCTTTACTTCTCACTTCTGGAAGAGCTTGCAAGAGAGTCTGGGGACCCAACTGAAGTTCAGCACTGCATATCACCCACAGACTGACGGACAGTCAGAGAGAACCATCCAGACGTTAGAGGATATGCTGAGATCTTGCGTCCTGGATTTTGGAGGATCATGGGAGGACCACCTACACTTGGTAGAGTTCGCTTACAACAACAGCTACCAGGCCAGCATCGGCATGACTCCTTTTGAGGCTCTGTATGGACGTCGTTGCCGCACTCCCTTGGCTTGGGACGACGTAGGAGAACGAGTCATGCTGGGACCTGAGATGATTACAGATGCGGCTGAAAAAGTCAAGGTGATCAGAGACAGACTTCGGGTGGCTCAAGATCGTCAGAAACATTGGGCGGACAGCCGTCGCCGACTTGTGGAGTTCGAAGCAGGTGATAGTGTCTTCGTCAAGATCTCCCCCACCAGAGGAACTATCCGTTTTGGCAGAGCTGGAAAACTTAGTCCCAGGTATATCGGCCCATTCGAGGTATTGAGCAGAGTTGGAGAGGTGGCATACAGAGTGGCGTTACCACCTAATCTTGAAGGCGTACACAACGTCTTCCATGTATCGCAGCTGAGGCGTTACATTCCGGACCCGAGCCACATCCTGGATCATTCAGAGTTGGAGATTGGACCAAGTCTTACAGTACCAGAGCAGCCAGTAAGGATCATAGACCGTATGGAAAAGCAGTTGCGGAACACCGTGATTCCACTGGTCAAGGTTCAGTGGCTCCACCACTCCCCAAGCGAATCCACCTGGGAACGAGAGGCTGAGATGAAGCAGAAGTACCCTCACCTGTTTTAAGGCATGTTTACCCTTGTTTCTCCCTTCAATTGTAGTAAATTTCGAGGACGAAATTTTTATAAGTTGGGTAGGTTGTAAACCCCTGATTTTTCCTAATTATTAAATCTTGGATTTTTCCCAATTTTCTGGATTTTTTCGGGAATTTTCTGTAATTAAAATCAAGGTTTTCAATTAATAAAGGATTTTTAATTGTTAATAAATAATATTAAAATATCATGAAAATAACATTTTTGGGTGTAAAATAGAAAACTGGACTTGGGGTAATTTTCTGGGATTTTATTGGGCCTCAGACCTATTTTAAAAGCCTAAAAACTATTTTTATAATTACTTAATTATTTCTGTTATTATATATTTATTATTATTATTATAATTATTATTATTATTATTATTGTTTTATTATTATCGATTTTTGGTTTTGGGCCCGGCCCAGTGGGCCGAGCCCAGTTGCTGCGAGCCCAGCCCGCTCCCCCGAGTCGGGTCGGGTCGGCCCGCCGCCCGACCCGCACCCGCTAGCCCGCCCCTGTCACCCGGTCTCCCCCACGACTCTGCGATCCCGCCGCCGGCGCCGGAAAACGCGCGCGTCCACGCTCCCCACGTCCGCCTCCTCCTTCGACGGCCACGTCTACCCCGGCTGAGCTCCCTCGACCCTATTTATGGACCGCCCCCTCCGCCTCTTCCTTTCCCCCGAGAAAAACCCTAACCCTAGATCCACTTCTCCGGCGAGGCCGACCTCCGGCGAGCCCCGTCCACCGATCCCGACCGCCTCCTGCACCGCGCGAGGCCCCCAGACCCGCCGTCGACCTCCTCCTCTCCCCTTTCCTTCTCCTCCCCAGGCGGCCAGACCCCCGAGATCTCCTTCCGCGGCTGCTTTCCCCTCCGTCGACGCCGCCGGTGACCTTGCCGCCCCTCGCCTGAGCCGCCGCAGCCCCGGCCCGACCTCGCCGGCCTCCGGCGAGTCCACCCAGCGACGCTTCGACCGACGGCCAGCTTCCCCGAGCCCCGGACACGGCGGCAGGACGCGGGACGCAGCCCGAACGCCCTGGACACGCGTCCAGGACACGGTACGGACACAGAATCGCATATCGGACTCAAATACCCCGATCCCGAGTCCGAGGCCTCCCCTCGGTGCTCCTCCATCAGTTTCCCGGTAGGTGCCCCTTTCTGAACGCACTGTCCCTTCCAAAACCGCTACCCTGTCCGACCGGGACTGACAGAATAAAGCTCTGTCAATCCCGGGATAGCTTAGAATTTGGTAGTTTATAGTTAATTAGTAGATTAAGGATTTTAGTCTTGATTGTTAACTAATTTATGATTTAATACAACGATCCTCACTACGTATATTAATCTTATATATATAATAAAATAAAAACCTTATTAAAATATTACGTAAATTAGTAATTATTTAATAGATAATTTCTAAAATGATTTTAGTATTTAAATGCTAATTAGTAATTATTTAATAGATAATTTCCGAAAGGATTTTTAGTATTTAAATACTAATTAGTAACCATTTAATATATAATTCTGAAATGATTTTCAGTATTCAAAATATAATATGTTAGTATTTAAATAGGTTTTCCAAATATTATTTCTCTTATAAATTAATTGCTAAAAACAAACGATATTATTTTTATTAAAATCGTTCTTTCCTATTATCCTATCAGAAACAAAACGACATTTTACCATAAAATATTTTTTTACGATAAAATAAATAAAGTTTTATTATTATTAAAAAGGGTTTTGTTTTACTAAATCACTAATAATAATTATTATTATTATTTTAATCGATTGTTGGATTTAAATCATTAACTTAGTTAACTAATCAAGACAGATTAAAACCCTTGTTTAATTCTAAAATCAGATTATTAATAATTGTAGGTCCCTGTAACTAAGGTTGAGACCGTCGCGACATCTCACCCGCGTCACCAACCAACTCCAGGCAAGTTTCATATAATTCAAAACCGGTATTTTAGTTGTAATTAAATACGTTGCATGTCATATAGATATATTGGGACGACACTTGACTTCACGGAACCGACTGATTGACTGATTGATTGACTCATTGACTCATTGACTATTGCCTTGGGAACTGGGGAGAAAAGTTAGCACCCGTGGTCAAAGCCCCCTTATTGCCTCATTGTGGATAGCTGAAGTCCAACCTCACTGGACTGACGCCGCACCGTGTTCACGCGAACACAGATTGCCTCCAACCCCAGCCGGCCACGGGATGCTACCTTTCTCAAAACACTTTAGTGATTGTAGTTTGTCATCATTGCTTCATCGACATTTACTGTTCTTGTCTCATATTTGTTGCATACAAAAATATAAATATTGTTCAGAACTATTTCATTGCATCATTTTAATTATTATTAAGATGCTGGAATTGGATATATGTTCTTGCTCCCTCCTGACTGGAGATTAACAATTTTAGGTGATTGCGGTGACGATGATGAGTATGATACCTTTTATGGTCCGGACCAGAGTACTGAAGCCCTAGCGGAACCTAGCCAGGAGGCCGATGTTTAGTTGTTCCCCTTTTATTTCCAAATTGTAATAATCAGGGTTGAAGTAATAACCCTGGACCATGTTTTGTTTGATCTTTGATTGTAAATGAATATTTCTCTTCCTGACTTAGCAATAAAATATTGAATTTCCTTCATGTATTCTGGATGTCTGTGTGTTACTACGGATTGATACAGCTTACTGCCGCCGTCTCACAACGGTGCAGGCTGGGCATGATCCGACTGGACCCAGATTATTGGGATCGGGTCGTGACAGTAGGAGACCCCTTGAGCTGTTGCTAGCCTAACGATGTACAATACCCTAATCTATAAATTTTCTTATGTGTGAATATATATATATATATACAAATATATATATATGTATATATATATTTAAAGAAAGAAAGCAAAAGTGTTAATAAGAATTTAAATAATACTACTAATAATAATAATGACAATAACTTACTTAGTATACATCCAACCATCCCTTAGTAATTGTTCCAAACTTCCCTTGCCAGCAACTTGTGTTTGGCCGCCCATAGCAAAGCAACCACTTGCAAACACACGTAGACCTTCCACTCAGCGGCCAGGACCCGCCCCCTTAGCCCACGGACAGCGCCCAACTCTCTCTCTCTCTCTCCTTAATATATATATATATTTATATATAATTAGCTCCCAAAAACCCTAACCTATTTTCAGACCTCCCCTTCCCATCTAAGAGCCGTCACCACAGCCAGAGAAGCCTCCCCAAGCCATCCAACCATCCCGTCGACGCCGACATCGCGAACTGCAGTCTCCCACTCGAGGCACCTTCGCTCCGGCGTGAATTCCCGTTGACTCGCTCGACCAAACGCTGTTCCGTTTTCATAGGTATGATCTTCCCTCAACCCTCTCAAATATTTGTTTTATAGTCAACCTCGGAAAACGTGTGCCCCTAGGTGAAAAATAGCGTCCAAAGTTGGACGAGCAGACAGAATTCTGCAATCGCAGAATTCCAGATTGACCACCAATATTGCCGAGTTCGTATCTCCCACCACAGAGATCCGAATTCGGTGATTCTTTTTGATACCTGTAGATTAGATGACCTAGTTTATTTTCTGTATATTAACTTTGTGCTATTAGTTGCTGTGGACAAATATATATTCGTCACAAAACTGCGCGCACCCACTTTTTCCGGTTTTCCAAAAGTTGGAGATCGGAGCGCGCCCCGCCAAACGGGACCGCCCCGCCGTGTGCCAAGTGTACCAAATTGTGCACACAGCATAACGGGACACGTGAAAATTCGGGGGACTGATTCGGATGCGTGAGCGCGCCGGAATCAGGTCCTCGCGGACCATCGTGTCTCTTGGACTGCCCTAGTGGGCGTGCGGGGAATAAGGTCGTTTTCCGCGGACAATTCTTTGTTTTGTTTGCACTTTTGTGGAACTTTTGTTTTTGTTATTTTTGTGCACGTATGTCAGATTGCGACGAAACTTGTGCCACTGGACTCGTGGTAACGCGCTGGTCCTGTGACCCAATTTTCACGCATTTCTGAGACGGTTGACCAGATCGCCAATTGGCGGGCCCACAGTTGACTTTTTGGACCAAATTTTGTTCGGCTCATCGGAATCCAAATTTGGACATACCGTTGAGTTCGTATTGACATCTAGAGTTGTTTGACCCATAGTTTGTCCCATTTAGAGACTGTTACCCTCGGCACGCTTTTCGGTGCAAAGTGGGCCACACGTGGACCCCACTTTTTCCCGAAATTACCGTTTTGCCCCTGTGTCCAAATTGGACGAAAGGGATGTGCTTTTTAGCTATTTTGCTCATTCTGGGAACGTTGGTGATGTTTATTTCAGCATCCGGAGACGTTCATTCTGAGGCCGTAGCTTCTGACTCTTGGTGTTGACATTGGGACACTATATTTTGCAGCCTTCTTGCCAGGCAAGATACCTTGCCAAATTGTTTACAGTACTTTGCATGCTATTTATATTTCTGTTCATTTATTTTATTTCTGTATAGTTCTTGCATGTGTAGTTTTCCTTTCAGTCATTACTATATATTAGATATGTTGACATACACTTGACACTTAGTATCATAGAGGACAATTATTAGGCGTATGGGCTTTTGACCACTCTGGTAAACCGTAGTATATAGTTCGCACTACGGGCGTGTGTGTCCGCTGGTCGCTACCCCCGCGGTATGTCGATTTCTGGAGTCTCGCTGGTCGCTACCCCCGCGGTATGTCGATTTCTGATGTCCATTGACGTGTGTGTGAGTTGTGAGGTAGATCGAGTAGCCTACCCTTGCCCATACGTCGAAAAGTTGTCCTCACTTGCATTCATATAGATTGTCTTGTACAGCGTACTTATTTATTTTCAAATTATATGCATGTTTACTGTATTCAAGTTGGCTCGTATTTTCTGTATCTTGTTACGTCCCTCTGAGGACCTGGTCCGCTGCCAGGTGTATCTACTCTTGAGTATTTGCAGGAGTACGAGCCTGGACCTGACGCATTATTTTCTGTCGAGGAGATCTTACCTTCTGAGCATCGTTGATTTTCTGGCGATGGATTCTTTTAGCTGATACACTTCTGTCTTTACATTATTTTATATTGGAGATTTTACACTCCTCTCTCATTTTAGTTTTGGATATAGTCATTGGTAGTGGATTTGTCTCCACCCGACTATTATTGTGGATATTTCAGACTCCTTATTCTAGTTAGTATTTCTTTTCTATGACTTGTTGTGTGGATGAGATTAGCGTATCTGTGACTTGTGACATTATATATACCACATGTGAGTTTATATTCATATTACAGCGTACGTTTGGGTTATGGTTTCCATATATTGGAGTTGCCATATCCATGCGGCTGGCATGCTTACGTGTCCCTAGTCCTACGTATTTGGGACTGGGGCGTGACATGTTTTTGTGGTGGCCCATGCAGGTCGAGTTAGCCGTTTCGGTTACGTCACTGTACCGAGCGGGCCTGTACCTAGGATTAGAATTTTAGATCTCATCCACACTTGACTATAACTTACCTTCCTTCCAATATGTCCTACTTAAGTTCTTGCATCCTGCTTGATTCATGTACTCTTCTTAATCCTTCGTCCATCTCTTGCAGAGAGATGAATTTGCATAACGGGCATGCCGCCACCGGGGACAACACGTCTCCAGGGGACGACGACCAACCACTAGGAGTGACCTCAACGACACCTCTTCTTCCCGGACCGGATGGACCGACTAGCAATCCAACCATCCCATCAACCCCTTCGACGATACCTAATGGGACTTTTCCAGCTCCACTAGCACTGCAAGATGGCCAAGCGCAGCTGTTCCAACTCTTCCAGATGATAATGCAAGAACAGAGGCAGCAAACAGCAGAGCAGAGGCTAGAATTTCTGGCAGCACTTGAGAGAATGGCTGCACTAGCCCCTAAACCAACCCAGGCACTAGTTTCAGTACCACAATCTCGGGTTGGTTCAGTCAAGGACTTTGTGCAGATGGGCCCTAAGCCATATAAGGGTAATGAGAGCCCAGAGGAGACCACGAACTGGATTGCCAATACCAAGAAGTTGTTAGAGGCATCACAATTACCTTCTGACTTATGGATGATAGGCGTGAGGACTCAGTTAGAAGGCAACGCGCATCACTGGTGGGAATCAATGGAGCGCCAGTTGGGTACGCGTCAGACTTGGGAACAATTCTTGGAATGCTTTGAGAGGAAGTACGTTGATGAGTATGACGCAGAGTTTAGCCGTCTCAGTAAGTATGGCACAGTCCTAATACCTAATGACTTGGAGAAGGCTAAGAGGTTTCACCGCGGGCTGACTCAGGAGCTCCAGCACTACACTAGCTCCCAGTCCCGGATCTCTTATGCCGAGCTATTGACAGAGGCCAGGATCCAGGAGGCCATCAGCAAGGGAAACGGAATTCAACAGAGAATTTATCAAGGACCAGTAAGGACACAGCAAGGAGGACCCATTCGACACCCTTTGACACGCCAGCAACCAGATAATGTCGCACCATATCCAACCAAGGACCCCCGTACTTGTCACTTTTGTGGTAAGATAGGTCATATTCATAGAGACTGTCATCGTCGATTGGGGCTGTGCATGATATGTGGATCAAGTCACCATCAAACCCGAAGATGTCCTCAGCAGAACCAGAGGTCTATGGCATTAGAATCAGGAACACCGCAAACACCCTCAAGTATAGAAGACCAAAGTGACCCACCACTGCTTCTACAGTCTGCACAAATGGAGGGGACTAGACCCCAGTTGAACAATCAAGGACAAGGTCAAGCACTCATTATGACAAGTATGGGAGAGCAGACACAGGAAGCCGTAGATACAGGTACGACCTTTTAGTTATAATTGTCTTTGCATACTCATAACCCCATTGTGACACAAGATCTTAGATGTACAAATAGCTGTAGAATTTTATATATGGTAGCTTAGCAGTTATGAGGAGGTATGCATATTCTATCCAGATGGCATACACGCGATGCTAATGGATGACGGGAGTAGCAGTAGTAGTATTCTTCCCCTATCCTTATCTCGTCCTCTTGGGTGACTCATTTTCTCCTTTTATATTCATTCCTTATCTCGTGCGTAACTCTTCCTATCATAGTCGTATCTTTCGTGCCATTATGAATTGTTGATTTACGTCAACCTCACCCCTATTTTGTTAGTTAAACATAAAGGTGTTAGTAATGCTTGATAACTAAGGATGAGTTCTTAATATATATATGCACTATAGCAATATCTGTATTCTTTAGTAGTTTAACCCTTAAGTAGCACCATGTAGCCTAGTAGAAATTGTTAGATTATTTGAGCTAGATCATACCCCTAATAGTTAGTCAAGACCTTCAGTGTTCCCTAAAACTTAGACTATGCCTAGGAAAGAGTTGAAGGCACTTGTTACGAACTGATGACTATGATAAATCGCTGGCAAGGTAGCGACAGTTGCCGCCAGATGATTATGGTAGAGTAGTCGAATTACTTGCAGCCATACTGGCCAGGTGGCGAGGCAGTATTAGACTATGATACTTGACGGTTATGGGAAAAAGTCATAGTTATGAGATTCCAGACAGGTATCCCAAGATTCTCGACCCAATAAATATAATTGCCTTACAATCTAGACAATAGCTTCAAAGAAGGTGACCACTAGTAGAATTCTTGTAAGTTGGGTAGTGCAGACAAGTTAGAGGATGATAGAATAGTGTATGGACAATAGATGAGAAAGTATTAGAATGGCAGACCATGAGTTTAAGAGTCCTGCTAGACACCAATGTAGTGTAATAGTTATAGTTATCATTATGAATATGGGTTAGTGTCAATTTCGAGGACGAAATTTTTGTAAGTTGGGTAGAATGTAAAACCCCTATTTAAAAAAAAAAAAAAATTTTTATTTTTTTATTAATTAATAATTTAATTATGGTAATTATGTACTAAATAGGAGAAATAGATTTTTAATAATTTTTATGTTGGGTGTTCGGGCACTTAGAGGACTTATGGGACCTTCAGGAATTTTTAGGAATTTATTCCATGTAGGTGTAAACCCCTGATTTTTCCTAATTATTAAATCTTGGATTTTTCCCAATTTTCTGGATTTTTTCGGGAATTTTCTGTAATTAAAATCAAGGTTTTCAATTAATAAAGGATTTTTAATTGTTAATAAATAATATTAAAATATCATGAAAATAACATTTTTGGGTGTAAAATAGAAAACTGGACTTGGGGTAATTTTCTGGGATTTTATTGGGCCTCAGACCTATTTTAAAAGCCTAAAAACTATTTTTATAATTACTTAATTATTTCTGTTATTATATATTTATTATTATTATTATAATTATTATTATTATTATTATTATTGTTTTATTATTATCGATTTTTGGTTTTGGGCCCGGCCCAGTGGGCCGAGCCCAGTTGCTGCGAGCCCAGCCCGCTCCCCCGAGTCGGGTCGGGTCGGCCCGCCGCCCGACCCGCACCCGCTAGCCCGCCCCTGTCACCCGGTCTCCCCCACGACTCTGCGATCCCGCCGCCGGCGCCGGAAAACGCGCGCGTCCACGCTCCCCACGTCCGCCTCCTCCTTCGACGGCCACGTCTACCCCGGCTGAGCTCCCTCGACCCTATTTATGGACCGCCCCCTCCGCCTCTTCCTTTCCCCCGAGAAAAACCCTAACCCTAGATCCACTTCTCCGGCGAGGCCGACCTCCGGCGAGCCCCGTCCACCGATCCCGACCGCCTCCTGCACCGCGCGAGGCCCCCAGACCCGCCGTCGACCTCCTCCTCTCCCCTTTCCTTCTCCTCCCCAGGCGGCCAGACCCCCGAGATCTCCTTCCGCGGCTGCTTTCCCCTCCGTCGACGCCGCCGGTGACCTTGCCGCCCCTCGCCTGAGCCGCCGCAGCCCCGGCCCGACCTCGCCGGCCTCCGGCGAGTCCACCCAGCGACGCTTCGACCGACGGCCAGCTTCCCCGAGCCCCGGACACGGCGGCAGGACGCGGGACGCAGCCCGAACGCCCTGGACACGCGTCCAGGACACGGTACGGACACAGAATCGCATATCGGACTCAAATACCCCGATCCCGAGTCCGAGGCCTCCCCTCGGTGCTCCTCCATCAGTTTCCCGGTAGGTGCCCCTTTCTGAACGCACTGTCCCTTCCAAAACCGCTACCCTGTCCGACCGGGACTGACAGAATAAAGCTCTGTCAATCCCGGGATAGCTTAGAATTTGGTAGTTTATAGTTAATTAGTAGATTAAGGATTTTAGTCTTGATTGTTAACTAATTTATGATTTAATACAACGATCCTCACTACGTATATTAATCTTATATATATAATAAAATAAAAACCTTATTAAAATATTACGTAAATTAGTAATTATTTAATAGATAATTTCTGAAATGATTTTAGTATTTAAATGCTAATTAGTAATTATTTAATAGATAATTTCCGAAAGGATTTTTAGTATTTAAATACTAATTAGTAACCATTTAATATATAATTCTGAAATGATTTTCAGTATTCAAAATATAATATGTTAGTATTTAAATAGGTTTTCCAAATATTATTTCTCTTATAAATTAATTGCTAAAAACAAACGATATTATTTTTATTAAAATCGTTCTTTCCTATTATCCTATCAGAAACAAAACGACATTTTACCATAAAATATTTTTTTACGATAAAATAAATAAAGTTTTATTATTATTAAAAAGGGTTTTGTTTTACTAAATCACTAATAATAATTATTATTATTATTTTAATCGATTGTTGGATTTAAATCATTAACTTAGTTAACTAATCAAGACAGATTAAAACCCTTGTTTAATTCTAAAATCAGATTATTAATAATTGTAGGTCCCTGTAACTAAGGTTGAGACCGTCGCGACATCTCACCCGCGTCACCAACCAACTCCAGGCAAGTTTCATATAATTCAAAACCGGTATTTTAGTTGTAATTAAATACGTTGCATGTCATATAGATATATTGGGACGACACTTGACTTCACGGAACCGACTGATTGACTGATTGATTGACTCATTGACTCATTGACTATTGCCTTGGGAACTGGGGAGAAAAGTTAGCACCCGTGGTCAAAGCCCCCTTATTGCCTCATTGTGGATAGCTGAAGTCCAACCTCACTGGACTGACGCCGCACCGTGTTCACGCGAACACAGATTGCCTCCAACCCCAGCCGGCCACGGGATGCTACCTTTCTCAAAACACTTTAGTGATTGTAGTTTGTCATCATTGCTTCATCGACATTTACTGTTCTTGTCTCATATTTGTTGCATACAAAAATATAAATATTGTTCAGAACTATTTCATTGCATCATTTTAATTATTATTAAGATGCTGGAATTGGATATATGTTCTTGCTCCCTCCTGACTGGAGATTAACAATTTTAGGTGATTGCGGTGACGATGATGAGTATGATACCTTTTATGGTCCGGACCAGAGTACTGAAGCCCTAGCGGAACCTAGCCAGGAGGCCGATGTTTAGTTGTTCCCCTTTTATTTCCAAATTGTAATAATCAGGGTTGAAGTAATAACCCTGGACCATGTTTTGTTTGATCTTTGATTGTAAATGAATATTTCTCTTCCTGACTTAGCAATAAAATATTGAATTTCCTTCATGTATTCTGGATGTCTGTGTGTTACTACGGATTGATACAGCTTACTGCCGCCGTCTCACAACGGTGCAGGCTGGGCATGATCCGACTGGACCCAGATTATTGGGATCGGGTCGTGACATGTTTTCAGTGGTGGCCCATGCAGGTCTAGTTTACAACCTTTGGTCTAGTCAACTTAGGCTAGCCAAACAAACCGACTTGCCTTTGACTTTAGGTTTAGTATGACTTTAGGAAAACAGACTCTAGAAACAATTAGAACACTTAGAATTCTTGAGAAAATTTCAATCTGTCACATCATAGGACCAAATTCTTCTATCTATACATATGTACAATTATTTTTGCTTGCTTATAGAACATAGGTTACATTGCTTATGCTTGCTTCCTAAACCTTCCAGAAGATGGCACGAGGGAAGACAACCCGTTCCGGCCCAGCCGAAGAAGAGGCTTCGTCTTCTGAGCACACCCCGAATCAAGCTCAGTCAGACCCCTCTCCGTTGCAGCTCACAGATCGCCCCCATGCTGCAAGAGCTCCCCGAGCTGCCTACACTTCAGTAGTGCATGCAGCTCCACCCATTCCTCCCAGGACCACATCGATTCCAGCCGATGTGACTCCTCCTGTTGCACCACCTGTGCCAGTGGACCCCGCTGAACTCGTAGGCCTGCTACGAGGAGTTCTTGAAGCCCAGAGGGCCCAAGCTGAAGCAAATCGCGAGCAGACCGCGATTATGAGAGAGGGCATGGAGAACGCCCATAATGTAGCCATGGCAGCGCTAGGAACATCCCGGTCAGAACAGGAGCCTGCCAAGGTAATTAAGGATTTAAAAGCTTGGATTCCACTAATGAATTTCTAGTCTAACCACAAACCTGTTATCCAGGTAAAGGTTGGAACTGTAGAAAACTTTAAGAAGTTGGACCCGCGTCCCTTCAAGGGGACCGAAGGCATCATCTATGCAGACGAGTGGCTAGATGATATGGAGCGACTCCTCAGCGTCGCTCGACTCCCAGACGACCTCATGGTTGAGGCCGTAGCACTCCAGCTGAGAGACTTGGCCAACATTTGGTACCGCAACGAGCCAAGATTTCGAGCTGGAGGGATTTCCTGGCGGCTATTCAAGAAGCAGTTCAAGCGGAAGATCTTCCAGAGGCTGCCCTCGAAGCTATGGGAAGGCAGTTTCAAGATCTGAAGCAAGGAGACCGCACAATTGAAGAATATGCGGCTGAGTTCAACAGGCTTGGCAGGTTTGCAAGCCACCTGGTGGACAACCCTGTAGAACGTGCTAAGAAGTTCCGGCACGGACTACGTGAAGAGATCCGCACCTTAGTAGCTGCTAACGGTGCGAAGACTTATGACAAGATGTTGAAGGTGGCCCAAGATGTAGAGGCCAGTGCACCTGCTCGACCCAAGAGGGAGCATCCAGGGTCAAGCAACAGCTATCAGGGCAACAACAAGAGGCACAGCAACAACAACAATAGGCCCTCCTATCCCCAGCAGTCCCAGCAACAACAGCCAGCAGCGGCCAACAAAGCGCATCAGTACAACCAACCAAAGGCGGTCAACTGCGTCTACTGCAAAAGGCCAGGTCATACCGCCGAGATCTGCCGGAAGAAATTGGGACACTGCCTTGCTTGTGGATCTGCCACCCATCAAGTAAAGGACTGCCCCACAGCATACAACAAAACTGGAGCTGGACAGCAGAGAGGTCCACTGCCTACCCAGCAGCAGCGCTACAACCAGCACAGAGCCGGGCAAGCTTTTGCCTTGACTGTGGAAGAGCCAGAAGCTGAACCCGAGACGGAAGGAGATGTCATCGCAGGTTCCATTCTACTTCATTCGCACCCTGCCTTAGCATTATTTGATTCTGGAGCATCACACAGTTTTATATCTGCAAACTTCATTTCTGCACACCATCTAGTCACTGGCATAAGTAAGATAATCTGTAGAGTTATGACTGGTGGAGGACCAATACCCATTAGTGAGACTTGTAGCTGCCCAGTCACTATCTCAGGACATGAGTTTCAGACTCAGTTCCTAATAATGCCTCTGCCAAACTATGACGTAGTCTTGGGCATGGATTGGCTTAGTCAACATCATGCTCTGATAGACTGTCGAGAAGGCTGCGTAACTCTAGATCCACCTGGAGGACCTAAACTCAAAGTGATTCGAGCACCTGAAGGCGTGGAATGTGTGTCCTACACATCCATCACTGAAGAAACCGGACCCCCTCATCCTCTCATAGCGGAGTTTATAGACGTCTTCCCAGACAATCTTCCAGGGCTACCCCCTGATCGAGATGTGGAATTCTCGATCGATCTTATACCTGGCGCAGCACCAATCTCCCAACGCTGCTACCGAGTGAATCCCAAGGAGTCCAAGGAAATGAAAGACCAAATTGACGAGCTTCAGGCGCAAGGATTCATCAGGACCGGTGCCTCACCCTGGGGTGCACCAGTCTTGTTTGTACCCAAGAAGGATGGGACAGTTAGAATGTGCATAGACTACCGGGCATTGAACAACATCACTATCAAGAACAAGTACCCGCTGCCCCGGATCGACGATCTCTTCGACCAGCTGAGTGGAGCTAAGGTTTTCTCGAAGATAGACCTCAGATCGGGTTACCATCAAATCAAGGTGAGGAAGGAAGATATTCCAAAGACGGCATTCAACACCAAGTATGGACAATTTGAATTCTTGGTCATGCCCTTTGGTCTTACCAATGCCCCAGCAGTGTTCATGAATCTCATGAACAAGGTCTTCCACAAATACCTGGACCAGTTTGTCGTTGTCTTCATTGACGACATTCTGATCTATTCGAAGACCAAGGAAGAACACGAGCAGCATTTGAGGATAGTTTTGGAAACCCTCAGAAAGGAGAAGCTATATGGAAAATTGTCCAAGTGTGAATTCTTCTTAGACAAGGTGGACTTTCTCGGCCACGTTGTCACAGGAGAAGGCATATCAGTGGACCCCAAGAAGATAGCTGCCGTGGAAACATGGAATACTCCCAGGTCAGTTGCAGAGATCAGAAGCTTCTTGGGCTTAGCTGGATATTACAGAAAATTCGTGAAGGACTTTGCAAAGATTGCTGAGCCCATGACCAAGCTAACCAGGAAGAATGAAGAGTTCGTCTGGACCGAAGCGTGCCAGGCGTCATTTGAAGAGCTGAAGAGAAGGCTAACAACAGCACCAATTTTGTCGCTACCCTCAGGATCAGGAGGATTCTCAATTTATAGCGACGCGTCCGGCAAAGGATTAGGATGTGTGCTCCAGCAACATGGAAAGGTAATTGCTTATGCTTCCCGGCAATTACGGACTCATGAGAAGAACTACCCGACACATGACCTGGAGCTAGCAGCAGTCATCTTCGCCTTGAAGCTGTGGAAGCACTACCTGTACGGCGAAAGAGTAGAGATATACACGGACCACAAAAGTCTCAAGTATGTCTTTACACAGAAGGAGCTCAACATGCGTCAGAGACGATGGTTGGAGCTCATGAAGGACTTTGATATCAGCCTACAGTACCATCCCGGAAAGGCTAATGTGGTCGCCGACGCACTTAGTCGATATCCGATGGCGATGTTCTTGACAACCGATCGGTACCTACTGGAGGACATGGAGAAGCTGGGTTTAGAACTCGTATTGCCTGCAGAGGAAATGAAGAAGCTTGGACGGGGAGCAATAGTACCCGGCGTTGACTTCCCCATGATGCATTTGCAAGTGCAGTCTAGCTTGATAGACAAAATCAAGGAGACTCAATTCGAGGACGGAGCATTGTGCAAGCTCAGGGACCAAGTGTTAGCTGGCACACTGGAGGGATTCTCTATTTCAGACGACGGAACACTGAGGAATGGCACCAGACTTTGTGTACCTGCTGGTGAATTGAGGGAGCAGCTGATGCAGGAAGCGCATCGCTCACAGTATTCCATCCACCCTGGAGCAAATAAGATGTACCGAGATATACGGGAGCACGTATGGTGGTATGGAATGAAGAAGGATGTCTCAAAATTCGTTGGCAGATGCTTGATCTGCCAGCAGGTGAAAGCAGATAGACAAAGACCAGCAGGACTTCTTCAGCCACTGCCCATTCCAGAATGGAAATGGGAGCACATCACTATGGATTTTGTGTCCGGATTGCCTCGATCCCAAGGAGGGAAGGACGCTATTTGGGTGATCGTAGACAGATTGACTAAGTCTGCCCACTTCATTCCCTTCAAGGTTGGTTTATCCACCGAGAAGTTAGCTGCCCTATACATGAGGCAAATCGTCCGGATACATGGAGTTCCTGTGAGCATTGTATCAGACCGAGACAGCCGCTTTACTTCTCACTTCTGGAAGAGCTTGCAAGAGAGTCTGGGGACCCAACTGAAGTTCAGCACTGCATATCACCCACAGACTGACGGACAGTCAGAGAGAACCATCCAGACGTTAGAGGATATGCTGAGATCTTGCGTCCTGGATTTTGGAGGATCATGGGAGGACCACCTACACTTGGTAGAGTTCGCTTACAACAACAGCTACCAGGCCAGCATCGGCATGACTCCTTTTGAGGCTCTGTATGGACGTCGTTGCCGCACTCCCTTGGCTTGGGACGACGTAGGAGAACGAGTCATGCTGGGACCTGAGATGATTACAGATGCGGCTGAAAAAGTCAAGGTGATCAGAGACAGACTTCGGGTGGCTCAAGATCGTCAGAAACATTGGGCGGACAGCCGTCGCCGACTTGTGGAGTTCGAAGCAGGTGATAGTGTCTTCGTCAAGATCTCCCCCACCAGAGGAACTATCCGTTTTGGCAGAGCTGGAAAACTTAGTCCCAGGTATATCGGCCCATTCGAGGTATTGAGCAGAGTTGGAGAGGTGGCATACAGAGTGGCGTTACCACCTAATCTTGAAGGCGTACACAACGTCTTCCATGTATCGCAGCTGAGGCGTTACATTCCGGACCCGAGCCACATCCTGGATCATTCAGAGTTGGAGATTGGACCAAGTCTTACAGTACCAGAGCAGCCAGTAAGGATCATAGACCGTATGGAAAAGCAGTTGCGGAACACCGTGATTCCACTGGTCAAGGTTCAGTGGCTCCACCACTCCCCAAGCGAATCCACCTGGGAACGAGAGGCTGAGATGAAGCAGAAGTACCCTCACCTGTTTTAAGGCATGTTTACCCTTGTTTCTCCCTTCAATTGTAGTAAATTTCGAGGACGAAATTTTTATAAGTTGGGTAGGTTGTAAACCCCTGATTTTTCCTAATTATTAAATCTTGGATTTTTCCCAATTTTCTGGATTTTTTCGGGAATTTTCTGTAATTAAAATCAAGGTTTTCAATTAATAAAGGATTTTTAATTGTTAATAAATAATATTAAAATATCATGAAAATAACATTTTTGGGTGTAAAATAGAAAACTGGACTTGGGGTAATTTTCTGGGATTTTATTGGGCCTCAGACCTATTTTAAAAGCCTAAAAACTATTTTTATAATTACTTAATTATTTCTGTTATTATATATTTATTATTATTATTATAATAATTATTATTATTATTATTATTGTTTTATTATTATCGATTTTTGGTTTTGGGCCCGGCCCAGTGGGCCGAGCCCAGTTGCTGCGAGCCCAGCCCGCTCCCCCGAGTCGGGTCGGGTCGGCCCGCCGCCCGACCCGCACCCGCTAGCCCGCCCCTGTCACCCGGTCTCCCCCACGACTCTGCGATCCCGCCGCCGGCGCCGGAAAACGCGCGCGTCCACGCTCCCCACGTCCGCCTCCTCCTTCGACGGCCACGTCTACCCCGGCTGAGCTCCCTCGACCCTATTTATGGACCGCCCCCTCCGCCTCTTCCTTTCCCCCGAGAAAAACCCTAACCCTAGATCCACTTCTCCGGCGAGGCCGACCTCCGGCGAGCCCCGTCCACCGATCCCGACCGCCTCCTGCACCGCGCGAGGCCCCCAGACCCGCCGTCGACCTCCTCCTCTCCCCTTTCCTTCTCCTCCCCAGGCGGCCAGACCCCCGAGATCTCCTTCCGCGGCTGCTTTCCCCTCCGTCGACGCCGCCGGTGACCTTGCCGCCCCTCGCCTGAGCCGCCGCAGCCCCGGCCCGACCTCGCCGGCCTCCGGCGAGTCCACCCAGCGACGCTTCGACCGACGGCCAGCTTCCCCGAGCCCCGGACACGGCGGCAGGACGCGGGACGCAGCCCGAACGCCCTGGACACGCGTCCAGGACACGGTACGGACACAGAATCGCATATCGGACTCAAATACCCCGATCCCGAGTCCGAGGCCTCCCCTCGGTGCTCCTCCATCAGTTTCCCGGTAGGTGCCCCTTTCTGAACGCACTGTCCCTTCCAAAACCGCTACCCTGTCCGACCGGGACTGACAGAATAAAGCTCTGTCAATCCCGGGATAGCTTAGAATTTGGTAGTTTATAGTTAATTAGTAGATTAAGGATTTTAGTCTTGATTGTTAACTAATTTATGATTTAATACAACGATCCTCACTACGTATATTAATCTTATATATATAATAAAATAAAAACCTTATTAAAATATTACGTAAATTAGTAATTATTTAATAGATAATTTCTGAAATGATTTTAGTATTTAAATGCTAATTAGTAATTATTTAATAGATAATTTCCGAAAGGATTTTTAGTATTTAAATACTAATTAGTAACCATTTAATATATAATTCTGAAATGATTTTCAGTATTCAAAATATAATATGTTAGTATTTAAATAGGTTTTCCAAATATTATTTCTCTTATAAATTAATTGCTAAAAACAAACGATATTATTTTTATTAAAATCGTTCTTTCCTATTATCCTATCAGAAACAAAACGACATTTTACCATAAAATATTTTTTTACGATAAAATAAATAAAGTTTTATTATTATTAAAAAGGGTTTTGTTTTACTAAATCACTAATAATAATAATTATTATTATTTTAATCGATTGTTGGATTTAAATCATTAACTTAGTTAACTAATCAAGACAGATTAAAACCCTTGTTTAATTCTAAAATCAGATTATTAATAATTGTAGGTCCCTGTAACTAAGGTTGAGACCGTCGCGACATCTCACCCGCGTCACCAACCAACTCCAGGCAAGTTTCATATAATTCAAAACCGGTATTTTAGTTGTAATTAAATACGTTGCATGTCATATAGATATATTGGGACGACACTTGACTTCACGGAACCGACTGATTGACTGATTGATTGACTCATTGACTCATTGACTATTGCCTTGGGAACTGGGGAGAAAAGTTAGCACCCGTGGTCAAAGCCCCCTTATTGCCTCATTGTGGATAGCTGAAGTCCAACCTCACTGGACTGACGCCGCACCGTGTTCACGCGAACACAGATTGCCTCCAACCCCAGCCGGCCACGGGATGCTACCTTTCTCAAAACACTTTAGTGATTGTAGTTTGTCATCATTGCTTCATCGACATTTACTGTTCTTGTCTCATATTTGTTGCATACAAAAATATAAATATTGTTCAGAACTATTTCATTGCATCATTTTAATTATTATTAAGATGCTGGAATTGGATATATGTTCTTGCTCCCTCCTGACTGGAGATTAACAATTTTAGGTGATTGCGGTGACGATGATGAGTATGATACCTTTTATGGTCCGGACCAGAGTACTGAAGCCCTAGCGGAACCTAGCCAGGAGGCCGATGTTTAGTTGTTCCCCTTTTATTTCCAAATTGTAATAATCAGGGTTGAAGTAATAACCCTGGACCATGTTTTGTTTGATCTTTGATTGTAAATGAATATTTCTCTTCCTGACTTAGCAATAAAATATTGAATTTCCTTCATGTATTCTGGATGTCTGTGTGTTACTACGGATTGATACAGCTTACTGCCGCCGTCTCACAACGGTGCAGGCTGGGCATGATCCGACTGGACCCAGATTATTGGGATCGGGTCGTGACAGTAGGAGACCCCTTGAGCTGTTGCTAGCCTAACGATGTACAATACCCTAATCTATAAATTTTCTTATGTGTGAATATATATATATATATACAAATATATATATATGTATATATATATTTAAAGAAAGAAAGCAAAAGTGTTAATAAGAATTTAAATAATACTACTAATAATAATAATGACAATAACTTACTTAGTATACATCCAACCATCCCTTAGTAATTGTTCCAAACTTCCCTTGCCAGCAACTTGTGTTTGGCCGCCCATAGCAAAGCAACCACTTGCAAACACACGTAGACCTTCCACTCAGCGGCCAGGACCCGCCCCCTTAGCCCACGGACAGCGCCCAACTCTCTCTCTCTCTCTCCTTAATATATATATATATTTATATATAATTAGCTCCCAAAAACCCTAACCTATTTTCAGACCTCCCCTTCCCATCTAAGAGCCGTCACCACAGCCAGAGAAGCCTCCCCAAGCCATCCAACCATCCCGTCGACGCCGACATCGCGAACTGCAGTCTCCCACTCGAGGCACCTTCGCTCCGGCGTGAATTCCCGTTGACTCGCTCGACCAAACGCTGTTCCGTTTTCATAGGTATGATCTTCCCTCAACCCTCTCAAATATTTGTTTTATAGTCAACCTCGGAAAACGTGTGCCCCTAGGTGAAAAATAGCGTCCAAAGTTGGACGAGCAGACAGAATTCTGCAATCGCAGAATTCCAGATTGACCACCAATATTGCCGAGTTCGTATCTCCCACCACAGAGATCCGAATTCGGTGATTCTTTTTGATACCTGTAGATTAGATGACCTAGTTTATTTTCTGTATATTAACTTTGTGCTATTAGTTGCTGTGGACAAATATATATTCGTCACAAAACTGCGCGCACCCACTTTTTCCGGTTTTCCAAAAGTTGGAGATCGGAGCGCGCCCCGCCAAACGGGACCGCCCCGCCGTGTGCCAAGTGTACCAAATTGTGCACACAGCATAACGGGACACGTGAAAATTCGTGGGGACTGATTCGGACGCGTGAGCGCGCCGGAATCAGGTCGTATCCGCGGACACATCTCGTGTCGCCACTTTTGTGGAACTCGCGTGTATTTTGTGCACGTATGTCAGATTGCGACGAAACTTGTGCCACTGGACTCGTGGTAACGCGCTGGTCCTGTGACCCAATTTTCACGCATTTCTGAGACGGTTGACCAGATCGCCAATTGGCGGGCCCACAGTTGACTTTTTGGACCAAATTTTGTTCGGCTCATCGGAATCCAAATTTGGACATACCGTTGAGTTCGTATTGACATCTAGAGTTGTTTGACCCATAGTTTGTCCCATTTAGAGACTGTTACCCTCGGCACGCTTTTCGGTGCAAAGTGGGCCACACGTGGACCCCACTTTTTCCCGAAATTACCGTTTTGCCCCTGTGTCCAAATTGGACGAAAGGGATGTGCTTTTTAGCTATTTTGCTCATTCTGGGAACGTTGGTGATGTTTATTTCAGCATCCGGAGACGTTCATTCTGAGGCCGTAGCTTCTGACTCTTGGTGTTGACATTGGGACACTATATTTTGCAGCCTTCTTGCCAGGCAAGATACCTTGCCAAATTGTTTACAGTACTTTGCATGCTATTTATATTTCTGTTCATTTATTTTATTTCTGTATAGTTCTTGCATGTGTAGTTTTCCTTTCAGTCATTACTATATATTAGATATGTTGACATACACTTGACACTTAGTATCATAGAGGACAATTATTAGGCGTATGGGCTTTTGACCACTCTGGTAAACCGTAGTATATAGTTCGCACTACGGGCGTGTGTGTCCGCTGGTCGCTACCCCCGCGGTATGTCGATTTCTGGAGTCTCGCTGGTCGCTACCCCCGCGGTATGTCGATTTCTGATGTCCATTGACGTGTGTGTGAGTTGTGAGGTAGATCGAGTAGCCTACCCTTGCCCATACGTCGAAAAGTTGTCCTCACTTGCATTCATATAGATTGTCTTGTACAGCGTACTTATTTATTTTCAAATTATATGCATGTTTACTGTATTCAAGTTGGCTCGTATTTTCTGTATCTTGTTACGTCCCTCTGAGGACCTGGTCCGCTGCCAGGTGTATCTGCTCTTGAGTATTTGCAGGAGTACGGGCCTGGACCTGACGCATTATTTTCTGTCGAGGAGATCTTACCTTCTGAGCATCGTTGATTTTCTGGCGATGGATTCTTTTAGCTGATACACTTCTGTCTTTACATTATTTTATATTGGAGATTTTGCACTCCTCTCTCATTTTAGTTTTGGATATAGTCATTGGTAGTGGATTTGTCTCCACCCGACTATTATTGTGGATATTTCAGACTCCTTATTCTAGTTAGTATTTCTTTTCTATGACTTGTTGTGTGGATGAGATTAGCGTATCTGTGACTTGTGACATTATATATACCACATGTGAGTTTATATTCATATTACAGCGTACGTTTGGGTTATGGTTTCCATATATTGGAGTTGCCATATCCATGCGGCTGGCATGCTTACGTGTCCCTAGTCCTACGTATTTGGGACTGGGGCGTGACAGGCGTATAGGCTAGATTTGCCGCCTATGCTAGAGGGACTTCATGATGTGTTCCACGTATCGTAGTTAAGACGGTACGTGGCGGATCCCAGTGACGTATTGGATCTCTCAGAGATTATGGTAGGCCCTACTCTTAGCTATCCAGAGCAGCCGGTAGAGATTCTGGATCGGCGGGAGAAGGTGTTGAGGAACCAGACTATTCCCTTGGTTCGCGTCGCGTGGCGGCATCACTCTCCAGGTGAGTCGACCTGGGAGAGGGAGGATGAAATGCGCGAGCGATACCCTTATCTTTTCGAGCCTTGAGGTATGGTTCTTTCTTTTCCTTGCATTCCTGTCCTAGTTTCGTCTTTTAATTTCGAGGACGAAATTATTTTAAGTAGGGTAGGCTTATCACTACCCAATTCTAAAAATAGAATTATCTTTTTATTTTAATTTGGTAAATTATGTATTGATCATAAATATTTGTATTAATATTTAATTAGTTGGATGTATTTATTTTATTAGTTTTTTTAGGGTTTTGGCTAGTCTGGACCCATGTCAGACCCTAGTGGACCCTTGTCAGACCCAACCAACACCCTTGTCAGACTTATTTATTGGTTTAGAGTAGTTATTTATATTCTAATTAGTTAGTTGGAGTGATTAGGGTTTAGTTAGAATGCATTTGGAACCCCAAACCCAAACCCTAATTAGCATGACTTGTAGAAGGGGTATTTTAGACTTTGTACCTATATATAACCCTAACCCTACTCTCCATGACATGGCCGGCCCCCTCTTCCCCCTTCATTCCATTCATTCACTTTTCCCTTTCCACTCTCTTTCTTCATTTCTCCTTCATTTACTCCTCCAACCAATTTCAAGTAAGTTTTCTTCCCCATTTCTCTTTCCACCTCCAATCTTCATCCATATCTAACCCTAACCTTTCATTTTCCTCTAAACTAGTTGTGTAGAAGTTACTTTGGGATTAGAGCTTAGATTTGAGAGCTTGGAAGCTAGTTTGGAGTTTTTAGGGCTTTTTGAGGACTTTGGCCTTGGGATTCCAACTCCCAAGAGGTAAACCCTAATTTTTCCCTTTGTGATTACTCTAATATAGTGTAATTAGTAGTTTAGAACATTTCTAGGCCTTAGGGCTACCCATGGGAGAAAGTTAGAACTTGTTTGGATAGGTTTGGAGACTTTGACCTAGGGTTTTGTGTCAATTTCGGGTGAAATCCGAGATTGGTCCATTTTGGATGTTGCCCTAGATTAGAAGGACCTAGGTAGACGTGCTTGAGGGTAGGTTCGTGACCCCGTTCGGACACGCGAGGTCGTATCGCGGAGTTTTGGACGTTTCGGGCGATTTGGGGGTTTTCCTTCTCCATGGGTTCCACGTGCATGTGAAATTTTGCCACGGACCTAGAATTGGAGAGTTAGCATTTTTGTGAGGTTGTAGACATCGATTAGAACTCGTGGGTAAATTTTGGGTCAATTTCGATTAGGTTTGGCGTGCGTTTCGCGAGGTATTGCGAGCCACACCTTAAGTGTTCGTCGAAATGACCAAATGACCATTTCGACTTGGTTTCTAGATTTCGGGCTTGTGCGCGGGTTGGTTTAGACTTGTGGAGTGTGTATTAGAGTTTTCGAGTTTATATATATATATATATATATGTGTGTGTGTGTGTGTGTGTTTGTGTGTAAGTATGTGCCTATATATATAAATATATATTAGGATTTTGTCACATGAAATAGTGTCAAGTGTTCTAGGGTCTGACGTGCAAGGATTTTGTCATAATAATATATGTATATTAATACATTAAATATTCTAAAATTAATATACATTAAATTCTGAAATTTATTTACTTCAGTAAAATATAGTAACTATCAAAAAAATATAACTAGTCTTGATGCGACGTATCTGTGTCAAGGATGTTCATTGGTTTGGGATAGTTTTTGTACGTAAAAATATAGATCTAATATATGAAACAAATTCTAAACATCATCTATCATTAATATAAATTTAAACAAGGTTTTATTCATGAAAAATAGGGAAAGAAACAAAGTTGGAAAACTTACATGATTACGATTACGGCGGGGACCTTTTTCGCGACTACGGCCAAATGGAGTACCAAACGAACTCCAAACACCACGAAACTTGACAAGGATCTTGGGGACTTCAAGTATGATGTAAATATAGAATTTTTAGGGTTTTTTGTTGCTATGGAGGGGTCTGAACTGTGGCTGCAACCAGAAGCCAATATTTGGCCAAAAAGGGGTTCGGTTGTGATTTTTGTGGAGTTGTGACCTGTGGGGAAGGAGAGAGGAAGAGGGAAAGAATTAGAATAGAAAGAGAACGTGAGAAAGGAGTTTTTTTTGTGAGAGAGAAAAAATGGGGGGCCGAACCTAATAATTAGGTTTAAGTGTTGCGGAGTTGATAAATATATGTAGTTTAAATAGGTGAGTGGTTAGTATTTGATTTAATATTTAAAATATGAGGATAGGATTTTGTGGAGTCTTAATATGGTAAGGGGATAAAATTTAAATTAGGGTATTGTCACAAAAATATTCACTTAGGATTTGGTTTGATCCAAAGATAGGAATATGCAACAAACTAGGAATTTTCTAATTTGGAAATGTGGGATTTAAATCTTTAATTGATTTGTTCAGATTTTGTGGATATATTTTATATGTGGGATGTGTTGTGTAATAGAAAAAAGGTGTGGGGTTTGTTTGTTAGGATTGAGATTTGGTTGGTTAGGATCTTGGGTAGTTAGGCCAACTATGATGACACATATGACAATTTCTATAAATAGAAATTAATATATATATATATATATATATATATATATATATATATATATATATATATATATATATGGGGTATTTGGGTGCACTATATGCCTACATCTGTTTTGGTTTGATTTGGATCAAGTTCTAGTCAAAAGGAAGCATTTTTACAGTAACCGTAGTTCTAGATGTTTGTCAATACTTTTGAAGCGTGGGAGATATCAAACAAATGCAACATCCATATCCCAAATATATTAGGTACAATCAAGATTAGTAATATAATTTTTTTTGAAGGAAAAATGTTGTGCATAGATCCAAATATCCAAGCCAGGGCAAAGTGTCATATATAAAAAAAGAAAATTTTAAATTAATACTTTAAAATATTAAATTAAGTAAAATAAAAAAAATAAATTAAAAAGTACCAAATTATTCCTATTCCAAAATGAGGGGTCTTACAATCTACCCACCTTAAAAGAATCGCGTCCTCGCAATTTAAGATTTTTAATAATACACTCTTTTTCTCCAATGGGGTCAAATCCTTTATTGTGATTTTGCAAAGTCCTCTTCATTTTCCATACTTAAAATAAAATTTTAAGTCCTTGAAATTTAACCCCTTCAAGGATTAAACTCCTCAAATTTAAATTAAATTAAATTCTCACTTTTAAAATTATTGTTCTTCTACTCGATCAAATTTCTTTATCTCTTCAACAATTAATCCATGAGATTCCAAGTCCTCAATATTTTCAAAACTTGAGTTTAATTCCCATCTTCAAAATAATTTTTTAAAAAATATATATATTTTACATCGACATCTTATAGTCCAAGAACTAAATATAAATCTTCTTAAATTTCTCAAAATTATAAATTAATAACCCAATACTCAAAATTTTAAATCCAATCCTCAAAATTCTATCTTCCAAATTTAAATTTCAAAGATTTACTCTTCTAGAGTTAGACCCTTCAAATCCAAAGAAAATTTAAATCTAGAATATCATGATCTTTCAAAAAAATTAGTATTTCACTATTACCACATAACCTTTAAAATTCCATCCTCAAAGTTGTCAAACTTCAAAATTTTAAATTCAATTCTTAAGATAGACTTCTTCTCAATCCCTTTAATTATTGAATTATTTTTTTTCTCTCGAATCCATAATACACATACTTAATAAATTTATCCTCTATCATTAAACCTATCAATCATAAATCTAACCAACAAAAAATGGTATATGGCATATCTAATCATAGTCAATCTCTTATGATCAAATCAAATCCTCAAAATTTATAATTTATAATTTTTAATACATCTTTATCTCCTCAAAATCTTAAAATTTAATTTAATTCCATCTATTCTTAAAATTTGAATCAAATTACAGACTTTAAAATATTCTCATTTAAAATTTGAATTTCAAAATTTGTTCTTTCAAACTTACTCCTCCCTTTTTTTCAATTACTAAGACGATAATAATTAAATTTAAAAAATTATCAAATTTGAATTCACCAACTATCATGCCCCAAAACCCTCCAATTTAAAGTCCAAGTTTAGTCTTATCATGATCTCCTCATCCTTCTTCAAAATTTTAAATTTTAATTAACACAATAATCAATTCTCTTTATTTGCAACTAACAAAAATCTTTCGAGGGCTGCTAGCCATCTTCAATCCAACCAATCTATCTTTCATTTAACCTCAAAATCTAAAAATTTGAATTCAATCTTCAAAAAAAATATAAAATTTTTAATTCACATCTAGTAAAATTTCTCTAATATTGATAAATTGATTATCCTCAACAAATTCAATATTATCATAGTCCGATATTCATTCAATTCATTTTTTTTAAATCACATAAAAGTTTAAGCCTTAAAGCACCCGAATTTGACAATTCTCATCTTCATCAATTGTATAACCTCTAAACCAAATTTGCTAGTCGAGAAGCCTACCCACCTTAGATCAAACCATCTCATCAAAACACAATATAATACCCTCACATAAAATGACTCACATTCGTCCAAAAGGTTTATCTAATAGTAACCCATCACTTCTAATCTATGACAATTAATATAGTCCTTCTTATTTTAGGTTCCTACTACTACTGTTAATTCTCATATCTTTAATTTATTCTAACTATAATATCTAGAAACCATCTACCATAATATTTTCTACTAAAGTACCCCTCTTCTGACAAATATTCTACCAAATATGTCTTCTTCGTCTTGCCGAGAATCTTCTAAAAAAATTACCGCGCACGAGTGTTCATCTCTCCGAGATAGGGAAAGACGAGAATTAATTAATAAGAGTTCAAAAGAAGTATGAATGAATATAATTTTGAGGTTCAAGTACAAAATTAGAATTCAAAAAAAGTTCCAATAGTAATTGTGGATTGAGATCTTAACAAGTTTATCCTAACGCAGGCTCGCTCGGTACAGTAACACAACCGAAATAATTTAATCAGGACCTGCATAGGCCACCACAAAAACATGTAATACCTTAGTCCCAAAATACGTAGGACTAGGAATACGTAACATGTCAGCTACACATTCGACCAGACTCTGGTCCAACTCGAATGCGTATAGGCTGTATTATAATGGCCACTATCTAGATAATCCAGTAAATATAAATATCTATGCCTTAATCCACAATGAACATAATACAATAAGAATGAGCTACGCGTGCTAAAGTCGGACGTCCAGTAACATACAAGCTTGAATAGACTTGAGAAAGAAATATGAGTCTATAAAAACTAGGCTACATCAGCAGATGAATCAATAATATAAATGAATAGCATAAATCTGGTAGAAATGATATAAGTTCCTGGTACCAATGCCCATATGGCAAAGCAACCTAAATCAGCAACTCCATGCAGGCTCCATAATGGTCTATGCTACAAAACTGGCAAGAGACCAGGTCGTAAGAGGGACGTAACAAGGTACAAGAAATATCATGCCAAAGTAAAACAGTATAATGCCACATACTCAAGAGTAAACTATTGTAACCATCTAAGTGATATGCACATGAGAACATCACTCATACTCAGGCTGAAACCACTACAGGCTCTGTGTCGGGGAGCCCATAGCAGCAAGTAATATCTCGTAGGGCCAGTAAATGTGCCAACGATTTGGGACATAGTCTAAGGTACCTCCAGTAACATAGTGTGTGTGTATATATATATATATATATATATATATATATATATATATATATATATATATATATATATAATCATCCTGTAGTATGGTGTGTCTCTTCCCACCCAATGTAACCTCACGTCTCATGTCCACGACGTCTCATATCCATAACACGCAAGATCAGGACCTCTAGCTCGTACAATGAGTCATACTGATATATATATATATATATATAATATGCAAGTCTCATATCACGAGTCATGTCATCCTATACAGAATCACCATGAATACCTCAAGAAGGATTCTATCACATGAAATAGTGTCAAGTGTCCTACGGTCTGACATACAAGGATACAAGAACGTGAAATATGATTATAGTATTAATTCTTCAAGTGACGTTACTCGACTTCGCGTATGGCGTCGACGCCCGAATCTTGTTCGGACGCTAAGCAACATCTCAAGGCCCTAGGATAAACACACACATCAACCATATCAAATAACTATAATAACTAAATAAGATAATTAAGGTAAGAAACTGTGATACATCATGGCAAGGTACACTTGCCTGCTGTCTTTGGCTGCGATGCTGTCTGTCCGACGTCCTCTGCTGGAAGAGTAGCAGTTCCAAGATTCCCTGTTAAATATATTCTAATCAATAACCATACACGCTAACTACTCTAGGATAACACGACAGATCGTTGCACAACCTCAACTTTCAGTTGACGTTCTTGTCCAACAATCCAAAAGTTGCGTAGCATTGAACAACGTGCCAAGATACACGTGCCATGCCACTCTTAAAATATATTATGAGGGTATCTTACATCGACATACCATACGTACTTATACATGTGTTTAGAATTAGGATAATTTGTGACATGATTAAGATGTTCCATGCATGTTAGATGAATAGGATAGAAATGGTGCAAGTTTTGCTTTTTGCGACATGATTGAAAGATTTCATGCATGTTAGATGAATATGATAGCAATGGTGTAAGTTTTTGCGACATCGATACGTTCCTACGTACATATAGGACTACGTGTAGTAAAAAACATGTAAGTTCCTATAAGTATATTTGGTATGTCGTTGTAAGACACCCTCACAACGTATTTTGAGAGTGGCATGGCACGTGTATCTTGTCACATTATTCAATGCTACACAACTATTGGATTGTTGGACAAGAACGTCAACTGAAAGTTGAGGTTGTGCAACGATCTTTCGTATTGTCCTAGAGTAGTTAGCGTGTATGGTTATTGATTAAAATATATTTAATATGACATCCTGGATCTTCTACTCTTCCAGTAGAGGACGTCGGACAGACATCATCGCAGCCACAGACAACAGGCAAGTGTACCTTGCCATGATGTATCACGGTTTCTTGTCTTAATTATCTTATTTAGTTATTATAGTTATTTGATATGGTTGATCTATGTGTTTACCCTAGTGTCGTGAGACATTGCTTAACATCCGAACAAGATTCGGGTGTCGACGCCGTACACGAAGTCGAGTAACGTCACTTAGAGAGTTAATACCATAATCCTATTTCACGTGCTTGTATCATTGCACGTCAGACCGTAGGACACTTGACACTATTTAATATGACAGAATACTTTTTGAGGTATTCATGGTGATTCTGTATATGATTAGTGGACTCGTGATATGAGACTTGTATATTATATACATATATTATTATGACTATGCACATTATGAATACGCAAATTATGTCGAACGAATACGCAAATAATGTCGAACGATTTAGAGAATACGATATAAAAATAATGGTTTAGAGATTTAAATCGTGTTTTGGTGAACTTCACTTGGATAGATGGATAAGTGAACTTTAGTGGATAGTTCTGAGGATATAGACTATGCACATTGATATGTTGGACATGCGATATCATAGGATGCATCGAGGATTGTGTTGGAATAGATTTTACCTTAGGACGGCTTTGCTGAACGGACTCGTATCCCTGGCTTGATATATTTTGTTTGGGTAGGATGATCTATGTTTGATGTTAGAAATCTGAGTGATGCAAGCTTGGGTAGAATACCCCGTATGAACGAACAATGGTTTGACCTTAGTTTTGGGTGAGCGTGGTAATCTGGATTTGAAAATTATGGATGGTGATCTGGATTGTAATTATGACCTGGTGAGATGACCTATTGGTTACGCAGACGTCCCCTTGACGAGATTTGAGTTGGTATGGTTAACCTTAGAATTGTCTGGGTAAGACTTCAGAGCTAGGGTAGCAATAGTTAAAATTAGGACGTAGTTTTGAGATATGTTCCTTAGAGGAGTTAGTGTTCAACATGATTGGAACGAACGATGGAATTTATGATTTGTCGGTGGAATTACTTGAAATCGAATAGATCGTGCAAGCAAAATTATAATTTAATATTGAGGACTTGTCGAATTCGTTTTAGTTTTGAACTTATGAAAATAATCATGGAAAACTCAGATGATGTATTGAATATGAATGAAAATTGTGTGCTTGGAAGATGTTCTCGATGGTAGTGCAATACTAAGGATTTGAAATCAAATTTGAATCGACTTGGATTTTAATCGAATCCGCTTAAGGTATCATGGTAATTCCATAAGGCGAGCGATACTTGATGATGAATCATATAATAACAAGGATTGATTGTGTCACGCCCCAGTCCCAAAATACGTAGGACTAGGAATACGTAACACGCCCAGCCGTATGTATATGAACTCCAATATATGGAAACCATATACACACGTACGCTGTACATGAATATCCAATCCATTAGTGGTAATATACTGTCACAACAAGTCACATGCAATCTATATCTCATCCACATCACAAATAATCAGTAGGAAATAAGAGCTGAATAATAACTGAATATCCAAGATGTGTAGCAAGTCTGATAGTCGGGTGGAAACAAATCCACTACAAATGACTATACTGAGGTAGCAACAAAATCTCTAAACAGCGGTAATAAATCACAGATACTCTGAGGGTAAGATCTCCTCGGCCTGGTAAATAGAGTCAGGTCCAGGTCCGTACTCCTGTGGGTACTCCTGATCGTCCATATCTGGAAAGGGACCAGGTCCTCAGAGGGACGTAACAAGATATATAAAAATATGCCAATAAGTACTGAAATATAAACATCCAACGGGTCGCCTAATCGGCTAAGTGAATATAATTTGAGAACAACTTTCCAACACGTGGGCTATCTGGCCATGGGATTGGCATGACTCTCTCGGAGAATCAGGGGCCTAAAAGCATGTCGTCTTTTGAACGGCAGAGGCCGCTTGTAAATATATAGTGGTCATCATCACCCGTTTCTCCGGCGGAGAATCCGGGCGTACAGGAGAAAAGTGCAAAGGAGCCCAAACGCCTTACTTATTGTTCTCCCCACCCCATGCTCTAAGCATGTCATATCTATGACACGATAATACCTCTAAATAACTGTCAGGTCTACTAGCATACAAAATTTCTATCAGCAGTCATCCCTTACGCATGGCTCATACGTACATGCGGCCAACCCGATACGTAGTCCGGGATCTATATGAGACTCACAACTCGTGTAACAACTGTGTCACGGCCAATGAATCTAATGATGCTCCATAATACTAGGGTGGTCTCATAAACAAGGTCCAAATGCAAATACATAAATAAAACAGAATCATACATCATATGAAATGTAAATAGTACAAAGGCAAGGTATACTTGCCGAGCAAAGTTCTGTATAGTGCACGTCCAAATATGAAGAAGTGAGATTTTTAGGGTTTGGGGTGTATTGTATGGATATATATAGAGAATAAGAGGCGGTGGGGAAACTTGGTGTTTAAGAAACTACTGTTGTTGCTGTTGTTTTCCTCTCATTGGTTTAGGTTTCGGTTGTACGCGCGGAAAGGAAGAAGGGAAGTCGGTTTTTGCTACTGCTGTAGATGTTTACGCGTGGATAAGGAAAGGGAAGAGTATACGCGGGGTGGTGAGCTGTTTTCTATTGTCTGTTTATGCGGTGGTGAGCTGTTGTTGTTTTCTTTCTTCTTTACGCGGGTTCGGCTAAACGGGTTGCGGGTTTGGGTTTTAGGTTAGATCCAATAGGAATTCTATTTTCTATTCCTTTCCTTTTCTTTCTTTTTCTTATTCCTTTCTCTTTATTAATTATATCTATATATATATATACATATTTATACATAGAAAATTTTGAAAATTATATTGGTGCACACCATTAAGCTAGCAACTGTCCAAAGGGTCTCCTACATGGAATAAATTAGGAAAAATTTATAATGGCTCCATAAATCCCCTAATTGTACCAATACCTCAAATAAATATTAAATAAAAATCTATTTCTTCTATTTAGCTCAATTACCATAAATAATTAATTAATAATGATAAAATACGGTTTTTTGAATTAGGGGTTTTACATTCTACCAAACTTATAAGAATTTCGTCCTCGAAATTAAAACTAAGCCATGGTAGAAAGCCAAGGATGGTATGAGATATAAATTTACAAAGTAAATTCATACCTTGATCTGCGAATAGGTTCGGAAAACGTTTGCGCATGTCATCTTCGTGCTCCCAAGTAGGTTCTCCTGGCGCACCATGCTTCCATGCTATACGGACCAAGGGATAGACTGGTTCCTCAATACTTTTTCTCGACGATCGAGGATTCCTACGGGTTGCTCTTGATATGACAAGCTCGGCCCAACGGTGATCTTCGAATGGTCGAGAATATGACTGCTGTCTGCCTCATATCTCCTGAGTTGCAACACATGGAATACGTCATGTACTCCCTCAAGTGAAGGTGGTAGCGCAAGTCGATACGCCACTTCTCCTACTCTCTCTAGCATGTCAAATGGTCCAATATACCTTGGACTTAACTTGCCGCGCCCTTCGAATCGAATTGTGCCTCTGGTAGGTGATATCCTTAAGAAGACATGATCGCCCTCTTTAAACTCCAAAGGACGACGATGAAGGTCTGCCCATTGTTTCTTCCTATCTTGCGCTGCTCGCAAGTGTCCTTATATCTTCTTAACTGTCTCAACGGTGTTGACCACTAATTCTGGTCCTAAAATCTGACGTTCTCCCACGTCACTCCAACACACAGGAGACCTACACTTCCTTCCATACAATGATTCAAACGGAGCCATATGGATGCTCGCCTGATAGCTATGGTTGTAAGAAAACTCCACAAGGTGTAGGTGGTCCTCCCATGATCCTCCAAAGTCTAACATACAAGCCCTCAACATATCCTCCAATGTCTGAATAGTACGTTCTGACTGCCCATCTGTTTGCGGGTGGTAAGATGTACTGAACTTCAGACGAGTTCCAAGGATCTCTTGCATGCTCCTCCAAAAGTGTGATGTAAAGTGCGAATCTCCCCTCTGCCCTCTCTCCGCCGTCTCACCACCACCCACCGTCCCCATAGTCGCCTGACTGAAACCCATCTCCACCCCGACTCTACCTTCTCCCTCATCTCCGGCCGCTGCACCCATCGACCTCCCCGTCCAGAACTCCTCCGTCCCCGACCGCCACGACCAGACTCCACAGCCCCACACCACCGTCCTAGCCCAGCCGCCCCGATCAGCCACGACCCCGCAGCGCCGAGCACCCGAGTCTCCAGTCACCACCTCACCACTCCCCGGCCGCCCCGAGCCCAGCCACCCTCCGACGAGTCACCAGCAACACTCGAATCCTAAACCCTAGACCCGGACACGGCCGACCAGGACGCAACATAGGACACGAGGAATCATCGCCCTACGGAGCCCTGTTCAGGTAGCGTTTTCTCTCTCCTCGTTGACCCGTTTTCGGTTCCGTCAGTTGTGACGCGTAGACTGTGTGACCCCCTCTATGCCCGTGTAACCCGCTCGGTGCATCGCGTCCTGTGGTGATCGCAAACCGCGATCCAAAAACAGGAAAACCAACGCCTTGTTTCACCCCGGAACTGAGTGCGCCCCGCCAAACGGGACGACATGGTCGCGTACGGTCTTCACCGAAACGTGCGCGCCGTTGATACGGACGTGCGGGATTTCGCAGAAGTTGATTTAGATGTGCGTGCACACCGGAATCAACGCGTATCCGCCGACAACGCCCCGTATCCGTCCGTTCTGGAACACGTCGTAACTTCGTGTACACACGTCGGTTCGAAACGAAACTTGCACCATCGGACTCATAGCAATGCGCTGGTCCCGTGACCCAAGTTTGGTTCGATTCTGAGAACGTTGACAAAATCACGTATCGTGGGCCCACGGCTCCACTTGACGGGCGATTTTGTGATCGGCTCATCGGAATCCAATTCTGGAAGTTCCGTTGGGTTTGTATCATCGTTCCTGACTTGTTGACACTAAGTTTGACGAATTTGGAGACCTTTGACCCTGGCACGTTTTTCGGTGCAAAGCGGCCCACATGTGGACCCTGCTTTGGCCAAAAACGGTGATTTTCGCCCCTGTGTCCAAATTGGACCTAAGGACAGACGTTTCTAGCTATTTTATATTTTTTGAATCTGATGGTAATGTTTATTTCAGCAACCGGAGTAGTATCTGCAGTTCCCACTGAGGTCAGAGCTACAGTTGGAGTCAGAACCCCAAGCAAGTGTACCTTGCCTACTTTGCAGTCTAGTTACATATTTTCCTTGCTTCATTTATATTGTTGTGCATGCTTGACCTAGGACCGTGTGACTTGCTTAGCGTCCGATTATATTCGGGTGCCAACACTGTACGCGGTGTTGTGTATTGTCATCTAGAGATGGACATTCGTGACCCTTTACATTCTTGTACTGGTCTTACCAAGTACACTATAACCCAGGACACTTGACACTATTCATGAGACAGAATCTTCCTGAGATATTCATGGTGATTCTGTATAGGATACAGATTTTATGACATAGACATTATATTCATAGACATTAGATGACTTGCTGCATTAGATATGATCGTGCGTGACATGGACATGAGACGTGTGATTACATGGGGTGGGGAGAGACACACAGGCTACAGGATGATTTCATATATATATAATACATAGTAAACACATAGTAAAATACATAGTTATTGCTGCTACCGGCTCCCCGACACAGAGCTTGTAGTGGTCTCAGCCTGAGTTTTGGTGATGCTCTCAACTTGCATTTCACATAGATGGTTACATATTTATCCTGTTTATTTCATTTACTATTTCACTGCATTTATGTTGGCTTGAGTTATTTTGTACCTTGCTATGTCCCCTGAGGACCTGGATCCGGATTATGTCCCCAGGATTTGCAGCCGAGATCTATCCCGAGGTATACGGGACAGGAGCATTAGCAGGAGCAGGAGCAGACACCGGAACAGTACCAGATCCAGTAGACGAGTGATCACCGAGGGTATCTTCTGAGTATATACTGTTTCCATACTCAGTATTTGCTGTAGTTACCTTTATTCTTGTATCTTGACAGATGTATCAGACTCATTACCGGGTTATTTCCCGAGTTTATATTTTATTGAGATTGATCTTGCTTTATGATTCTGATATTATTGTATTCATTTCTGTAGATGAGATTAGTCTATCTAGACCCTTATTGTTGTATTACAGCTTAAGTACGCCCCGATGGATCTATTAAATTGGGTTTGTCCATCGGTGTGTGCTGCTGGCCATTGCCACGTGTCCAGTCCCTCGATATTTTGGGATTGGGGCGTGACAGAGGCCCACGACTGTCGTGCCTTCGACTATCACGCCGCCTGGGGACTCATATTTTGCTTTGTAGTTGTTTCACATTCTGTGCACCACATCTTCCCGCTGCTCTATTATCGATTTTGTGCGCTAGTTTGCTTGCATGTGTAGAATGCGCCTATTTCTGAATCCACGATTTTGTGCGACATGTTATAGACTTCTGCGCCATGACATCTGTAAACTTGGGTTATAGGTTTGTGCGCCATATAGTTGTATGCTCGCGCATTTCTGTGCCCCACTATTCCTGACTGGCCTATTTGACACTTGCAAAGTGCGCCGACCCAGGACTACTTGTGATTTGATTATGCATGCATGGGTCCGGTTGTGGATTTGATGCCTATTATAGATTGGTTGAGCTTGACCATGATTGATGATCTATGATCCCAGAACTTGAGGAATTAAAGAGGCCTTCATGACCGTGAATCGATCATATGAGATATTAAATTTCTAATTAATTATGACTCCTGACTAGATCAAGATGAAATTCATGTGACCCACTGATATGTTGCGTATCCTGACTTGGTTATTGTATCCATGCCGACACACTTGTCCTGCTCGCCTGTTTATAACGTCTATATTGTACACTGAGTATGGGACATTGGCCAACATGTACACTGAATGTGACATGATGATTCATGCTCGGTGGATGATATTATATATTCCTAAATCTTGGCACGAAAATGATAATGGGTCAAAACCATAGCGTGGTTAGGTTATTTCTTGTTTGAATGTTTCATCCACATTGGGGTGAATCCATACTTGACTCTTAATATTAAATGGATTTGTATCAATGTGCCCGTACTCTTTACGACATCATTAATGAGAATATTTCTGTGGCCACGACAGAAAATTTATATCACTGTAGGGTTAATTAGGTAACATAAAATCTTATTAGAACATGGGGAGGGAACGACATCACGAGATCGTGAGTGATGAGCCGCTTTGTGATAATTTTTATGGTGTGTAAGGCTGACCCCTACGGATATTGTATATCATCCACAGGTAGTAGAGTGCAATTTTCAACTTTTTATATTTAAGACCAAGCCAACATTTTTTCTATAGGAAGGTTGGAACTGTTACTGATTTATTAGCGTGGTGGCCCTATGGAGGACTGGTATGATCATGATTTCCTGCCTGTACAATATTGGCTCGGTTAGCCCTGCTCGACATGGCACTATCTGAGGATTATTATTATTATTATTATTATTATTATTATTATTATTATTATTATTATTATTATTATTATTATTATTGTATATGGGATAACCCAGACTCCACATAACAAGCCGTATCATTGTTTGGCCGTTCTAACCTGACTTGGGGTTGTGATTATAACTCTGCTAGTAGCTTAGGGACATGGACTGCCATAGTGTGGTGTTCAACTTTTGTCCTTGTTTGTTTGGGGAGTTGGGTCATTATATTATGATGGAATATGGACCAAACTACGACACAGAATCCTAGCTTGACCATAATCATGGGACGTATCTTATCTTTGGTGGCATAAAATTTTTTGTCCTTGTTTGGTGAATGAGTGCCATGTTATCCCAAAGATGGGGCACGCGTCAATGATTCTTGGCTCCTGCACTATATGCTTAATCTGGTTTTTGTTTCTTCATTCGTGCTTCCTTATGGTACTTGCTATTTTAGGTCTAATCCTACTGGTTTTGCATGGCCAGGTTTAGAGCCAGCACCTGAGGATTCATCTTATCTTCCCTACAATGACGCGCACCAGACGGATGGTTGCTGAAGGGCACGAGTGGGTTTCTTGATCATTGCTTGTCTTGTACATTTTTCTCTTTTGGGCGTTTAGCCACCGACACCTGTTAGCCGGCTTGTCTGGACATCGGTTCCTTTTTTACATAACTGTAACATAATTAGACTGCACCTGATCTCGGTTGTGTAACTATTGACCCTCTGCTAGCCTAACATTTTGATGGATAGATCCTAGAATATTTTGATGGAGCGTTTGGGATGCCTTACGGCTTTATCTTACATGTTCTATGTTGTTTTTACTTTCTTGAATGATTGAGACATAGTTGTTCTGAGACCCTAGGAGACTTGATTGTAGCATGCACCACTTGTCTTTCTACAGCTGTGACCACCATTTTATACCTTGTACGGGAGAGCTGGCCATGTACGTCTCCGTATTTTGGCACTGGGCGTGACACGTGGAGATATCAACAGAAAAGCATAAATAAAGTGCCCCTTGCTATTGCTTACTCCAACCCTAAAACTTGGATGTCACCGTGTCAATTGGGGCCATTGGAGAAGGAGGTTCGCTTAACGTTTGTGGAGCCGGTGATAATCAATGTGAGCAAGCTAGGGCGCCATCATCTCAGTGTCAGACGTGGCCCCATGGTTTTTCTGACATTCTAAGAACTTTGTACAAGCATTAAGAAAAGGGCTTTTTAACCATTTTTAAAAACGACATTTTATGACATTCTAAGGACAATGTAATTACTATAGTTTCCATAAAATAGGGAGGTCTAAATCTAAAAATAGATATTTCATATTAATAATATATACGGAGGTTAAAACAATTCGATCCTTCTAGTTTTTGGAGTCGTGTGCGATCGCATGGGTTGCACAAGCTTAAAAATGGTCCTGCGTGGCCCCGATGTGGCTAAAGCACTAAGCGTATGTCAATTTTTTTAACAACAATGCTACGTTGTCCGCCCCGGGGGGGGGGGGGGGGGGGGTGGGGGGTGGGGGTGACCGCGCCGGCCCGCAGTCTCGTGACGACCAGTCATTGGCTCTCCCGGTCCGGGTGGGCCCGAGCTAGCAGGGGGACAATGGCTGCCGGCCACGTGGGCACGGACACCCCTAAAACGGACAAAATATCATTTCTGTTTTTTTTAATAACCCTATTATATAATATAATAGGCCCAGCCCAATATAGTAAAATCCTAGATAACTTTTACCACTTTTTATGTTGTAGCCACCCTAATATAGGTCAAATTGTAACCCACCAAAATATAGGTCAAGCTATAACACATTCCAATTTCAAATCATAGATGTGCTCTTGTTATATATCATTTCAAATCCTGGATTACTTTTACCACTTTCAATCAAAAGCACCAGTTTTAACATCCACCACACGTCCACTTGGGATCTCCAGTTATTGACTCTTGGTCAGGCACTTGAGTTGATCTCCACTGCACAATCCACCGTTGGGACTAAAACCTTCAGGAAAGAAAACAATCGACTATGACTAGTCACCACCTCACTATCTTAGTATCTCGCTCTATCCCCGAATTAGGGTTTGACCTCTACCACACGAACCATTTACTAAAGCTCTTTCAGCTCTAGTTACTTTTCTCTACGCATGTCAAGCATGCATGCTGCGTTGTTAGCATTTAGCACCTCCAATGCTCTCGTTAAATAACCGACGATGCATCTACTGAGTCTCTGACTCCTTCCACATGTTGGTCTATGACATGAGCAGCGTCTGTATATATAAGCTCTACACAGTCAGCAAACAAACCTTTGTTTTATTTAAACGGTTGGCTGATTGTTTGCTACATTATATCTTGTCCTTGAAAGGATTATTCAGTTTTAGGTTATTTTAGAATATTTCAAATTTATGTTTATGTATGGTTCATAATAGGGGTAACCATTATTCGATTTTGGACCAAAAATCGAATCGAATCGAATCTAACCGGAAAAAATCGATTCGGTTTCGGTTTTGAAAATACTAAAAAAAAAAAAAATTTCGGTTTCGGTTTTTTTATTTTTATTTTTGTTTTGTTTCGGTTTCGTTTTTTTTTTTGGATTTCGATTTCGGTCCAAAACCAAAAACTGAACAAGACTTATACAATTATGTAAATACCCTCAATTCTATGCATATGTTGTAATTAAAAGTGTGTATATTTTAAAAAAAAACAATTTTATGTATGTATTTTAAAGTCCAATTTTGGTAATTTAATAACTAGTCAAACTTTAGACACAAATACAACAAATTTGTGTATAAAAATCAATTTTTTATATCATTTAACCATGATTCCAACTTTGGACTATACCCCTTAAACAATAGAAATAACCCAACCGAATAAACCGATTCGTTGTTCGGTTCGGTTCGGTTTCGGTTTTGGCTCATTTCAATTCGGTTTCAGTTATAGATTTTTAGAATTTCAGTCTATTCGGTTTTGACTATTTCGATTCGGTTGAAATCGAATAAACCGAACGCTCACCCCTAGTCCATAATAAATTTTGGGTCTTATCTTAATGGTTGATTTGAGATGTCCAAAAGGGAGACTTAAACAAAAAAAATGAATTTTATACGGTACTCTAAAACTAGAAAATTTTGAATATTATGGAGCCTACACGATATCTAACGGTTAGCTAAAGTCGACCAGACGAGCCTTACTACAAAACCATATAATTAAGGTGTTTAATGCAAGGATGGAGCCAACTTAGGGCCAGGGGCGGATCAAAACATAGGTTGTGTTGGGCTAAAGTTCACCCAAATTTATTTTTTTTTATATATTTTTTTATATGGGTTATTTTACTTCTAATCCATCCAAATTTATGGTAATCCATTCCAGCTACAGTTTCTCAATTCGCTCCTGCTTAGGACTAATGTGAGCTCCAGTCCACCCATTTTTTTTTTTTTTTTTACATTAGTAGGTTTATACTCCAATCCACCTCAACCTAACTTAGTCTCTCCCCCGTTTGAATTTCTACTTCTGCCCTTGATTTCATGTACCTTATTTTGGAATTGGAAACAATGTCTAATATAAGAGATCTTTGGACAAGACGAAAGTTGTATGATCTTCCTTGCCCTTTTCCCTTTTATTCATGAAAGAAATTAGATGGTTACCCAAATATATGTATAAGACAATATCTATCTAAAATCTTAAGATCAAGTTTGACCATTTCTTCGAAACATGGGTAAATACTCGATCCAGATTCTCTGGACCGGTTAGGTGTTTGACCAGAAAATATTATTGATCATAAAAACAGTTTAATCAGGGAATTACTGACAATCAACTGATCTAAGCAAAAAGAACAAATTCTACTGTATCCAGAAAACCAACAATACAGATTGAACTTAATTTCAATTACTAATATTTGTGTTTGAAGATGACTGTCTACTAAAAGAGACTATAGTTAAGTACAGCATAGTACCACACTGCTTAAATAGTAGGCTATCTTGTCTTGAGCACGATTGTACTTAAACTAGAATGAAGCTCAACTGTTCAAGTCTAGCTAGCTCAAATTAGCTCTACTTGTAATTTGAAGCCAAAAGTAAGGAGAGGGTGCATCCAGGTGAAGGACACCGCAAAGCTACTCTAGCAAAACAAACATAAAATTTTCAACATATAAACGATTTTCTCTGAAATTATATCGAGAAAACTAAGTTTTCGATAATTAGCTGGATAAGTCCAACTCGCCGGACTGGCTTACGTTTCTATTATTTTTTTATATATTTAAAATGATAGAAAATGTCGAACAGTTTGACTTTATGCAACGAAAATGGTAGATAGTCCGGCATTTTTTTTTTTAGAATTTTTTACTTTTATCCCACTTAATAATATAATTTTAGGCTTATATTTCATCTTCCGGCATTTTTTTTTTTTAGAATTTTTTACTTTTATCCCACGTAATAATATAATTTTAGACTTATATTTCATCTTTTGTATTTAGTAGACTTATATTTCACTTTTTGTCACGAAAACTATTTATTTTGTCACGAAAAACTGTCGTCAAATATTTGTCGTAAAAAAAAGTGAAATGTAAGCGTAATAAACGAAAAAGGTGAAATATAAGTCTAAAATTATATTATCAAGTGGGACGGAAGTTAAAAAATCTTTTTTTTTGGATTTGACATTTTTGTAGTGCATTTTACATTTAAAACCTACAACTTCTATGTCCATTTTTTGTGTGTTCATTTTTATCTTTTTATACAGAAAAAATTACCTATTTTTCAGGAATAATGTCGAGATATTTTGAATCATAACACATGTATGTCCATAGCAATATCCTGCACACACACACACACGATATCCAAGAGTCTGTTAAAGAAGGAGGGTGGGGGGTGGTCAAGAGGGTTTGGTGTAACTGAATTTTTTATGTCTGTATTCTGTTCAAAGATATTTTAGGGATTTTGTCTGTATGGAGTATGTATATAACTCCATATGTTATAGAATTGTGCTATGAGAACATATGAATTTGCATGCTCTTGCAGAACTCAGTTTATTCATCTATTGAATATCAATTTATCGCTACTCGTGAACGTAGTCCAATTCAGACAGATAAGAGTAAGAGTTATTTTTTCTCTAAATTATTTTATTATTATTATTATTATTTTACCTTATAATTAGTTCTGCAAAAACTATTTTTCATAGGAGAAATTATAAAGAAGGATTATTATTATTTTTTTATCTATTTTCGGCATGACCTTCGGGGTCCGACGTAACGTTCGGAACTTTGTGCACATTGCATTGCATGTCTTTGGGTCCACTGTTTTTCAACTCCCACCATTTTATAAATAAAAAAATAATACGTTCCCGTAACTCGATCCACTAATCTTTTGCCACAAAATCAGGATCTTATATCTCTTCTCGCTAAACCCTACGTCATTTTTGTTAAAAAAGCTAGACGGTCTGACCTTTTTGCTACAGAAATGCGAGACGATGTGACTGTTTTTGAAGTTTTAAATAAAAGAAAAATAATGAAAATGACAAATGGTCTAACGAACTTATCCAACTTAATTATCGCAAACTTAATATCCTCCCCCGAATTTCAGAGAAATAATTTCAGAGGAATTCGTTTATCTGCAGTAAAAAATATGCAAAAAGAAATCATTCGTTACCAACATTGCATGCAGGACTATGACCATTGAAATGACATGTATTAATATCATTATACTGGTTTGGAGAAGACATTAGTTTCTACATGCAACTGGTTCCCAATGTGCATTATTGTTGCTTGGACAATTGTGGAGTAGCCAGGAATTATTCCAAGATGTTGAATATGAAAATGCATTGCCTTCACAGAAACAAAAGAATGCAATACTTTTGATCTGTCTATTTGGCACCATATGTTGGCAACCTGCCTGAGGAATCCAAGACAGAGGCAAAGAAGAAATTCTCTGGTATTGTATACTGAAACTATAGTCTTTTCCTCTTGAAAAGTGAGGAGAGGACTACTTGTACAGCTTCATAAATGGCATCAAACCTTTTCCAAGATGAAGGGAATCTTAGAATTTCAAACTATGAATCAGGAGTTTGATTAGTATAGAGTACAAACATTAGCTACTAGATAACCTAAACGAAAATGCTAAGTTACCTGCATGCAGGCTGGTCCGTCCGTCGCGTGGTCGAGTCCCATTGGCCTCTTGCTAGCTTGGGTCTGCCACCGATTGACCTGCCAATGGGACGGCAACACGTGGCGGACGGATCAGTCCGCCTGTGGACAACGTAGTAGCACCGTAACCAAAATAATAAAAGTGCTGAACATATATAATCATTGTGTTTTATTTTACTTGCCTTTACGGTTTAGATTAGTTTGAGAATGAATTTTGCTAAACTGAAGTTTAAGTTTATTTGAAGTTGTGAATTTCAGAACCGGAGTTTGAATAACAAAACTACGCAGACGTAAATAAAAGCATTTTATGAGACATTTGAGAATTTAGAGTTAAAATTGAATTTATGTAAAAAAAAAAAAAAAAAACCAAAATGTTTATAGGGAGTTCTACAAAAATCTACCACGATTGGAGTTTTTTAAACTTCAATTTTGGTGGTGTTTTAGAGTTATAAATGATATTTTGTTTAACTCCAAAACAATCCCAAAACACAACATTTTAGTACAGTAATTTAGAATTTGGAGGTCCCATCAAACCCTCCTGTTTTATTTTCTCCACAACCTTCCCAAATGCACCTAATATTATCTATTTGACAGTTTCATTTTTCTGTAACATAATTTGATTTTTTTTGTTTGATTGGAAGACCAAGCTTTGATTCTTTCCATTCTAGAGGGAGCCAGGAGGTGAGGGCTAGGCAGCTATGAATGAGTGGTTGTCCCTGGAATATTTTGACCGGTTCTCCCATAAAAATACAAACCAAGTTATCTCTAAGAAGCTTGACTTAGCTCTCCTTTGGCAACAGGAACCCAAAACTAATAATTTGAGATTCAGGATTAGCAATGATTTGGATGGGTTTTCATGTAACCCTCTGTATAGGTAGGGTAGATAAATTTGTTCATAGTTTCTACAATCCATATACGCAATTCTATGGTAGATTAATCTCATAATAAGGATTATCTTGACTATGCTCGGACGGATGGATCCAAATTCTCCAATACATGGTTGAAGCTGATGACCTGCTGCAAGGCATAGCCCTCCTCACTATGCCTCGACACCGGAGGCACCGAAACGTCCTTTGCAGATCCAAGTCCTGTTAGGGGGATTTGGGCATCTGAGACAGACCCAAGCCCTGGAAAGGCCAAAGTGGGGGGGAGTGGCGGAGAAAGGGGTTGGTGCCAACAAGGACATAGGGGGGACCGATGCAGGGCCAGTAGAGTAGGGGGGTAAGACTGATGGGGTGACGGGAGTGCAGGGGTGGAGGGCAAAATATCGCAAGCGGGTTCTGGGGGAGGAGACAGAGGATCAATGGAGAAGTCGACGATGTGAGGCGGGGAATCGGGCAATGGACTATGATGTCTACATGCACCAAAACGCGTCTGGCACGACCTCAGAGAGGACATGCACCGCACCTACCCCTCAGACGGAGCTGAGACAGGGTTAGGGTCGGGAGCAGGGTCTCCAAGAGGCGTAGCGGAAGAACCACCAAACAAAGTAGAAGCATGGGCTACCGGGCTACTCAGGACGGAGCCAACAGAGATGGAGTTCACATACTCCACCTCATCAGCCCTACAAGAACTAGGACTGCAATCCGTGAAGGGATCATGCTCACCTCCCTGAGCAACGATAGTGACTTGAGTTACCTCCACCTCACTACCTAAAGGATTGTCCGTCTAGAGACGAGGGCCTGGGGCTGATAAAACCTGGCTGCAGCTGACATCCCGAGGCGAACCTCCATCCAGGCTACCTTTAACGCCCTCCTCGTCGATTGCCCGTAGGGGAGCAACTCCAACCATCGGAGGTATGGACTACTGCGTCCCCAGCAGGACCAAAGTCGAAGGGGGGTTAGGCGTCACACTAAGGGAAGTTCGCTGATCATTGGTCGGAGGACCAGAGACTGCAGAACCTCTGGTCCGGGTCCACAACAGCCACCGGATCTGCCACTATGGCGCTCCTCTCCTCAAGAGACAGGGATGCAGGACCCAACTCCGATGGGACCGAAGGGTTGTTCCCAAACAAAGTAGCCCTCTCAGAGACTCCAAAACCAGCGACGGAATTCGTGAGAGAATCCGTAATTCGTTCTGAGTTCCCTAGTCCTGCAATGATGTCGGCTCTGCAATAGGTGTCACGTCCCGATTTTTGCTAAATCGATAATCGTCCCCCGGACGTGAAGTCGTGCACGCGTAAGGCGCGCGTGCACAAGGCTTACTTTTTAGAACACATGCAACAGAGTACGCAAATAAGATATCACACATTGCAGGGACATAGAAAAGTTTTCTTTTTATTGATAATGAACATCTGGTTACAGACTCCTGAATCAAAAGTAATAAGGATGCCACACGGGCTTACAACTTGGATATAAAATGAGATAGCAGTTCCATACATCACATCCTTTACTAAAACTTCAAAATATTATAGACACCTGCTAGCGAAGCTCTCGTCTTTCCTCGGAGCTGCATAAAAGGGTTGCACCGGCTTCAGATATTTTGTACAAGTTCCAAAAGTCATGAGCGGGGTACGTCGAGTATTGGACTGGTTGGGGAAGAAAGCTTCAGTTCCTCACTGCGTCGCTTACACAATTACCTGCACGCACCAACAGATGATCAATATCTCCTGCTTCAGTCTCCAAGGTTTCGATACGAAATACGAGATCCTAATAACGAAGGCAATAAAATCCATCGAAATCGTTCAAGAAAATGCAAGTCATTAAACCAACAAGAAAGCAACCAAACGGCATCGAAAATGGGCAAGAAAACCAGTGCAACGAAAATGTCCCTTTCGACTCTGCCATCGAGTCCTTCCTTGAGGCACGATCCGTTGAATATGGGACCTGATTCCGAAGAAACCAATCCATAACGAGGAAATGATCTTGATTCAATCTGTCCCGATCGAACGATACCAAGTATTTCTTAGCCGCGCTATCAAATTCGGAGTTCGATACCCATTTCCTCTAAGTACCTTTGTAACCTTTGATCAACAGACAGGGATTCAGCAAAGACTCGACTCAACGCATCCTCTACCATATTTCCCTTGCCAGGTGTGTAGTCTATCGTCCAGTCATAATCCTTTATTAATTTTAGCCAAAGCCGCTGTCGTAGGTTAAGGTCCGCTTGGGTGAATAAGTACTTCAAACTTTTGTGATCGGTATAAATTCGGCAAGCCACTCCATAAAGGTAGTGTCGCCACAATTTTAGCCCGAACACAATTGCCGCTAGCTCCAGGTCGTGCGTAGGATAATTTTTCTCGTACTTTTTCAGTTGCCTGGATGCATAGGCTATCACCCTATCTTGCTGCATAAGTACACACCCCAAGCCCTATCCTGACGCATTGCTGAATATTTGGAATCCCGAGGTCTCGTCTTGTAGTGCAAGTAACGGGGCAGAGGTGAGGTGATGCTTTAACTTTTCAAACGAGGCTTTCCAGTCGGTTGACCACTCAAACGTGACTCCCTTCTGTGTGAGGCGAGTCAGAGGTGATGCTAATTTGGAAAAATCCTTTACGAAACGTCGGTAGTACCACATAGGTTTTATGACTTGCGTTTTCTTGAACGGTTTTGATGAATTTTATTGCCTTTGTTATTAGGATCTCGCATTTTGTATCGAGCCCTTGGAGACTGAAGCAGGAGATATTGATCATCTGTTGGTGCGTGCAGGTGACCGTGTAAGCGACGCGGCGAGGAGCTGAAGCTTTCTTCCCTAACTAATCCAGTACTCGACACACCCCGTTCGTGACTTTTGGAACTTGTACAAAACATCCGGAGCCCGTGCAGCCCTTTTATGCAGCTCCGAGGAAAGACGATAGCTTCGCCAGCATGTGTCTATAATATTTTAAAGTTTTAGCAAATGATGTGATGTATGGAACGGCTTTCTTATTTTGTATCCAAGTTGTAAGCCCGTGTGGCATCCTTATTACTTTTGAGTCAGGAGTCTATAACCAGATGTTCATTATCAATAAAAAGAAAACTTTTCTATGTTCCTGCAATGTGTGATATCTTATTTGTGTACTCTGTTGTATGTGTTCTAAAAAGTATATATTTATGCCTAGGCCTTGTGCACGCGCGCCTTACGCGTGCACGGCATCACGCCCAGGCGACGATTATCGATTTAGCGAAAAATGGGGCATGACAAAAGGCGCCTCAACCTGCTTTCTAGTCTTCCTCTCTCGAGCTAGCTCAATCTTGCAATCCTCCACCACGTGCTCGTGATGAAAGCAACATATTCAAAAGACTGGACGATCTTCATACTCAATATCTTGCCAAAAAAATTTACCTTCTGGAAGCTTGATTCTTATCCTGGACTGGAGAGGCTTTCTTAAGTCGAGATCCACCAGTACCCAAGCTCTGCTCGGCCTAGATATCATCTCCGTGGCTCTGTCTATCATGATAGGTGTAGTGCCCCGCTCCGCGTTGGCACTATGTACAAGAGATATCGCTTTGCTGGATCGAGCGAAAGTCTTATCGAAGATTTCCCCAATCGAAACACAAGACGATTGATCTAGGTAAGTGGACAGAACTTTATTCTCTAATTCTTGCACGTCTTAATAATGAATATGAGTTTTTGTAATATTTTTTTGCTAATAGATAACGTTTGCATGAAAATGATAGAACGAGAAACTGCATGCTTAACTAGAGAACTTGTTTGCTTGTCAATAGAGAACATTGCCATGCTAATAAGAAGAGTAAAAAAATTGCTTGAACAAGTCTCTATGTTATATGCTAAACAAGAGTAGAACTGCATGCTTAACTTGAAGAGATAAATAGAACCGTGTCAAGCTTGTTAAATTAAATATCGTTCATATGTTTGCTTATCGTTGTTTATATAATTGCTTGTCTTTGGTGCAAAAGCTAGATTAAATGTATGCTTGTATTATTATAAAGAGTTAATGGCTTGTCTTGTTAAGAGAAGAGACTAGTAGCCCGCCGTGATGTTCCGGTCCTACGGGATCTAGGGGCTACGACTATTAGATAAAAGATAGATGGAATAAAAAGCTTGTATTGTCACATTGTGTTATGCTTGTTATCGACTAGATGGGAGACAAATAGTGCATCCTGAGCTCGAGGTATGGCTATTAGACTGGTGGATGGAGGCTAAATGACAAGTTTGGAGCCTAATAGTGTGCCCTGAGCTCGGGGTGTGGCTATTAGAATGGTGGATGGAGATTATTGATAGAGTGAGACTAATAGTGTGCCCTGAGGGTATGGCTATTAGATGGGAGGAGGTGCTTCTGTTGGAAAAAGTTTGAGTTAGAGAAGTTAGCTTGTTCATGGAGATAGCTGCTTTCAGGTAGTTAGTGCGCATGCTAGGCTAGCCTTCTTTCATACCTAACTGTTCGATACAGAGACGGACCGGAAATAGGACCTTGTTTATATATGCAAATTATTGCTAACTTGTATGTCTGCTGCAGGGATAACCATTCAACAAGGGATAATAACCACTAAATAAGTGATATACTGATTTTGCTTATTATCTCGCACATAGACTTGCATGCTTACTTGAATATGATGATCGTCATGTAGTATAAATGAATAGTCCAGTAGATGATGCATTGTCCCTAGAGTCTTGAGTATAGCTCACGAGACACATTGTGCACACCCTGTTTGGCACATCATGCTTAAACTGTTTGCCTTGTATGCTTGGTTATATTGAACTGAACCCTAATTTCAAAGATGTTTTCAAAAGAAGTAATATGACTCTACTCCCGTACTGCATGAAACAAACCTAGGTAAAACTAGAAAGATCACTAGTAATGTAATATTTTATCACATGCTTACTTAGTTTTGGTTTTAAAGGGTGTTGCTTATTTTCGTTGATTTTATACTCACCAGTACTTTTTCTAAAGTGCTGACCCACCAACCGTTTGCTTGTTCGCAGGTGCTGGATCGTCCGAAGAAGCGATAGCCGTGCCTCATCCCTAGGATCCAAAAATCTGGTGTCGATGCCTTGAGCCGTATCGATATATTTTGAGCTGCTTTTGTATATAGGAAAAAAAAATATGGAACGATGCCGTTGTATTCAGAGAACCTCGTGCCTTGACCTTTGCCCCGTATACTCAGAAGGATTATTGTTTGTAATACTGCTCCTCCGCAGCAAACTCGATCGGTTTGAGGATAACCAATACGACTTATGTTGTTGCCTTGTGCGGGAGCATCTCCAGGCTCGCACGACATCATGTCCCGAGGGAAACGACTGTCCCGCGGGAGCGCTAGCACGGTGATTCGCGCCTGGCGGGGGCGATCGGGATCATGGGAGATCGGGGTGTGACACAGTGATATCAGAGCAACTCAATTCTCTAGCCTTACATCCTTTTCGTTGCTATTCTTAGATGACGATTCCTTGTCCATTGATATCTTTGCCGAGTTGAGTGTTCAAGACAATAAGTCAATAAATATTCTTATAGATGCACGCAAAAGTTTTCTGGTTTTAATTTATTGCTTGAGAATTATGATTTCGTGCTTCTTGATTGCTAGTTTTTTTGATTGAGGATCGTGAGGGATGAGGACTATCGCTGCTCTGGATATTAAAATTTTCTCCATGACGTTTCAAGGACAAATTTTTTTCTTGGTGGGTAAGTATGTAGTGCCCCGCTCCGGATTGGCACTATGTACAAGAGATCATTTTGCTGGCTCGATCAGAAACCTTCTCGAAGAGTTATCCGATCGAAACATAAGACGATTGATCTAGGTGAGTAGGCAAAACTTTATTCTCTGATTCATGCACGCCTTAATAATAAATCTGAGTTTTTGTAATGCTTTTTTGCTAATAGATAACGTTTGCATAAGAATGATAGAACGAGAAACTGCATACTTAACTAGAGAACTTATTTGCTTGTCAATAGAGAACCTTGCCATGCTAATAAGAAGAGTAAAGAAAATTGCTTGAACAAGTCTCTATGTCGTATGCTAAACAATAGTAGAACTTCATGCTTAACTTGAAGAGATAAATAGAACCGTGCCATGCTTGTTAAATTAAATATCTTTTATATGTTTGCTTGTCGTCGTTTATATAATTGCTTGTCTTTGATGCAAAAGCTTGATTAAACGTATGCTTGTATTGTTACAAAGAGTTAATGGCTTGGCTTGTGAAGAGAAGAGACTAGTAGCCTGTCCTGATGTTCCGATCCTACGGGATCTTGGGGGGTACGGCTATTAGATAAGAGATAGATGGAATAAAAAGCTTGTATTATCACGTTATGTTATGCTTGTGATATGCTTGTTATCGACTAGATGAGAGGCTAATAGTGCATCCTGAACTCGGGATATGATTATTAGACTGGTGGATGGAAGCTAAATGACAAGTTTGGAGACTAATAGTGTACCCTGAGCTCGGGGTGTGGCTATTAGTATGGTGGATGGAGACTACTGATGGGTAAGACTAATAGTGTGACCTGGGGGTATGGCTATTAGATAGGAGACGATACTTCTGTTGGGAAGAGTTTGAGTTAGAGAAGTTAGCTTTTTCATGGAGATAGCTGCATTTCAGGTAGTTAGGGCCCATGCTAGGCTAGTCATCTTGCATACCTAATTGTTTGATACAGAGATGGACATAAAATATAATCTTGTTGCTAACTTGTATGTCTTCTGCAGGGATATCCGTTCGGCAAGGGATAAGAACCACTAAATTAGTGATATGCTGATTTTTCTTATTATCTTGCATCGCACATAAACTTGCATACTTGATTGAATATGATGATCGCCATGTAGTATAAATGAATAGTCCACTAGATGCTGCATTATCCCAGGAGTCTTGAGTATAGCTCACGAGATACGCTGCGCACACCCTGTTTGGCACATCATGCTTGAACTGCTTATCTTGTATGCTTGGTTGTATTGAACTGAGCCCTGATTTCAAAGATATTTTCAAAAGAAGTAATATGTCTCTGCTCCCGAAACTGCATGAAATGAACCTAGGTAAAACTTGAAAGATTACTAGTCATGTAATATTTTATCATATGCTTACTTAGTGTTGGTTTTAAAGGGTGTTGCTTATGTTCGTTGATTTTATACTCACCAACACTTTTTCCAAAGTGCTGACCCACCAATAGTCTACTTGTTCGCAGGTACTGGATCGTCCGAAGAAGCGATAGCCGTGCATCATCCCCAGGACCTAAAAATATGGTGTCGATGCCTTGAGCCGTTTCGAGATATTTTGAGCTGCTTTTGTATAGAGGGACATAATATATGGAATGATACCATTTTATTCAGAGAACCTTGTGCCTTGACCTTTATCCCGTATACTCAGATAGATTATTGTTTGTAACACTGCTTCTCCGCTGCAAACTTGATCAGTTCGATGATAACCAAGATGACTTATGTTGTTGCTTTGTGCGAGAGCATCTCCAGGCTCGCGCGATATCACGTCCCGAGAGGAGCGATCGTCCCGCGGGAGCACTGACGCAGTGATTTATGCCCGGCGGGGGCGATAAGGACCGCGGGAGATCGGGGCATGACAAAGTGGTATCAGAGCAAATCGATTCTCTGGCCTTACGTCCATTTTTTGCTGTTCTTAGATGACGATTTATTGTCCATTGATATCGTTATTGAGTTGAGTGTTCCATACAATTAGTCCATAATATTCTCAAAGATGCGCGCAAAAGTTTTTTGGATTTGATTTATTTTTTTGAGAGTTGTGATTTCGTGCTTCTTGATTGCTAGTATTTTCGATTGAGGATGGGGAGGGATGAGGACTATTACTGCTATGGATATCGAAAGTTTATCCTTGAAGTTTCGAGGACGAATTTTTTTCTTGGTGGGTAAGTATGTAGTGTCCCGCTCCGCGTTGGCACTATGTACAAGAGATATCACGTTGCTGGCTCGAGCGGAAGGCTTCTTGAAGAGTTCTCCGATCGAAATATAAGACGATTGATCTAGGTGGGTGGGCATAACTTCATTCTCTGATTCTTGCCTGCCTTAATAATGAATCTGAGTTTTTGTAATGCTTCTTTGCTAATTTTGCATAAGAATGATAGAACGAGAAACTACATGCTTAACTAGAGAACTTGTTTGCTTGTCAATAGAGAATATTGCCATGCTAATAAGAAGAGTAAAAGAAATTGATTGCCCAAGTCTCTATGTTTTATGCTAAACAAGAGTAGAACTACATGCTTAACTTGAAGAGATAAATAGAACCATGCTATGGTTTTTAAATTAAAGATCGTTCATATGCTTGCTTGTTGTCATTTATATAATTGCTTGTCTTTGATGCAAAAGCTAGATTGAATGTATGCTTGTATTGTTACAAAGAATTAATAGCTTGTCTTGTTAAGAGAAGAGACTAGTAGCCCGCCCTGATGTTCTGGTCCTACGGGATCTAGGGGGTACGACTATTAGATGAGGGATAGATGGAATAAAAAGCTTGTATTGTCACATCTAGTCGATAAAAAGCTAGATTGAATGTATGCTTGTATTGTTACAAAGAATTAATAGCTTGTCTTGTTAAGAGAAGAGACTAGTAGCCCGCCCTGATGTTCTGGTCCTACGGGATCTAGGGGGTACGACTATTAGATGAGGGATAGATGGAATAAAAAGCTTGTATTGTCACGTTGTGTTATGCTTGTGATTTGCTTCTTATCGACTAGATGTGAGACTAATAGTGCACCATGAGCTCGGGGTGTGGCTATTAGACTAGTGGATATAGGCTAAATGACAAGTTTGGAGACTAATAGTGCGCCCTGAGCTCGGGGTGTGGCTATTAGAATGGTGGATAGAGACTACTGATGGGGTGAGACTAATAGTGTGTCCTGAGAGTATGGCTATTAGATAGGAGGCGATGCTTCTGTTGAAAAGAGTTGAGTTAAAGAAGTTAGCTTGTTTATGGAGATTGTCACATCCCGGTCTTCCGCAGGCTAAATCGGCCGTCCCCGCTAGGCGAGAATCACCGCGCCAGTGCTCCCGCAGAACAATCGCTTTGACCCACCCGGACGTGATGCCGCACGAGCGTGAGCCGCGCCCGTGCAAGGCCGTGGTTCATTGGATGACGGTAAGAGTTCTAAACCACAGAGTCGAATAGATTGTTCGAGTGCAGCGGAATCATAAACGCATAGGCGATTTGGTAACAAGTTCACTGAGTCGATAATAGCAGAAGCATTGAATAACATAAGTTGAAGTAAGCAACTCTTTATTGATATAAACAAGTGTTACAGGCGGTGCATGGCCGAGATTACAAGGCGCTCAAGCCTCTCTCTCAAAAAAAATAAAAGCGTGCCAAGTGGCTACATTTGTGAAATGATGTACAAGCGATGTTTAGGCGATGTTCCAACATTATGTCTTGTATATGTGCTTCAGTTCCAGACACAGTGCTCCAAGGCTCCAAGTGAACTCCACGCCTTAGCACGCACAAAGGAGACATCCACACCGAACGAGGTTCTTCCGTACCCTACAAACGATCTGGTGGATTATCAGTACATTGAATGCACTGGTGGGGAGGCTACTCGCTCGCTCGACAAATCCAAACATGTAATATAGGTTCTGTGCACCAACTATTGTGTTGTCTTTCTAGTTACCTTAGGATCAGTTTCATGGCATATTGAATAACCTAACTCGTGTGGCAGTGCATCGTGCGATATAAGAGAAAACACGGTGAGACTTACCAACTTACCATTTGACCTTCCCTGTCCAAGGCAAACCAAGTTAATTTAAGCACGAGCATTCATAATAAAAACCAAGGCAATATCATATGCAAACACGAGAGTTGCTATATCATGATCGTTCAGGTGTTCAATTGTTCATTTGATGCGATGCAATGACTCGCATGCGGATAGCCGCTAAGCGAGGATGACTTATCTATTTGAACGTTTGTCGCTGGTATAGCCATGAAGGACGAGTTATAGTCGATGAACAAGGATGGTATACAACGAAAGCACGTGAGGCGCTACACGCTATCTTGTCCGCACGTGAGACTATCGTGAAGTTCCATCCGGATCGGATCGGCCCCGGTGCCCCAGAAACCGTCCGTGGAACCTAATAATCTTGTTTCCAAGTTGTCCGTGACATGTATGTCAGGGTCTTTCCAAATCCATAACTTGATATGATAATCCATAATTCTTGTTCTGAACCGAGCGTTTGCTCCACGAGTTGGGATTCTTTCTTTACGTGACGTGATTCTCGTTCAGAGAAAAATTTGATGTGATTATCATTCAGTTGTAACCTGACATGATTCTTGATTCGTGAACAACTTGCCTTGATGCATGCCCCAGGTTCGGGGATTGCCTTGGTGACCTAACGGTCCCGGAGACTTGCAGGTTCAATTGTACATAAGGACTATTTGATAGTCTTCTGGCTGACTCAATGCATGAACGATACGAATAACGTCAGGCATTTGTAAGCAAGCAAGCATGCGTTTCTATGGAACTCAAGCAAACACGTTGGCTCGGACCTGAAGGTAAGCCGAGAGGTAAAACCGTAAGGGACTTTCCGAGCTACAAGATCTAAGATAGCATGCGAGGGTCTGAATATAAGCATGTTTCATTTCTATGTTCTAGCACAAGCAATACAAGTAGGATTATTTCCTTAGCTAAGTGCGTTGTATTCTTATTAGTATGCAAGGGGTGATTCACCTAGCGACTAGCATGTATCGTTCCATATTTTTAAGTGTGCTGGCTAAGCAAAGACAAGTTCACCGTAGCCACCCACCTTAGCGATGATTCGCCTCGGTTGAGAGATACGTCAAGCGAGCCTCTGAAAGCCTAAACCGAACTCCTGTAGCGACAAGTCTGGATATCCTTTGCCTCAAACGAGTATTCTCGTCTGAGCAAAGCGGGTCAGAATATTACACTTTTGTTGTTTGAATCGGCAGTCCGCTTGAGCAGAACGGGGTATTACAGAGATAGCTGCTTTCAGGTAGTTAGTGCGCATGCTAGGCTAGCCTTCTTGCATGTCTAACTGTTTGATACAGAGACGGACTTAAAATAGAACCTTGTTTATATATGCAAATTGTTGCTAACTTGTATGTCTGCTGCAGGGATAACCGTTCGGCAAGGGATAAGAACCACTAAATAAGTGATATGCTGATTTTGCTTACTGTCTTGCATCGCACATAGACTTGCATGCTTGCTTGAATATGATGATCGCCATGTAGTATAAATGAATAGTCCACTAGATGCTGCATTGTCCCTAGAGTCTTGAGTATAGCTCACGAGATACGCTGCGCACACCCTGTTTGGCACATCGTGCTCGAACTGCTTGCCTTGTATGCTTGGTTGTATTGAACTGAACCCTAATTTCAAAGATATTTTCAAAAGAAGTAATATGACTCCGCTCCTGTACTGCATAAAACGAACATAGGTAAAACTAGAAAGATCACTAGTAATGTAATATTTTATCACGTGCTTATTTAGTGTTGGTTTTAAATGGTGTTGCTTCTGTTCGTTGATTTTATACTCATCAGTACTTTTTCCAAAGTGCTGACCAACCGACAGTTTGCTTGTTCACAGGTGCTGGATTGTCCGAAGAAGCAATAGTCGTGCATCATCACCAGGACCTGGAAATCTGGTGTCAATGTCTTGAGCCGTATCGATATATTTTGAGCTGCTTTTGTATAGAGGGAAATAATGTATGGAACGATTCCATTGTATTCAGAGAACCTCGTGCCTTGACCTTTGTCCCGTATACTCAGAAGGATTATTGTTTGTAACACTGCTCCTCCGTTGCAAACTCAATCGGTTCGATGATAACCAAGACGACTTATGTTGTTGCCTTGTACGAGAGCATCTCTTGGATCGCACAGCATCACGTCCCGAGAGGAACGATCGTCCCGCAGGAGCGCTGCGGCGGTGATTCGCGTCCGACGGAGGCGATCGGGACCGCTGGAGATCGGGACGTGACAAAGTGGTATCAGAGCAACTCGATTATCTGGCCTTACATCCTTTTCGTTGCTGTTCTTAGATGACGATTCCTTGCCCATTGATATCGTTGCTGAGTTGAGTGCTCCATACAATAAGTCCATAAATATTCTCAAAGATGCGCGCAAAATTTTTCTAGATTTGATTTATTGCTTGAAAGTTGTGATTTTGTGCTTCTTGATTGCTAGTGTTTTCGATTGAGAATGGTGAGGGATGAGGACTATCGCTGCTATGGATATCGAAAGTTTTTCTTTGAACTTTCGAGGACGAAACTTTTTCTTGGTGGGTAGGTATGTAGTGCTCCGTTCCGCGTTGGCACTATGTACAAGAGATATCGCTGCTTTGTGAAGGAGGACCAAGCTTTGAAGTGAATTTTCCTGTGTTGACCTGAGTTACTCCACCAAAAGTTACATTGATCCTGGGATAGAGTTTTGGTCACCTTTTTAGTTAGCAAATATGCAGATAAGTGATAGTTAGGTATCGAGGAAAGGGTAGATTTAATTAGAGTGGTCCTTCCTGCATGAGATATGCAATTCCCTTTTCCAACCAAGAAGTTTGGATTTGCTTGTGTCCAGGATATGGGAATAGGTAGACACCCTATTTTTCGGTTGCAAGGGTTGGTGACCATGACATTTATCTTTGGAGTTCATAATCTTTACCCCTAGAATGTCTAGGTATATCTGTCGAGTGATATGGTCAAGTTTTTTGGGAAAAAAAAAATGGAGGATTTGTTGAAATTTACTTGCTGGCCTGACCAAACTTCATATGATTGAAGAATATTCTTAATGTGCAGGACATTTCGGATTGAACAATCGCCAAATAACAGGACGTGGTCAGCAAAAGCCAGATGGCTATAAGTATCGGAGCTGTTGCCAAGTCTGACACCGGAATATGTAACAGTTTCCTTTCCATTATAGCAATGTGTTTGCTAAGGAGTTCACTGCACATGATGAATAAGAATGGAGAAAGATGGCATCCTTGCCTAATCCCACGACGAGGATAGAAAGTTTCAGATGGGGAGCCGTCGATCAAGATAGCGAATGACAGTGAAGTGAGTGATACACTGCATTATTATGTCGTGAGATTTCCCTTTAATTCCAGATCCCCTAAGAACTTGCTTAATGACATCCCAACTGAGTTTGTCATAAGCTTTGGACATGTCGATTTTAAGAGCAAATGCACTTGCTTTTATGACCCTAATAGTGGAAGGTTACCAAGTCAGGTAAGGAGGAAGATTTTTTTTTATGACGTTTTAAGTTCAGTCCCAAATAAATTAAAATTTTGGTTCCGTTCTTAATGTCTGGTTGAGTGGTAAAGATGTGGAGAGAGGCACATTCAGTCAATCCCTCTAGACCATCTTGTCATGAAACAAAGCGAGGAATTGTTTACAGTCAATAACAGGCACGTGCTATATTCATTTTGTCTTTCGTGTTAGCATAATTAATTCTTAGGTTACTGCCTTATGATCTTTCAGTGTGGAATAATTCGACACGCTGTTTGCAATGGACACTTCCTTCTGATTGCTGATAGTTGAAAATTTTCACTACTCATAAATCATAATGTTTTTGATGCTCTATTTCTTACAATTTCTGCTGTCTTGTTTGGATGCTGGTTTAAAACCATAGCTACGAGGGAGCTATGATTTGGGTTATTATCATCATCATCACCATCTAATCCTTCTCCAATCCGAATAGGATTGGCCAGGGAGCATAAAAGGATCCATAAACAGAATTGACAAAGTTTCTATAGCCAGTTGTTGACATTACGTCAATTCTCTATGTTGGTGCCAATATTTTAGACAAGGTAGTTATGAGCATGATAGAGCCATACTATAAAATTTAGGAGTCGTTTGGTACGCGGTAAATTTTTTTTATTTCCGAAAAAATTTAGGGTGGATATCTAATACCATGTTTGTTTAGGCCATAAAAAAATTATTTCCGGAAATTACAAATATCCGGATAAATAATTTACCTACGAAACATTGTAATCCTAACTCTTAAGAATATGTGGTTATATTTTTTTTGTCCGGACAAAATTTTTTTGTCTAATTTTTTTTTATCCTTTTTTTTTCGATCTTTTTTTCCTTTTTGATATTTTTTTTTGGTCTTTTTTTTTTATCGTTTTTTGTACGTTTTAATCATTTTGTTGTTGTTTTTTGATTGTTTTTAGTAAAAAAAATTTCAATTTTAGTCGTTTTTTAGTCTTTTTTGTCGTTTTTAGTCGTTTTTATCGTTTTTTGATCATATTTAGTCCATTTTGTGGTTTTATTCGTTTTTTTTTATCGTTTTTTGTCGTTTTTGTTTTATTTTTATCGTTTTCATCGTTTTTTGTTGTTTTTTTTTATCGTTTTTATCTTCTTCTTTTTTTCGTTTTTAGTCGTTTTTGATCGTTTTTAGACTTTTTTAATCGATTTGGATCGTTTTTAGTCATTTTTGATTTTTTTTTTAATAATTTTTAATCGTTTTTAGTATTTTTCTTATCAATTTTTGATCATTTTTAGTCGTTGTGGTCATTTTTTTTAGTTTTTCTCGTTTTTTGATCATTTTTATCATTTTTAGCTGTTTTGGTCTTATTTTTAATCTTTTTGGTCATTTTTTATATCGTTTTTAGTCCTTTTGATCGTTTTTACTCGTTTTTTATTATTTTTCGATCGTTTTTCATCTTTTTGGTTGTTTTTAGTAATTTTTATTTTATTTTGTCGTTTTTAGTTTTTTTTCCTTTTTGAGTCGTTTTGGTTTTTTTTTTTCGTTTTTTGTTGTTGTTATTAGTCGTTTTTGGTATATATATTTTTTTTTGTCGTTTTTGATCGTTTTGGTCATTTATGATCTTATTTTTGTTTTTATCGTTTTTTTTTTCGTCTTTTTGATCGTTTTTGTTTTTTTTGTCATTTTTTCGTTTTAGGACATTTTTTTTATTTTTTATCGTTTCTTCATTTTTGTTCGTTATTAGTCATATTTCGGTTTTTCGTTTTTGATTTTTTTTCTTTTTTTTCTTTTTTCTTTTTATTCGATTTTGGTATTTTTTGTCGTTTTTAAAACCATAGCTACGAGGGAGCTATGATTTGGGTTATCATCATCATCATCACCATCTAATCCTTCTCCAATCCGAATAGGATTGGCCAGGGAGCATAAAAAGGATCCATAAACAGAATTGACAAAGTTTCTATAGCCGGTTGTTGATATTACGTCAATTCTCTATGTTGGTGCCAATATTATAGACAAGGTAGTTATGAGCATGATAGAGCCATGCTATAAAAACTTAGGAGACGTTTGGTACGCGGTAAATTTTTTTATTCCGAAAAAATTTAGGGTGAGAATCTAATACCATGTTTGTTTTGACCATAAAAAAAATATTTTCGGGAATTACAAATATTCGGATAAATAATTTACCCATGTTACATGGGAATCCTATCCCTTAAGAAAAGGTGGGTATACTTTTTTTGCCCGGGCAAAAAAAAAAAATTTTGTCTAAGTTTTTTTAAATTTTTTTATCATTTAGTTTATTTTTTATTTTCCCCCCTTTTTCCTTTTTGCCCTTATTTTGTTCGTTTTTATCGTTTTTTATCGTTTTTAGTAATTTTTTGTTAATTTTAGTCGCTTTTTAGTGTTTTTTTATCATTTTTATCATTTTTTGCTTTTTTGTCTTTTTAGTCAATTTTTATCGTTTTTTTTATCATATTTAGTCATTTTGGTCGTTTTTACTCGTTTTGTTATCGTTTTTAGACGTTTTTAATCAGTTTTGATCGTCTTTAGTCATTTTTTGTTATTTTTGGTTATTTCTTTTAATATATTTTAGTCATTTTAATCGTTTTTAGTCTTTTTCTTATCATTTTTAGTCGTTTTTGGCCTTTTTCGTTTTTATCGTTTTTACTTATTTTTATCATTTTTTTGTCTTATTTTTAATCTTTTTAGTCTTTTTTTTATCGTTTTTACTCTTTTTGATCGTTTTTACTCGTTTATTATTTTTATTTTTGATCGCTTTTGGTCATTTTTATTGTTTTTTTTGTCTTTTTAGTCATTTTTGTTTTTTTATCGTTTTTTGTCGTCATTTTTTCATTTGTTTTTAATCATTTTTGATATTTTTGTCGTTTTGGTCGTTTTTGATTTTTTTTCGTTTTTTATTGTGTTTATCTTTTTTTAATCTTTTTTATTGTTATTTTTTCGTTTTTTTTGTCTTTTTAATCTTTTTTTTCGTTTTTTCGTTTTATGTCGTTTTTTTTTGTTCGTTTTTGTTCGTTTCTTCAAATTTTTTCGTTTTTAGTCATTTTTCGATTTTCCGTTTTTAATCTTTTTTTTTTCATGTTTTGTCATTTTTAGTCGTTTTTGGTTTTTTGGGGTTTTTATTCGTTTTTGGTCATTTTTGTTGTTTTTTTGTTTATTATTTAATTTTTTGTTTATTTTTTAATTTTTTAAAATTTTAAAATTTTAAAATTTTAAATTTTAAAATTTTAAAATTTTAAATTTTAAATTTTAAAATTTGTTTATTTTTATTTTTATTTTTATTTTTATTTTTATTTTTATTTTTATTTTTATTTTTATTTTTTTTCTTGATTTTTTTGTTTTTTTTTTGTTTTTGTTTTTTGCTTTTCACTTTCCTTTTTTTGATTTTTTTACTTTCATTTTTTTTTCCTTTTTTATTTTTTTTTCTCGGAAATATTTCTATAGTCATCAAACATGAGAATATAGTTTTCCAGAAAATTAATTACTTAGAATTTAGTTCTCAAAAATATATAATTTTAAACTATATAGTACTTCGCGTACCAAACGTCCTCTTAGACAACCGGTTGGTTGGTAGTTATACCTACATTTTGACATAAAAAGTTACAATTTGCGATAGAAAAATAATTGTCTGGGTTTAAAACCATGATTTTGAGGAAGCTATGATTTTGGTTCATTTTGAAGGGTCTCGCCTGATCCTTGAAACATACTTAGTTTTAAGTACGAAAATCCATGATTTTGCTCAAATTTTATGGGTTTCTATGGTTTTGCAAGAGTATACAGGAATATAAGTGTCCAGCTACCCATATATGCTCTGACGAGCTAGCCCAAGTACACTTGGAAACCTTTGGAGTTTATCTTGCCCTTTGCTGTATACAAGTCATGTGCTCAAACTATGAATATATATTTTTTAAAACCTGCATTTATTTGTTAACATCTTAGTGCCAAAATGATCTCCTTAGAGCTCAATAGAGCATCAGTACTCTATTATACTGACCTTTCTCCAACTAACCATACAAGAGTTGTGGGGAGTTGGGGAACGGGGCATGCTTAGAGCATCCACAGTGGGACAATCCATACGATATTTTAATTTTTTTAGAAATTATACAAATTACTATTTTCGGAGTATTTTTTTGATATTAACACACAATGGTACACTCTAAAATAATACACTAAATCCATACTACAAATTAACCTTCTTCTTTTTTCTTTTTATTCTCACTTTATTTATCCTTCCTGATGGGGTTACTATTCACTTGCTATGACACGTTTGAAATTTAGAGAACCTCTTGGTTGCTAGCAATTTTCATGTGTGGACAAAAATCCACTGCAGCTCTCAAATGCAACAAATTTTTAGTAAAACAAAAATGTAGCACTTGAAACCACTTCCACTCTGGATGCTCTTAAACTTCAACTAGTTTCCCATACAGTTCATTTGAATTGATTTTGGATCCCACGACTCTCATCTATTGTTAATCACTGGTGAGAAAATGCTTATGTATATTTCAGTTTAAAGTGCTTACTGATCATGCATGACTATATGTAGAGAGGCTATTTCGAAGCTGTTACAATCATTATTTGGCTCGGTCTTCAATACAAAAGTTGTTGAGAAAAGTTTTCTCTTTCATCCAGGCTTTGAACCATATCATTTGGAGGTGTATTGAAGAAGTTATGACAATCTAAAGTAGCCTATTTAATTATATTCTGCATGCATTCAGCTTGTATGTAACATTGATGATAGATGAACGAATCTTGGGAGAAGGAACGAATCTTCCCTTTGGACTTCTCCATGTAACGAATGTGATGTACCCAAGAGGCATATCCTCCCTATAAATAGAGGAGAGATGGTGAAGGTTGAACACAACAAGTAACAAGAAGAACAATACACAACTTGTAATCCACACACTTGTAATCCACCTCAAGTGAGTTTGTGAGAGAAAGGGATTATCAAGTTAAGTTGTACCAACTTGAAAGAATGTCCTTGTAATCTTTCATTTGATTATAGTGAAAACGGTGAAGAAGGGGCGGACGGATGACGTAGATTCAAATTGAGCTGAATCTCGATAAATTTTGTGTGTGTTCTCTCTCTTAACTTTTCTTCTCTTCCATTTTATTTTATCTTATCACAAAAATCAAAAATGTCTTGTTTTTCTCCAATATGGGTGCTATGTTGTATAAGTCATACAAATGATCAGGATATCCAGCAGAAAAAAAGATATGAATTCGATTGGCATGTCAGTTTACATTGGAATTTTTTTTTCCCATGAAGCTATTTTTAAGTTCTTTTTACTGGAAATTAGACTCGGTTTAACCCAAGGTTTGAAAAGTTGGCTGACACAAATACGTATCGGCCATTTCAGATCAATTTTGACCACCCTGATGTGTAGTTTGTAGTTTCAACCAATTTTAAGGTGGGTTTTGACTAGACCTACAAAAATAACCGAAACATTACTCAAAGGAAGCCAAAAGAGAGAGAAAGGAATAGAGAAGTTGAGGATAGGCTAAGGAGAAGGGGACTCAGCTGGAGACCAGCCGAGGACTAGGCATGACAATTTGGTAATGATGATATGATAGGATTAGGACAGTGAGGTGACAACAAAAACCTTTTGGCTTTGCCATGCCTCTTTGAGTTTGATCATTGAACCTATATCTTATAAATTATAGTGTTTGTTTGGGTGTGGTTTACTGAACCCATGACCTGGGGTTCTTGACCATAGTTTACAGTATTGGCCGATACCGATCCGATACAATCGATATCGATATAGTTTCGCATGTTCTGAACCGATACCGGCCGATTCTGACCGGTACAGACATTGGAGGTCTCTTTCTCAGTCAATTCGACAAAAAAAATTAAAAAAAAACTAATCAACAAGGATATAAAAGCATAGTAAGATTGTAAAATCATGTAAATGAAGAAAAAACTATCTATTGCGGTAAACCGGCAGCAAGATTAACTATATTTTACTCAATTTCAAAACTACTATGAAACAACACAAACAATACTTAAAGTTATGCCTAAATGCCTAAAATATTTTCTCTAAATTTATTGATAGTTATTTGCTTTCCAATACAAAATCTGATACTCCTATCTAAAACTGCCGATACCGCCGATACGATACTCATAGGAAGGGTCCGATAACGATACTGCGAATCTTGGTTCTTGTTTGGGTCTTTTTTCTGTGAAACCATCACTACTTTTGCTTTCTATTTGAAGCACTAGGGTCTGGTTTATCTGATTTGGCCCAACTACAATAGAAATGGCCATGTGACATCTCGGGTCTAATTCACTTTTAAAGAATCCATTGCCCTGAAGTTAGGGTGCAAAAGTGTGTGCTTGGGGACCCTTTCAAGCCTATTTCATTGTCCATTGGCTTAAGTGTTTATGAACCTAATGCATTCTAAATGGGCCAAATGCAGTATAAATAATGTAAATCATATTACATCAGTAAACATCAATTATAATAGTGGATTCTCTTAGTTTAACTACTGCAATATTTAATAGTAACAATTTAACATATGTTAGATGTTACACATACAACATAAATATTGCAAAATACTGTTATGGCAGTTGGACTCAAGGGAAATATCTATTTAAACCATAATAATAACATATATTTAGACATAAACAACAACAACAAAGTATTTATCCCAAATAATATTTATACAAAGATTTTTAAAAAAGTAGACTAAATTTACTCTATTAGATAATTGTAAAATGCCACTTAGACTAAAGGTTGTAAAATGATATTATAATATTTATTCAAGAGCTTTAATAATGTTATAGTCCAGAAAGAAAATAACATTAGACATGTAACTATTTCAGCGTTGTACTAATGTATTTAAGGGTTTAAAAATTACAACAAATTATAAACAAATTACCAATGAGTCACAGATTCATTAAAACGATATAACAAGGGAATAATCATATTTTGTTTAATAATAATAACCAACAATATCATTTTCTTTATCACTATAACAAGTCAATGAGCATCCATACTATTGCTATTGTGTTATTTAGCATGTGACCATTTTTTTCACGGGAACATCATCAACTACATAAATGAACACACATGAAAATATGCCTTAACTGCAAACGTTTTCATTTTCATATTAAACGAGTACATTACTTTTTGCAATGGTAAGATTTGTCTGAGGAAGCATGTTCTAGTCATGAAAATAATCTCTCCATATATATATGGGACGAGGTTATGTGCATCTGCAAAAGCACGAGCAACGTGGCACTGTGTTGCCCTTTTGATTTTATAATTTTTTTTTGAAAATATTTTGTGGTACAGAAATATGATACTCCAGTCCAAAACCATCTAAAGTGCTGAAGCATTGTATCGATGCTCATAGACAATGATACATGTAGATAGTGAGTTAAACGAGGGTTAAATGACGAAATAATTAGATGCAATGTAACGAATGAAGCACATAGGATGGTCTAATTATGTATGTGGATTAACAAGGAGACCACAATAATTGCAAGCAATCGATCTGAATTCTAAAGTAGCCTCTAAACAAAAATTGATGAGCTACCTTACTATAAAATAAATATAAATAATGCCATAGGAGAAAACTCATGGAGATTTTGGTAAGGGAAACAAACGTGACTACTGATATAATGCTTAGTTGTTTTGGATGTGAGCTAAGTATATGCATGCTAATTGCATTTCAACTGGTACCAGTTTATGTTTTTGTGTATATATAGCAGTTATTGCTGCAATATAGATGATATGGTTCAGATAATAACAGTAAGAATGATGCCATTCCTGTTTGTTTTAAACTCACTGAAGGAAAGCTTGGCAATTGCATATCACACAACAGAACATGATGCAGGACATTGTTAAAATATTGGTTACTCGTGTGTCACATACAACTCAGTTACTGAGTTATGTATTCTTCATGAATAGAAGCTTGGATTACTTCACAATGTCTGCTCTTACAATCATTATGCTGATTACTTTTATGATTAATTACTTTTCATGTGGTAGAATATCAAGTTTACCTATGATCTTCGTAGTGTGATCATGAAATGGCGGACTTACATGGTGGCCTAGGCAATTTTATTTTTCTAATTTCTTTCATATATATATTGGTTTTTTTTTTTCCCATGTGAGTCAGCCCACAACTACCCCACCCTAGGGCCTAGTCCACTCCAGCCCACTAACTTCAAATTTCTGATTCCGTCCCCGATTATGTTATGCCTGCATGTTTTGTTTCCTGCTTTCAGAACTCAAGTATAACTTATAAAATACGAAAATAATACTATGGCTAAGAATAAATAATTATTATTTTATTTTATTTTTATTTATTTTTTTGAATTTTTGACATAACGTTCGAGATTTTGTGCACACTGCATTGCAGCTTTTGGGCCCATTGACCCCGAACTTCCACCATTTATAAATAGAAGGAATAATATGTCTCCGTGTCTCGATCCACTGATCTTCTGTCCTCCAGCCAGAATCTTATATCTTTTTTCGATAACCACAAGAGCCACTCGAGTTCGGTATTAACCATGGCTAAGAATAAATAATCATTATGGAGTTCCCAACTTGCATCTCTGTTTATGCCGAGTAACTAACTATATTCAGAACCTAATATTCATAGTAAAGCTTAGGTTAGCTTGGTTTTTTTTTGATTAGTTTGCTCTGTCCAATATTATACCTTTAAGGCATCGTTATAGAAAATGTCATTAGAGGATATAAATCTAAGTTATGCATGCTATTAAATGTGGGGCCAAGTTTGTAGAGGTTTTAATTGAATTCAACGCACATATCATTACACAATATCTGTTGGTGTTGTTTCCTTTCATGAGAGTTGATGCTGCTGTCGCCATTGGAGTCCAGGAAGTTCGTGCGAGTCCGAAAAAGATGTGACAGAGAACGTTTCAAAAGTTCTACGTTAACTTACTGCTTCCTGGAAGCAGATCGTGTGGGGGCAAATTTTGCTTTGAGCAACAGTGATCTTCATCACCCCAGCAAGAAGATTTCCTTCTTCTCATTTCTCTTCTCTTCTGCTAGTTGTAATTCCGTTCTGTCCGTCTGCAACTGCGAGTGCAAGGAAGAATGTGAAGTTTATTTTTTCTGATTCCTTTGTAATCTTGAGAGCAAGTTGTAATCAGAATCTTTATATAGTTCTTCGTGGTGATCGAGAAAAGTCAGAGTGAGAACTTTTGTGTGAACCTCTGATCTCGACCACGTGTTCTTCCATCTTTGGCTAAGCCTCGAAAATAACAATCTCAAAGCAAGATCCGAAGAAAGATGGAGAACTTCCGATTAAGTCTTCTGGACACAAGTTTTCACAAACTTGAGAAGATTGACGGAATTCACTTCGAACATTTGGATGAGGGAATGAGTCATTTGTTAAATGTTGAAAGTGAGTTATCAGGAACTATCAATCCCGATGATGGAGGAGATAGCGTCTGAAGGACGCGCATTCCAGTTGGAAGGAAGATTACAAGATGACCAACGATTGCAGAGTATGCGCACAAGGGGCAGACCTTGGCGCATGGCAGACTTTGACGGATAGCAAGACTTGGCGCATGAAAGCGCATTGGAGGTCTTGGAATCTTGGCGCATGGATTGGCGCATGTTGGCCTATGTAACGCCCCACAACCGCACGGTGCATTACGCAGAGTCAGATTGAACGAGGCAATAGCTGGTTACATTTTGATTTGTTGGATTTGGGAATAAGTATTGATTTGAGTTGGTTTAATGTGCAGATTGTCACGCCCCGATCTCCCGCAGGCAAATCGGCCGTTCCCGCTAGGCGGGAATCACCCTCGCCAGCGCTCCCGCGGAACGATCGCTTGACCCATCCGGGCGTGATGCCGCACGAGCGTGAACCGCGCCCGTGCAAGGCCGTGATTCATTGGCTGGCAGTAAAAGTTCTAAGCCACAGAGTCGCACAGATTGTCCGAGTGCAGCGGAGTCATGAACGCATAGCGATTCGGTAACAAGTTCTCTGAGTTGACAAATATAGCGGAAGCATTGAAACACAAGTTGAAGTAAAGCAAGCTCTTTTATTGATATAAACACGTGTTACAGGCGGCGTATAGCCGAGATTACAAGTCGCTCAAGCCTCTCTCTCTGAAACATAAAGCGTGCCAAGTGGCTACAATTGTGGAATAATTGTAGAGGCAATGTTCAGACGATGTTCACAACTTATGTCTTGTATATGTGCTTCAGTTCCGGACGCACCGTTGCTTCGGAGTGATCTCCACGCCTAAGCACGCACGAAGGAGGCATCCGCACCGCACGAGGTTCTCCCGCACCCTGCATACAAACTGGTGGATTATCAGTACATTGAATGCACTGGTGGGGAAGCTACTCGCCCGCTCGACAAATCCAAACACGTAATACAGGTTCCGTGCACATCTATTAAGTTGTCTTTCTAGTTGCCTTAGGATCAGTTTCATGCAAACATTGGATAACCTAACGTGTCGGGCAGTGCGCCGTGCGATGTTTGAGGACACACGGCGAGACTTACCAACTTACCATTTCTCCTTCCCTGTCCAAGGCAAATATTGTTAATTCATGCACGGGCAAGTATAAACATTCAGGAGCATAGCATATGCAAACATGAGGGTCGTTATTTTTCAGATCGTTCAGGTGTTCAGTTCATTGATGCTATGCAATGACTCGCACGCGGATAGCCGCTAAGCGAGGATGACTTATCTATATGAACAGAAGTCGCTGGCATAGCCATAAAGGACCAGATGTAGTCTCAGGGTCGAGGATGAAGTGCAAGCAACAGAAACGATGGGCCTTGCACTTATCCCGCCGAAACAGACGACTACGCTTGTAGTCTCACGGTCGAGGATGAAGTGCAAGCATGCAAAAACGGAGAGCCTTGCACTTATCCCTCCAAAACAGACGACTACCAGAAGTTCCGTCTAGACCGTGTCGGCCCCAGTGCCCCGGTGACCGCCCGCAGAACGAGATCCGAAGATCACCTTTTACAAGTTGTCCGCGACATGCAAGTCAGGGTCTCAGGTCAGATACAGAAACAAGTTCGTGGCAGAATATATATATGAACAAGTCCGGTATGGAACGAGTTCGAAACAGAATATATATATGGAACTTGTTGAGACAGAATTCAGTAGTTTGCTCCTCGAGCTGTGATTCAGGGATTTATTCATTCTTGGTGCAGATTCCCTAGTTCAGAATTTGCCTTGGTGACCTAACGGTCCCGGATACTTGCAGGTTTATTCCGGCACGGAACGACTACTTAGTAGTCTTCCGGGGTTTGGATGAAAACACGGCAACATTCAAGCAGACAAGCATGCGTTTCTAAGGAACGTAAGCAGGCACGTTGTTCGGACCCGAAGGTAAGCCGAGAGGTGAAACCGTTAAGGAACTTAGCATGCGAGGGTCTGAACATATGAGCAGTATTTCATTTCCATGTTCTAGCAAGCAATACAAGTTGGGATTATTCCCTTAGCTAGGTGCGTTGGATTTATTAGTATGCAGGGGGTGAATCACCTAGCGACTAGCATGAATATTCCAGATTTTATGTGTGCTGGCTAAGCAAAGACAAGTTCACCGTAGCCACCCACCTTAGCGATGATTCGCTTCGGTAGAGAGATACATCAAGCGAGCCTCTGAAAGCCTAAGTCAATTCCTGCAGGGACAAGTCTGGATATCCTTTGCATTCTCTTTGAGGCAAAGCGGTTCGGGACAGTTGCACTTTTGCCGTTTGAGTCGGCAGTCCGCTAGAACGGAACGGGGTGTTACATCCTACCCAACTTAGAAAAAGTCTCGTCCTCGAGACTTACTAAGGACAAGCAGTAATCTAGGGTTTGGGGAAATCCTAGACAAGTCGTTATACTTGTTCATTTGGATCTTCACTTGCACAAGCTTCGAAATCTGCATATCGCTTAGACTGGATCTTGCGCACTTTCGAAGTGCACTTCTAGCGTGAACACGTCAACCAGCTTAGAGATAGCGAAGTCTTAGCACTCGAGTTTCACCTTTTTCCTAAGTCTTGGATGGTGCACTAGTTCAAGGCGTCCCTCGAATAGATGCATTCAACCAAACTTAGAGTTAGTGAAAATCGGACAAGCTACTAGCGATACTCTCAAGGGTTCGCACAGGTTGGCACAAAGGCCACTCGCAGCATACAACCAGACAAGCAATCATATCATTCAAAACGCATTTTGAAAGTATTTAGACTTATTGTTGGAACATCCCATCGAGGCATTGAGAGAGAGCGTGCACATAACCCACGAACGAGCTTTCGAAACAGAGATATCGAATCGAAGTCCAAAGGCGTAGAAGCCAGGCTCTGATACCACTATGTCACGCCCCGATCTCCCACAGGCAAATCGGCCGTTCCCGCTAGGCGGGAATCACCCTCGCCAGCGCTCCCGCGGAACGATCGCTTGACCCATCCGGGCGTGATGCCGCACGAGCGTGAACCGCGCCCGTGCAAGGCCGTGATTCATTGGCTGGCGGTAAAAGTTCTAAGCCACAGAGTCGCACAGATTGTCCGAGTGTAGCAGAGTCATGAACGCATAGCGATTCGGTAACAAGTTCTCTGAGTTGACAAATATAGCGGAAGCATTGAAACACAAGTTGAAGTAAAGCAAGCTCTTTTATTGATATGAATACGTGTTACAGGCGGCGTATAGCCGAGATTACAAGTCGCTCAAGCCTCTCTCTCTGAAACATAAAGCGTGCCAAGTGGCTACAATTGTGGAATGATTGTAGAGGCGATGTTCACAACTTATGTCTTGTATATGTGCTTCAGTTCCGGACGCACCGTTGCTTCGGAGTGATCTCCACGCCTAAGCACGCACGAAGGAGGCATCCGCACCGTACGAGGTTCTCCCGCACCCTGCATACAAACTGGTGGATTATCAGTACATTGAATGCACTGGTGGGAAAGCTACTCGCCCGCTCGACAAATCCAAACACATAATACAGGTTCCGTGCACATCTATTAAGTTGTCTTTCTAGTTGCCTTAGGATCAGTTTCATGCAAACATTGGATAGCCTAACGTGTCGGGCAGTGCGCCGTGCGATGTTTGAGGAAACACGGCGAGACTTACCAACTTACCATTTCTCCTTCCCTGTCCAAGGCAAATATTGTTAATTCATGCACGGGCAAGTATAAACATTCAGGAGCATAGCATATGCAAACATGAGGGTCGTTATTTTTCAGATCGTTCAGGTGTTCAGTTCATTGATGCTATGCAATGACTCGCACGCGGATAGCCGCTAAGCGAGGATGACTTATCTATATGAACAGAAGTCGCTGGCATAGCCATAAAGGACCAGATGTAGTCTCAGGGTCGAGGATGAAGTGCAAGCAACAGAAACGATGGGCCTTGCACTTATCCCACCGAAACAGACGACTACGCTTGTAGTCTCACGGTCGAGGATGAAGTGCAAGCATGCAGAAACGGAGAGCCTTGCACTTATCCCGCCAAAATAGACGACTACCAGAAGTTCCGTCTAGACCGGGTCGGCCCCAGTGCCCCGGTGACCGCCCGCGGAACGAGATCCGAAGATCACCTTTTACAAGTTGTCCGCGACATGCAAGTCAGGGTCTCAGGTCAGATACAGAAACAAGTTCGTGGCAGAATATATATATGAACAAGTCCGGTATGGAACGAGTTCGAAACAGAATATATATATGGAACTTGTTGAGACAGAATTCAGTAGTTTGCTCCTCGAGCTGTGATTCAGGGATTTATTCATTCTTGGTGCAGATTCCCTAGTTCAGAATTTGCCTTGGTGACCTAACGGTCCCGGATACTTGCAGGTTTATTCAGGCACGGAACGACTACTTAGTAGTCTTCCGGGGTTTGGATGAAAACAAGGCAACATTCAAGCAGACAAGCATGCGTTTCTAAGGAACGTAAGCAGGCACGTTGTTCGGACCCGAAGGTAAGCCGAGAGGTGAAACCGTTAAGGAACTTAGCATGCGAGGGTCTGAACATATGAGCAGTATTTCATTTCCATGTTCTAGCAAGCAATACAAGTTGGAATTATTCCCTTAGCTAGGTGCGTTGGATTTATTAGCATGCAGGGGGTAAATTACCTAGCGACTAGCATGAATATTGCAGATTTTATGTGTGCTGGCTAAGCAAAGACAAGTTCACCGTAGCCACCCACCTTAGCGATGATTCGCTTCGGTAGAGCGATACATCAAGCGAGCCTCTGAAAGCCTAAGTCGATTCCTGCAGGGACAAGTCTGGATATCCTTTGCATTCTCTTTGAGGCAAAGCAGGTCGGGACAGTTGCACTTTTGCCGTTTGAGTCGGCAGTCCGCTAGAACGGAACGGGGTGTTACACAGATCGCAAGCGGAGTTCGATGGAATCAGATGTTCGTTCAGAGCAGTACTGGGATAGCAGGATTTGAGCGATAATACCGTCTTCCTTAGTCCGATCGGTCGGATGATTTGGAGAGCACGGCCTGCTCGTACGGTCATACCAATTGAGTAGATCATACTTTGCATCGGACCACGGGTTCAAGGGATCGGCCGTATCGGCATGACATGATGCTTAACGGAATCAAGCTTAGTGAGTGGGCTCTGTCCCTTCTCCTCTACTCCTTCATGCCTAATAATATGGAACACATGTAAATGCTTGAACACTTGGACTGGAACTTGAAAATTACTACACTGTGGCATGCATAGAGTGTACGTCGTTTGGTTGGAATCAATTTATGGCTTGAGTTGGTTTTCGCGTTGGGTAGTGGAGCTTGAGTAGGAAGTTGGAGCTTGATTGGATCATCTTGGTTGGAACATCGAGGCAATTCGGGCGGGCGAGCGAGCATGCATCCGTGCACGAGTATCAGTTGGGCGCTTTGTCATGCAAAGCGTGCAGTTGTGGTTCAAAATTGGACAACTGCATCGGTGAGGGCATTGTGCCACTGTTGGGGCATTGTGCCACGGGATTGTTCTGAGCGAGGGGTGTTGCACTAATTGGAACACTGTGTCGAGAAGCGGCATAGTGCCTATGGGGATAACTTGAGATGGTGCCTTGGACTATAGTTGGAGAATGGTTATGGATAGTTGGTTGGATTGAGGCTAGATAGTTTGGTGGGGCGAGAATGCTCGATTCTCTCGTCATACCTACTTGGAGTTTGCATCGGTCATGGACAACCTGTTGCGCACAGGATTTGGTTTCCTCGAACGGGAAGGCTCCGGGGCACCGGGACCGTTCGGCCATGGAGGAAGCAAATTGGTAACGTGCCTTGGGCACGGTGCCGGCAGTTTGATGCGACCAGGCGGGCTAGCTACTCAGCGCTGGATCGAGTAGAACTGCAGTTGAACAGTCCTTTATGGCTTGGCCAGCGACTTCATATAGATAAGAGTTGTTTTGCTTTGTTTTGGTTTGGTTTATGCTTTTCGTGTAGGCGACGACCACCTTGTCTCGGCAAGAGTGTGCATATCGAAGATTGTATTATAAGGCTTAGATTGTGGCTTGGTTTGATGATGGATATTGAGGCTTGGATAATGGTTCGATAGGTTCTCGCGTTGCTTGGGTTTGAGTAGGACAGTTTGCATGCTAGTTTTCTTTTGAGTTGGATATATATTTGCTTGTATATTGGCTTGAGTTGAACGCTTGCATGTTTAACCTTCTTTATAGTTTTTCTTAATATGTCATACCTTTGCCATAAAATAAATCTAGGATTCAAGTAGAAAGATCACCATATAACTGTTTGCATTCACTATTCTACTTAGTATCGGCTTAGATGAGTGGGTTACCCCGCTCACCAGTACTGTTGTGTACTGACCCACGTTTGTGGGCATTATTTCAGGTATGCAGGTGTGGTGGCGCTGCTTGGATATACGGGACATAATGTATGAACGGTAAGTACCTTTGTGGACAAGAGAAAGAACAAGAGTGTGGCATTCTCCTTTGTGGCATTATCCTTTGTGGCATTATCCTTTGTGGCATTTTATTTGGACCCTATCGAGAGTTTCGCTGCGTATACTCTGATGTGTGCTTGGCACACAATACTTGACTTTTGCTGCAACTTGGTCGTTTCGATATTAACTTTGATGTTTGACAATATCCCCTTGTGCGAGCGCAACTCCAGGCTCGTACGACATCACGTCCCGTTGAGAACGATTGTCCTGCGGGAGCGCTGCAACGTGGTGATTCATGTTCTGCAGGGACGATCGAGCTTACGGGAGATTGTGGCGTGACATATTGGTATCAGAGCTCCCGGTTCATTTCCTCGGACTTGGTCCTTCGCTTCATCACAAACTCTAAATAGCTTCTGCGTGTCGTTTAGCTCTTGGCTCTACTCGGTGCCATATTGGATATTTCATGCAATAAGTCTACGTATTGCTGGTTGTGGTTGCATGTTATTTTTTGTTGCGTTGCTTTTGTTGGTTTTTGGTAGATCGCTTAACATCGTGTGGTGTTGTTGCATTCGTGCAGCAAGTTGTGTGGCGTTGTTGCATTTGTGCAGCAAGTTGAGAGGTGTCGTTGCGTTGGCTTGGCTTGTCGTTCGGGGAGTTTCTGGTTGCATCAGTGGATCAGTTGGTTGGCAGACGAGATTGGTTATGTGGCATGTTGTGAGTAGAAGCATCGAATGGGGATGGAGCATTGCACGAGTTGCTCGTGTAGTGAATGTGTTGGATGGAAGTTAGATTTTTGGCTGGATATATCACATAAAGCATTAGTTGAGCATGCTTGAGTTTAGCTTGGAAATATCAGGATAGCGTTGCACAAGTTGCTCGTACAGCAAATGTGTAGAATATTTGGGTATTGGGTTGGATTACTTGGAAGAGCTCGTTGCATGGGTTGCTCGTGTAGCAAAAATATCGGACGGTTTGAGAATAGCTGGAGGTATTAAGAATGGAACATGGCACGAGTTGCATAGCGAGATTGACAGAAGATTTAGATGGTTCATGCTTTGGCTGAGTTTCGTGTCAGACTTGAGTTGGGGATGGCAGGATCACGCATAAGGGATGGTTCAAAAGGATCTTTGATCAGTGCAAAGGAATTGTGATACGAGTAGTAACTTGATTCGGAGTGGTATATGATATACCACATAGTGAACAAGGCATTGAAATATTTTGGATAGACATGAGTAGAATTGCCGCAACGGACACGGGTAACAGGAATATAAGTTGGTTGGTGCACATCGGCCGAGTTAGAAAATAGAACATGGAGCAAGCGAATGTTGAGTTACGATCGACATGATCACCCCGGAATAAGTCAGTTTGGAATAGACGTTCGTCGACACAGAGTAAGCGCTAGAGTGACTCTATTTCCAAGTGGTATATGGTGCAATAGAAATTGACTCAGGTATTCTTCGATACATTAGACTTGAGAAATCAAGAACGGACTTGTGCAAATGAAAGTATCATTGGACTTGAGTGATGGACGAGAACGGAATAAGCAATAAAAAGAGTGTTTGGAAATTTGAAGGATTGAGGCAGACCAAGTATTGGAAACAAGTGGAGATCGATCAGATGGAAAGCTGAATATCAGAGTTCGCTTGCACGATTTGGGAGTTCGGTGGAGCATTCATGTATGCAAAGAGAGAGTTGAGCATGAGGAACGAACAATTGTGATACGCTTGAGCGAGCGATGGGTGAATCGAAGGATAGCGAGCATGAACTACGAATTTTGGCAACACATTGGAGCTGTTGGTTGAGTAATGAAACACTATCTGGTTTGGAGGGGCAATGCGATGAATTCGTACGGACTTGAAGGATTTTGGATATTGGCACTCGAGAAGTTGGACTCATGGTTTAGTGGAAGTAAAATTTGGCAAAATGGTGCAACGATGGTAGTCGGATTCTCCGGAAGACATAAACGGGCATGAGGCAAGTCTAGTTGATGTTAAGTCAGATTGGAAGTTAACACTTGCAGTACTGAGGCGGATTGAGGCAACAAGTAAAGGCAATATGGATTGAGATTTATGTTGGAACTGATGCACGAGTCATTGAGAGTGTGTGGACTAATCGGAATATAGAGAGAATCAAGATGGGCTAGGGAATGAAACGAGAGTATGGATTATGGCAGATGGACTTTTGAAGATAGCTAAACGAAAGAGCAACGTTGGAGCAAAATACTGTGCTGCTCGAGCAAGTTGGACGTGCACTATGAAACATGGTATACATATAAGAATTGGAGCAAGTCTTTGGTTTCAGAAATCGTTGCAAGTGGTAGTGCGATAAGTCGAACATGGCAGTTCAAAAAATTTGATGGATTCATGACAGAACGGTGGAATAATGGAAGACGGTTTCAACGAGCACAGTTCTCGATTTATGGCTTGGATAGATAGTAAGACTCTAGGTGGTTAAGCGACGTTTGGTTGACAGATTCGTCAGAGGTAGTGCATGAAGTTCTCGGAGTCAGAAGTTTGTTCGGATGGAGTGGTTGGATTATGGCTCAGATTTGCAGAGGAGATATAGCATGGTTCGTAGTAACTGTCCATCGTGATGAATTGGGAATATCAAGCATAGCTTCGGGACAACTGACCCTAGCGACTTGACCGCCAAATCAGAGATGAATATTATAGACCCATAGAACGACCCTTGCAGCGACGTATTTGGGAATATGTCGGGGGTGGATGTGAGTAGTGTGTGTTGGAGATTGGCCTAAGTGACTGAGTGTTGGATTTGAGAGATCCTTGGGATAGCCTTTAGCTGAAGATGCAGCCGGAAGATCGAAGCGATGGTGGGAATGGCTTAAGTCAACTGATGAGATTCGGAATCGCAGATTTTTGAAGATGGCATCGCCTCTGACTCGTCGTGCCCCGGAAGGGAATAACATTCATATGAATTGACGACTGTGAAACTAGCTTGTGAAGTTAAAGCAGCGGCTCGTTCAGATCAAATTCTTGCAATACTGGAAGGGACAGATGTGCCTCAGATCTACAAGATGCATCAGAACTTAGTCTGGGATGCGTGCTCGTACAGAAGGCGAAGGTGATATCCTGTGCTTCGAGGCAGTAGAAGCAGCGCGAAGAACTATTCCATGCACGACCTAGAAATTGTGGCGAGTATATCCACGTTGAAATCGTGGCGACACTATCCTTATGGCGTGGCAGCAAAATATTCGTGGATCATATGAACCTCAATATAGATTTTCACCCAGTGATGTATTGAGATTGAGGAAGAGGTGTTGGGCTGAGCTGATCTAAGAGCATAGTTTGATATTTGGGTAAGTCGCCTAGCTGGGGTAGTATCAGTTGTGATGATCGTTCGAAGCAAGAGATGATAGTTGGAGATAGTACATGCAGAACATGGTGCGATTGGAGTCATGCTAGTATTTGGTTAGTTGAGTTTGGACGGTGCTAGTGTGGATTCAAAAATAGTTGGATGGATTGAGTTGGAACGCGAACTGATTCGAGTCAGGTGGAAAGATCGTTAGTAGAAATCATCATACTTGAGGATAGCGCGTGTGCGAATGAGTTATGGAATGAACGTCAGGATTGGTTCAATTGGGAGTAAAGCGAATGAATGCCTCAGATATAAAGATACCCTTGTAACTTGTCCAAATTCGCTATCGCTAAGCTCGGCTGAAATGCATGTATTTCAGGGACGCCTTAAATATGTGTATAATCCAAAACTAAGCGATATGAGGAATTCATATTAAGTTGCAAGGAGGATGTGGGAATATGAAATTTGTGCGAGCGTTCAGCGCGAGCGAGATGCTGAGTCTGGATCAAGAGAATATGAGTTGCATGGAGCAGAGTTATGAATTGGGCAAGCGGCATGCGACAAGGAATGGATACTAGTATGGTTCAAGGATGAACCTGATTCTAAGTGGTATATTATGTAACGCCCCACAACCACATGGTGCATTACGCTGAGTCGGATTGAACGAGTTATATTTTGATTTGTTGGATTTGGGAACAAGTATTTATTTGAGTTGGTTTCATGTGCAGATCGCAAGCGGAGTTTGATAGAATCAGATGTTCGTTCAGAGCAGTACCGGGATAGCAGGATTTGAGCGATAATACCGTATTTCTTAGTCCGATCGGTCAGATGATTTGGAGAGCACGGCCTGCTCGCACGGTTATACCAATTGAGTAGATCGTGCTTTGCATCGGACCATAGGTTCAAGGGATCGGCCGTATCGGCATGGCAGGATGCTTAACGGAATCAGACTTAGTGAGTGGGCTCTGTCCCTTCTCCTCTACTCCTTCATGCCTAATAATATGGAACACATGTAAAGGCTTGAACACTTGGACTGAAACTTAGAAATTACTACATTGTGGCGTGCATAAAGTGTACGTCGTTTGGTTGGAATCGATTTGTGGCTTGAGTTGGTTTTCGCGTTGGGTAGTTGGAGCTTGAGTAGACAGTTGGAGCTTGATTGGATCATCTTGGTTGGAACATCGAGGTAATTCAGGCGGGCGAGCGAGCGTGCATATGTGCACGAGTATCAATTGGGTGCTTTGTCATACAAAGCGTGCAGTTGTGGTTCAAAATCGGACAACTGGATTGGTGAGGGCATTGTGCCACTGTTGGGGCATTGTGCCATGAGATTGTTCTGAGCGAGGGGTGTTGCACCAATTGGAACACTGTATCGAGAAGCGGCATAGTGTCACGACCCGCACCCGGTTATTCGGGCACGAGTACGTGGGTACGTCCAGCCTACGCCGCAGTGTCGGCGGTAGTACGCTGTCTAGGTCATAATCACAGGAAATATAGAATCTATCTCATCCACAATAAAGTAAATAGACAAGGAAAATGACAGGGAAATAGAAATGATAAGATTTCATAAGACAAATTGTGATATACAAATCCATGGTTTAATACAGAATCCAGAAGATAAATCGGGGACAAACCCGATTACTGTGCTGAAAGAAAATACTAGCTAACTGGCTGCTACTCCTCAAAGGTAGTCTCCTGAGTAGGAACAGGCTCCTCAGATGTATCACCTGCTACCTCATAGGGGCCATAAAAGGCGGGGCATAGTCCTCATCATCGCCTAAATCAACGGATCCAGTCAGGAAAGGAGCAAAGTACACAATGCACAACAAAGATTAAACTAAATATTTATGACAAGTAGAAGAGAACTGACTAAGTATCATGTTGAGAATATGTATAAATAAGAAGTAACAATAACTAAGAGTTAAATGCTGTAAACAGGGATATGAGTAAAACAGGAATAAATGAGACAAGTAAATGAAACTGCAACAAGACAACAGGAACTGCAACAAGACAAGAAACTATGTGTGTGAACTTGTGTTATTTAGAATACATAGTTGGCATGTAGGGGTTTATAAGGCTAATCCGGCCGTCATATACGGCTATTAAACAATATAATCGAGATCCGGCTGATGGACAGTCTTGTACCAACAGCTATTAAACAATAGGGGGAAGGGTAAACTACATGTCTCCTAGTATTCTCCCACCCGACACGAAAAGTAAGACATGAAATCCAATAGTCTAACACTACGTGTAAACATCCAATGGTGCTAGTAGAGCAAGGAACTAATTATCACAATATAAAGAATAAACTTGAAGTGCAGGTACTTGCCTGATGTTTGGATCCAATTACAGTTGTGTCTCGAGGAAAATTCCAGAAATATGTCCAGATGCTGAAATAAATATTACCATCATGCTCAGAAGATATCAAATAGCTAGAAACGCCTGTCCTTGGGTCCAATTTGGAGACAAGGGCAAAAACGGCAATTTCGGGTCAAAACGGGGTCCGCATGTGGGCCCGCTTTGTACCGAAAAACGTGTCAGGGTCAAAGGTCTCCAAATTCACCAAACTTAGTGTCAACAGGTCAGGAACGATGATACGAACCCAACGGAACTTCCAGAATTGGATTCCGATGAGCCGATCACAAAATCGTCCGTCGAGCGGGGCCTGTGGGGCCCACGACATGCGATTTCGTCAACGTTCTCAGAATCGAACCAAACTTGGGTCACAGGACCAGCGTATCGTTACGAGTCCGATGGCGCAAGTTTCGTTTCGATCCGACGTGTACACAGAAAGTTAGGGCTTGAATCAGAAAAGGCGGATACGGAGCGGTGTTCGCGGATACGCGTTGATCCCGGTGTGCACGCACACCCGAATCGACTTTCGCGAAATCCCACACGTCCGTATCAACGCTGCGCACGTATCTGTGAAGACCGCGCGCGACCAAGTCGTCCCGTTTGGCGGGGCGTACCCAGTTCCGGGGTGAATCGGGTCAATGTTTTTTCCTGTTTTTGGATCGCGGTGTGCGATCACCACAGGACGCGATGCCTCGAGCGGTTTGTCCGGGCACCGAGAGGGTCATACAGGCTTCACAACGCAATTTACGGAATTGAAAACGGGGCAGCGAGGAGAAAGATATGAGTACCTGAACAGGGCTCAGAAACCGGGATTTTTCGTGTCCGTGTCGTGTCCGACACGCCGACACAGAAATTTGGGAATTAGGTTTAGGGTTTCCTGGATTCAGGCGACGGCCGGCCGGCGGAGGGCTGAGCGGCGCTGCTGGGGAGGCCGACCGGGGGCTGGGCGGCTGCGTCGTCGGCGGCGGGGTCGAGGGCGGCTCGTCGGCTGCCGTCGGCTGCTGGGAAGAAGGAGCAGGGGAGAAGAGGGAGGAGGCTGGGGCGGCTCGCTCGCTCGTCGAGGGCGGTGGAGGAAAGAGGCGGGCGGTGGCGCAGGGTCTCGAGGAGGGTGGCGGAGGAGCTCGGGGGTTAGGGTGGTGGCGGTCGGGGCTGTTGGCCGGAGGGGGGGTTTAGGGTTTTTATAGGCGGAGAGGGGCGTCGGGTTAGCCGGGAAGGGCGGAGGAGGATGGCTACGTGGCGGAGAAGGCGGGGCGGAGCGGAAGAGGGGGGGTCGACGTGGGGCTGGCCGCCGGATGCGGCGGAGGACGAGGCCACGCGGGGAACGGGTCGTGGGGAGCCTGCTGACCAGCCGGGTCGGGCAGGCGGCGGGTCGGGTTTGACCGACCCGACCCGACCCGCTAGCGGGTTGGCGGGCTGGGCTAGCCAGGTGGGCCGCGGTTCGGGCCCAGTGGGCCGGGCTTTAGAGATGGGCCGGAATTTAAACAGAATTAATAATAATAATAATAATAATAATAATAACAATAATAATTAATTAATAATTAGTTTTTAGGTAATTAAAAATAGGTCCGGGGTCCAATAAATTTCAGGAAAATTGCCCTAAGTCCAGTTTTCCATTTTACACCCAAAAATATTATTTCCATAATATTTTAATGTTATTTATTATCAATTAAAAATTATTTAATAATTAAAACCCTGATTTTAATTACAGAAAAATCCCAGAAAATTTCAGAAAATTATGAAAAATCCTAATTTAAAATTCTTGCAAAATCTGGGGGTTTACAGATAGTGCCTATGGGGATAATTTAAGATGGTGCCTTGGGCTATAGTTGGAGAATGGTTATGGATAGTTGGTTGGATTGAGGCTAGATAGTTTGGTGGGGCGAGAATGCTCGATTCTTTCGTCATACCTACTTGGAGTTTGCATCGGTCATGGACAACCTGTTGCACACAGTGTTTGGTTTCCTCGAACGAGAAGGCTCCGGGGCACCAGGACCGTTCGGCCATGGAGGAAGCAAATTGGTAACGTGCCTTGGGCGTGGTGCCGGCAGTTTGATGCGACCAGGCAGGCTAGCTACTCAGCGCTGGATCGAGTAGAACTGCAGTTGAACAGTCTTTTATAGCTTGGCCAGTGACTTCATATAGATAAGAGTTGGTTTGCTTTGTTTTGGTATGGTTTGTGCTTTTCGTGTAGGCGGCGGCCACCTTGCCTCGGCAAGAGTGTGCATATCGAAGATTGGATTATAAGGCTTGGATTGTGGCTTGGTTTGATGATGGATATTGAGGCTTGGATAATGGTCGATAGGTTCTCGCGTTGCTTGGGTTTGAGTAGGACGGTTTGCATGCTAGTTTCCTTTTGATTTGGATATATATTTGCTTGTATATTGGCTTGAGTTGAATGCTTGCATGTTTAACCTGCTTTACAGTTTTTCTTAACATGTCATACCTTTGCTATAAAATGAATCTAGGATTCAAGTAGAAATATCACCATATAACTGTTTGGATTTACTATTCTACTTAGTGTCGGCTTAGACGAGTGGGTTACCCCGCTCACCAGTACGGCTGTGTACTAACCCACGTTTGTGGACATTATTTTAGGTACGCAGGTGTAGTGGCGCTGCTTGGATATACGGGATATAATGTATGAACGGTAAGTAGCTTTGTAGGCAAGAGAAAGAGCAAGAGTGTGGCATTCTCCTTTATGGCATTTCATTTGGAGCCTATCGAGAGCTTCGCTGTGTATACTCTGATGTGTGCATGGCACACAATACTTGACTTTCGCTGCAACTTGGTCGTTTCGATGATAACTTTGATGTTTGACAACATCACCTTGTGCGAGCGCAACTCCAGGCTCGTACGGCATCACGTCCCGTTGAGAACGATTGTCCTACGGGAGCGCTGCAACGTGGTGATCCATGTTCAGCGGGGACGATCGAGCTTGCGGGAGATTGGGGCGTGATAGCCTATGCACATGAAGGTCACAACACAATATAGGACTTGACGTATAGCTGAAATTGGAACTTGACAGTAGAACCAATCCGAACAAATATAGCAAGGTATAACTAAACTTGGTTCCTTTGATTACTTAACTTGGTTGCTATGATTGCGCATGTTAAGTCCTTTGGCGTGGTTGCTAACCAGTAGATGGAAACTGGTGCATCAGCCACATGTGCTTTAGGAAGAGCTGTTGATCAAGGTCGAACCTTTAAGTGGTGAAGGTCTTGATGGCAAGCAAGGATTAAGCAGAGGATCTGGGGATTGGGACAATGGTTCTAAACTTTGAGAAGTTACAGTCAAAGGAGTACGTGTATCAACGTACCAGTGATTACCAAGGACCTAATCTCAGGAAGTCTGGTACAGACTTGAAAGTGAACATCCATAGTCGCCAGATGATGATATCTTGGCAGCAGACATACTTTGAAATAAGGCGTTCAGTATCAAATGAATGTTCTAGCTTCTGCTTGTGAGAAAAGTCTCATTGTAAGAGTTGTGGACCCCAGACTCGGACATGTACTTCGTATTGCAAGATGTCTAGTCTAGGATTTATCTCCAATATGGGGGTAAGGAGGTGGAGAAGTGTAAGGTCTGTGCGCAGACAAAGATCGCAAGAAATCTATTTAAACGGGTAAGCCGAAGTATATTTCTTCTGGAGTTGGTTCAGTCAGATATTTATGATTTCAAGCAGTTCTCCACAAAGGCCAAGAGTAAGTACTTCATTACTTTCATCGACGACTACTCGAAGTACGCGTTCGTCTATATGCTCAAGTCAAAAGATTAAGCATTCGAGAAGTTCAAGGAGTTCAGGATTGAGTCTGAACGTCAAATGGGACAATAACTCAAGAGACTAAGAAGTGATCAAGGCGGAGAGTATAGGTCTATTGAATTCGTATCGTTCTGCAAAGAACATGGAATTGTCAATGAGACAACTGCTCTGTATTCTCCTCAATCAAATGTAGTAGTTGAAAGAAAGAATAGGATATTGACAGAAATGATAAACTCTATGTTGTTGACTGTGGGTCTTCCAAACTACTTCTGGGGAGAAGCTGTACGGACGGCTAAGTTCATTCTGAACAGAGTGCCATACGCAACTTCCGATGTCATTCCTTAGGAACTCTGGTTCATAGTCAGACCCAACTTAAACATCATTCGAGTGTGGGGGTGTCTGGCATTTGTGAAGCTTCCGTAATTAAAAGAAGCCAGAATCGAGGACTACGAAGATAATCTTTCAGGGTGATGCTCGAAGATTTTTTGATATCGAATCTAATCATATCATTGAATCTCGCGACGCAAAACTCTTCGAAGATAAATTTGCAAGGCACAAGAACATTATTATCGTGGATATTCCGAAAAATAGTGTGGGTGCACAGGAGGCTGAAGCTTCCAACGAAGATGTAATCCAAGAAGAAGTTGTCACCCCAACGATAATGATCGAACCAGAACTCGCAGAGCCGATGTCTAAGAGAGTGAGGAGAGTGAAGGACTTCGGAGAAGATTTTGTCACCTATCATGTGGAAGCAGATCCTCTTACCTATGATGAGGCGATGAAGACCAGAGATGCTGTTTTCTGGAGGGAGGCTATAAATAATGAGTATGAGTCAATAACCTCCAACCACACTTGGGTGTTGGTCAATCTGCCTGAAGGAGCTAAACCAATCAGATGCTTATCATATCTTCAAGTCGATAAAGATGAAAGTAGACAGAATAGTTGAGTTCAAGACTAGGCTATCTTCCTAGGGGTTTTCTCAGACAATAGGGGATTGAGTTCTTTGGCACCTCGATGAGGGTGTCATAGATCAGGATGATTATTGCCGTAGCTGTTATTCATAAGCTGATTATTTATCAGATGATGGGAAGACAACAAGTCTTGGATGAAGACAGACATGAGAGATTCACGAACAACTGTCAGAATTATTTTCATTCAGGTTTGAAGATAGTCTGCGAGTTGGTGATATCTCGATACGGCCGAAGCAATTCCCAGGATGTGGCAGCAGGAGTTTGACAAGTCATCTAGTCAAACTTAATGCAGGATCAGCGAGACGGACAAGTGTGTGTATACGGAGTTCGCTGATATTGGAGGAGTCAACGTTTGTATCTATGTGGATGACTTGCTAGTCCTACTTGTGGACATAGAAGTGTCACTAGAACAAAGATGTCTTTTTTGTCCAAACTCAGGACATGGGATTGCGAATGTCATCCTTAGGATATAAGATAATTCGGATGCCCGGTGGGCTTGCTAAGTCACAAGCTGTAATATTTCGTTCCTAGTGGGTTACTTATAGAACACTTGTTACTTTGACTCGGTTGAGAATCGAGTCTCGGAAAAATCTTACCGCCAAATCAACACGAACGAAATGCAATGAACCCTTCAAATTGATGGAACAACTTCTATTGAAATGATTCCAAGAGTTTTCGTTGGTTGTTTTGCTACTTGGTTTTGTGTTGCTTTATGTTTTGGCTTGCTTTCAATGACTTGGTTTTCATGATTCGCTTTTCTCGCTTGCACATTCTTTTCGAATCATAAGGAAAAGAGATCGAAGGATGCTAACCAAGTATTGTTGCAATTTCAGGACGCATAACCAAGGAGTGACCGTTGCATAAGGCTTCCCCATCCTCTCGTTCGATTCAATCGGTGAGTGGCTTAGGCCCTTCGATGAATCCTTTAGTCTACACATCTTAATAAAGAATCTCTAGTTCACTTGTAAATATTGCCTCACTAATAAGATAAGCTACAAAGAAACACTATTGCATGCTTCAAGTATAGAACTTCTACCTTACTATGAACGCTTATCTGCTCCTCGTATACTGCACATTGAGTAATGCTGCTAGAAACCTCTTGACTTGATCTGAAAAATAAGAAAAAGAGATAGACTTGCTTGTTCTTTGTTCATCAGTTGCATGATAGCATATTTATCTAATATGAACTTGCATTCATACATTTGGTCAGGATAACTTGTGCACAAGGTTTATCTCTCGAATGATTCCTGGGGCACTGGGGATCGTTCGGCCTGGGAGAGATTTAGATACCCTGAGGCTTGAAGTGCTTAGTTACGGGAGGGTATGGTATAGGTCTATTAGTGAGATGGGCTTGTACGTCCCAACTGCTAATTTCGTGGAGGGAACCATCATGTAGTTAGGGCGCATGCTAGGTTTACCTTCTTGCATACCTAATACCTGATGCCAAGATTAATTCATAAGTTTATTCATATATGCAAATTATGGCTAACTTGTGTGTCTGCTGCAGGGATAACCGCTCAACCGTGGATAAGATTTATCATATGCATAATCTATCTATTATTTATGTTTCCTTGCATAAATTGTTAAAGAAACTAGATAACTAAAAAGATCACCTAATAATGCTAGCTTCACATGCTTACTTAGTGTGGATTTCTAGGTTAGTTTGGCCACGGTCGCTCACCAGTACATGTTGTAGTACTGACCCACGTTTGTGGGCAAATCTTCAGGTTCTGGTAGCGAGAGCTTGGTGAGCATTTTGAACCAGTGTTAGCGCATCCTTTCAGCGGGACCGTGCTCGTGCTGCTTCCTTAGCTTTCCTCTCCTGTGTGCAAACTTTTCTTCGGCTAGTTGTTTTGATTTTGGTCCTACTAAAAGAATATAATGTATGGACGTTATGGCTAATTTTTGGGATTGTAAACAAATTTGTAAGCCTTCTATGGCATATTTTGTAACTCAGCCAAGCAAGTACTTTGTAATCCAATCTTCAAGTATTCAATAAAAAAAATATTTTGTGTTCCTATCAAATATGTTCAACTTTGGTTCTCTGTATTTACATTATGTGCTTATATATGTATATTTTTGTCTGACTTGTGTCTTTTGCATGTACTTTGCCTGGTGCAAGCGCAACTTAGGCTTGCACGGCATCGCGTCAAAGCGAGGACGATCGGTTTCGTAGGGACCAAGCGAGGACGATCGGCCCTTACGGGACCGGGACGTGACACAAGCTCTGAGGATATAAGATAATCCGGATGCCAGGTGGGCTTTCTAAGTTACAAGCTCTCAGCATTAAAATGTTGATCACATGCTTTGGGTATCAGGGACGATACTCCTCAGGTGTGACATGGATATAAATCCAAATCCAAGAAAAAGTGTCAGACAGTTGGTGTACTCGAGCATCATCAGGTGAATGATTCAAGCTGCGTGTACTACCAGGACGGACATAGCTTTTGTTGTAGGGATGCTGAGTCAGTTTACAAGCAGTATATGTGTTGAACATTGAAATCTGTGAAGAGAGTTGTCAGAATTCTCAAGAGAACTCAGTAGTATATCCTACGCTACAACAGTTATCTAGATATGAAGGAAGGCTTCGGTGATGCCAGTTGGTGCTCAAGAAAGAAGAGTGAAAGATCCACAGGAGGACGTGACTTCTTCAGGGGTGGTGTTGCTATATCGTGGAAGTCGAAGAAGCAGTCTTTACTCTCAGAGTTCTTTGCACTATCAAGCTGCAGCAAGTAAAGCAGAATGATTCTGGAAGCTCTCAGATGATCTTTCTATGGTTAGTACATAGATTCGGGTGATACCGATATACTGTGAAAACCAGGAAGCTGCAGCAGTGGCATATGTTCATCTCTTCAACGGTTTGAAGAGAACTATGTGGATAGAATACAAGATACTGAATAAGCGCAGATTGCGTGGATCATTACAGTTCTTTAATGATCGGAGTCAGGTAAATCTGGCGGATCCATTCATGATAGGCTTCAAGGGCCAGTATAGGATACTGAATGAGCGCAGCTAACGTAGATCATTATAGTATTTGATGATCGGAGCCAGGAGGGTCTGGCAGATCGTTCATGTAAGGACTCCAGTGCCAGCTGATCCCAAGAATTATAAAGGAGGGTAGTACTCCATGTTACAGTGGTGTGACACCACAAGAAGGAGTGAACCTCGGCTTTGGGTTATGTCACAGCGGCGTAACACCGCATACAGTCAAGGATACAACATATATAGACTGGAAGGATATCTGATATTGTGTCTTTGTAATCCTAACATTTAGTTTTATGCTTTTAGTGTAAAGAGAAATCTACCAGACATCTATCTATTGGTTCAAGGGAGGACCATTGACTGGGAGAGTATCAAGAACAGTGGATAGTCCTCAGGGACATTGTAGGATACGTACCTGAAACCACTGTGGTCTACTATTTGTTCTTGAACAGAACATTTCATGTGGGAGGATGGCTTTGATGCCTTAATGAGTTCTCGGACATAGTGAATATCCGGTGTGCATTACAGGAAATACGTAGTTTCAGCACTATTGCGGACTTGTATCCCATTCTACAGTGGCGTGACACCATAGAGGTAAAATATGTAAATTCTCGATATTAAGTCATGTCATAGAGGCGTAGCACCACACATAGGCATGTAGTATAACACTGTAGAATTAAGAGTGGTAGACAGCACTACAAAGAGGTCGACTACCTCATGTTATAGTGGTGTGATACCACAGAGGTAAAAGATGTAAATCCTTAGCAGAAAGTCATGTCACATCGGCGTAACACTGCAAGAAAGTGCAAGACTTCATGATGGGTAGTTTGGCACTACAAAGAGGCTGAGACCTCATGCTACAGTGGATGACACCACATGAGGGAGTGAACCTCGACTTTAGGCCATGTCATAACGGCGTAGCACCGCAAGGAAGCGCAAGTCTTCATGTCAAGGAATCTTTAAAAGAACTCACCTATAGTGTATGAAAAGAGATACATGTCGTCTCTTGAGAGAAAACTTGTAGACAACCAAAATACATATACCGAAACCAGGCGTGCACAGGGCCTTTAATGTGCAACCGGAAGCACAACTGATGTCATTGTGTGAGTGGGAAAGAATTGCAGCTATGGTGCAAAATTCAAGGCTTAGTCCATTCTTGTATCATACTGCTATTCGACCTAGAAAGATTCAAGTCAAAGTGACATCTATCCTAATGCATGATGGACAGTCACTGTGGGAAACTCTCAACCCATATATATTAAGATATGTGGGAGATTGTTGGTGTTGTTTCCTTTGGACTAGTAAGGATAGTCCCATATTGGCTACACCACCAAGTGGGTATCTCAATATAATACTTTGTATGAGTTGAGGTGTGCACATGGGGTGTGGTGGGGCACATGGGTGCCATGTGTGAGTATTTTTCTAGGAGAAAAATGGATTAACTCCTCATGAAAGCATTTATGCTTTTTGTCATGCTCTTGAAATTATTTTCATAGGAGCTAAGCCCCAAAGGGCTTAGCGACTCGGACTCGGACTCAAGGGCGTAAAGTGGCACTTTATTGGTGCACTTTGTACTTAGCACGTCGGTATCGTCGCATTGCGCTTGTGTGCATTTTATGCGATCGGATATGCGCAATCGCATGCATGGCCGCATGGGCGGCCGCCCCCGGGAACGCTTGGGCGGCCGTATGAGTTGCTGCTTGGGATGTCGCATGGGCTGCAGCATGGACTGCTGCTTGGACTGTCGCATGTGCTGCGATTTGTGCTGCTACGTGAGCAGCCACATGTGAGGTTGCTTGCGTGGTCGCTGCTTACAGATATATTTGAACGGTTATGGAAAAATATGGACAGTTATTCAGATCCATTTTTTGTGGGATTTGAAATTAATTTGTACCTATCTACGTAAACTTGCTGGTTCCTGGAAGCATATCGTGTGGGGGCGAATCTTGCTTTGAGCAACGGTGATCTTCATTACCCCAGCAAGAAGATTTCCTTCTTCTTATTTCTCTTCTCTTCTGCTAGTTGTAATTTCGTTCTGTCCGTCTGCAACTGCGAGTGCAAGGAAGAACTTGAAGTTTATTTTTTCTGATTCCTTTGTAATCTTGAGAGTAAGTTGTAATCAGAATCTTTATATAGTTTTCGTGGTGATCGAAAAAAGTCAGAGTGGAAACTTTTGTGTCAAACTCTGATCTCGACCATACGTTCTTCCATCTTTGGCTAAGCCTTGAAAATAACAATATCAAACTGAAGTTTGATTTTAAAATACCATATAGTTTTGAAGTAAATAATGTTAGTCACGAGGTTTAATAAAAGATAGTAGAACAAAAAGTTAAAGTCGAGATCAGGAGTTCACACAAAAGTTTTTTCTCTGATATGCCTCGATCCAACGAAGAACTATATAATTATATAATATAGTAGCTAATTACAACTCCTTCTGAATCACAGAATTCAAGAAAAAAATGTTCTTTCTTGCAAACGCAGTTGTAATTGGGACATAACGTTTACAACTAGAAAAATATGAGAGAAATATAGAATAAAAGTTATTATTGATGGGGTGGTGAAGACCACCATTGCTCAAAGCAAGATTCATCCTCTATCGACTATATTCTCCCAGGAGCCAGCAAGTTCTCAAGAGAACTTCTAGAATGCTCGTAGTCACCTCTTTGTGTGACTCGAACTGACTCCTTTTGAACTCCTCTTTTTTAAGCCAACAAAGCGCCACTTTGAGCCCTTGATCCCGAGTCCGAGTCCGAGTCCGAGTCCGAGTCGTGGGGCTTAGCTCCTATGGAATAATATCCAAGAGCATGACAAAAATCTTAAAACTTTCATTGAGTAGTTAATCCTTTTTCCTCCTAATAAAATACCCCCACATGGCACCTATGTGCCCCACCACATCCCATGTGCACACCTTAACTCATATAAAGTATTATATTGAGATACACGCTTGGTGGTGTAGCCAACGTGGGACTATTTTCTTAGTAAAAAGGAAACAACAACAATAATCCCCCATATATCTCAATATTGTAGGAACCCTAGAGGGGGGTGAATAGGGTCAAGCTAATAAATCAAGCACAAATGATTAATAATGGATAATTTAAAAATTAAGTGTGCAAGAAGTAAAGCAATAAGGATACTGACACCCGATATATCATGGTATCCTCCTAGAGACACTCAAGTCCAGGAAACCCTTGTCCGGCTTGAATCCACTATTAGCAAAATTGTTACATCACAAGCTTTGATCCGAAGGCCCATTGACTTCTTACACAAGAGCTTTGATCCGAAGGCTCGCTAACTTCACACAAGCTTTGATCCGAAGACTTGTACACTTCAACCTCTTACAAGATGGTTTTGATCTTCTAACAACAAATATAAAGATCTAACTTTTATAATCCAAGAACACTCTAACACAATTTGTGGATAGACAAATTAAAGCTTTGGTGGAGTATTTGTGGATGGCCTTTGGTAGATAAAAAAATTTTAAGCTCAAAAGATCAACCTTGAAAGAAGGGGTTCAAGGCCTTATATAGGCCAACATAAAGAAAGAGAAAAAATATAACTTTCAGCCTGTGAACGGTATACCGTCGGTATACTACAGTATACCATCGGTATACATGTCTACGGTAGCAGCGGCTATAAATTTGACCGTTGGGATCATTTAATGCACATAATTCGACCGTTGGATTGCCAACTGTGACAAACCGGTATACCATCAGTATAGACCAGTACACCATCGGTATGCCCGTCCAAATGACAAAGAACAACATTTATATAAAATTGGTATACCGTCGGTATACTCCAGTATACCGTCCGAATGCCGATTTTCAGCCGAAAATGATCATGGGTTATTTTCTACCATAGCTTTCGATTTTGCCATCCATTTCTTGTGTTTACAATTATTCCTAAGACTTATTGCAGACTCTAGACAGACTAAAGCAGGTGCAGGCTTTTTCAGAGTCTAAAAATGATGATGGCATAGCTTGGCTTCTTTCCTTGATAGATGATGGATTTTTTCTTGACGGCAGTTGTCCTGAGATACCCAGATTATGAAATCTTAATACCTTTCGGGAGCTTCACCCCCGAACCCTTACGGGGGGTGCTGCCCCCTGGACCCCGTCCGGTGATTGGGCAGCGTAACCCCAGGGTGCGTGGCTTCGGAGATGTCGTAGGCGATTCAGAGAAATCTTTTGGGATGATATCATCTTTGGCCCATCATGATTTCTTTATTGCATAAGTCCACATTTTGATCTTGCTTATTGCTTTTCTGCAGATACATGTTAGACGAACAAAGCAATGTACATAGTAGCAAGTATTGTACATTTAATACACATTTGGACTATGATTAGTTTAAGTACTAATAATGTAGTGATAGAATGATTATTGGTGATATTAAAAAGTTAAACTTAATCGAATAACCATATTTCAAAACATGGTTAGATTATTGGGCTAATAGTGTCACCACTGTAACATGGAGTACTACGCTCCTTTATAGTTCTTATGATCAGCTGACGCTTGAGGTCTTATATGAACGGATCCGGCAGACCCTCCTGACTCCGATCATCAACCACTGTAATGATGCCATCTTTGATGCGCTCATGTAGTGTCTTGAACGGACCCGCTAGAATCACCTAGCTCCGAACATTAATCTCTACCATGACCCCATCCTTGATGCGCTCATACAACACCATGTCCCTTAGATGCACAGATCTCTTCAAACCATTGAAGAAAAAAATTAATGCCACCGCTGCCGTCGACTGGTTGTAGTAGTGAATTGTTACCGTCGAATATACGCATCAACCACTGGAAGATCATACATGAGCTCCCGAATCCATCATGCTTCCTCTGCTGCAGCCTTCAGTACATAGAACTCAGATTTTCTTGAGGAATGAGAGAGTATTGTCTACTTCTTCATCTTCCACGATATAGCAGTTCCACCCTTTGAGAAGACATATCTTCCTTTGGACCTTTATCTCTTTTCTTCAGAATACCAGTTTGCATTACTGAAGTCTTCCACTACGGTTGGATTATAGATGTAGTATAATGCATACTTCTGAGTCCTCTTGAGATATCTTATTTTTTTTCTCACAGCTTTCCAGTGCTCAATACTTGGATTGCTCGTGAATCGACTCAACATCACGACAACGAAAGCTATGTCAGGCCTTATGGCAGTTGTTGTATATATCAAACTTCCAATGACGCTTGAATACTCTAGCTGCCTGACACTTTTCTTAGGATTTGGCTTCAGCTTTTTGTCATACATGTACGGAGTATCGATCCCTGGAAGATCCTGATATCCATAGCATGTGAGCATCTTCTCAATATAATGAGACTGTGACAGCCCTACTCTAGTGCTCGTCCGGATGACCTAGATCCCCAGGATCACATCAGCTCCCTCCCAAGTCCTTCATACTGACCTTGGATAAGAGAAAATTCTTTGTCTCAGTGACACGTGCTCGATCCGTGCCCAGGATCAGCATGTCATCCACATATAGACAAATGGTGACTACTCTCCCGTCAATAAACTTTGTGTAAACATACTTGTCTGTCTCGCTGATCCTGTATTTATTTGATCTTATGACCTTTATTAAACTTCTCATGCCATATTTTGGGAGCTTGCTTTAGACCCTATAATAATTTCACCAACTTACAGACTTTGACTTCAAGGCCCTTGACGATGAATCCTTATGGCTGTTGCATGTAAATTTCTTTAGTCAATTCTCCATTCATGAATATTATTTTAACATCCATCTGATGTATAACTAGGTTATGAATTGCACTCAAAGCAATTAACATCCTGATAGTTTTCATCCGCGCTACCGGAGCATTTGTGTCGAAGTAGTCGATCTCCTGCTTCTGAGAAAATCCTTTGGTCACCATCCTTGTCTTAAACTTGTTAATAGTTCCATCAGCCTTTATCTTTTTCTTGAAGATCCGATTGGTTTAGCTCCCACAGGAAAATCGACCAACACCCAAGTGTTGTTGGAGGTTATTGAGTTATACTCATTATTTGTAGCCTCCCTCCAGAAGACAACAGCTCTGGTCTTCATCGCCTCATCATAGGTAAGAGGGCCTGCTTCCACATGATAGGTGACGAAGTCATCTCCGAAGTCCTTCTTTCTCCTTACTCGCTTAGACACCGGTTGCGAGCTTTGGTTCAAACATTGTCTCTGAAATGATAACTTTTTCTTGGACTACATCTTCATTGGAAGCGTTAGCCTCCTGTGCACTCACACTATTCTCCGGAATATCCGTAAAAATAATGTTCTTGTGCCTTGTAAATTTATCTTCAAAGAATTCTATGTCGCGAGATTTCGATGATATAATTTGACTCAATATCAAGGAACTGTAATGCCCCACTCCGCGTCGACATTATGTATCAAGGTGAGTGGGCAGAACTTCATTCTCTGATTCTTGCACGCCTTAATAATAAATCTGAGTTTTTGCTTGCTTGTTTTCATAAGAGAATGATAGAACCTGCCTTGCATGTTAATGAACGAACTCACCTAGTTTGTCTTTGAAATGATCATGTCTGCTTAACTAAGAATCCTGAAATGCTTGTCTAAGAGTATGTGTTTGCATGAACATGTTCATTATCGCCTATGCTCCGAGAGAACCATATCGTGTGCCTGAATGTGTTCAAAGATAAGGAGGCTTGCCCCCGCAACAAAGAAATATAGTCTGATGGCTCGTCTCGTCCGCATACTAGAGTTTATTTGATAGTGTTTTCATGCATTCGCATCGGTCGGACAATGGCTATTGGTGGAGAGCTGAACTGCAAGTGTCACGACTGCTACAAAGATAGTGGAAAGCAACCATGAGTCACAGCTACCAAAAGCATCAGATAAATGAGTCATTGGTATGCTGGACCAACAACTGCCGATCCTAAGTTACTCGGGGACCGCACTGTATATAAGATAGTTTATTGTGTTGGCTTGGATAGATGGACTACCCCTAAGATATGCATTGGTGTCTAGATGTGCATTTCTCCCTCGAGTCTTTGAGTATAGTTCACGAGACACGCTGCGTGTCACGCCCCGATCTCCCATAGGCTAATCGGCCGTCCTCGCTGGGTACGAATCACCGTGCCAACGCTCCCGCGGGACGATCGCTTCGACCCATCAGGGCGTGATGCTGCACGAGCATGAAACGCGCCCGTGCAAGGCCATGGTTCATTGGCTGGCGGTAAGAGATCTAAGCCACAGAGTCGCACAAATTGTCCGAGTGCAGCGGAATGCATAAACGCATAAGCGAATGGTAACAAGTTCACTGAGTCGACAATAGCGAAAGCAAGGATTGAGTACACAAGTATAGAAGTAAGGCAACTCTTTTATTCATATTGAAACAAGTGTTACAGGCGGCGTATAACCGAGATTACAAGTCGCTCGAGCACTCTCTCTCTGAAACATAAAAGCGTGCTAAGTGGCTACATTTGTGGAATGATTGAATAGGCAATGTTCTAACATTATGTCTAGTATATGTGCATCAGTTCCGGATGAAGCGATCCAAGGCTTCAGAGTTGAACTCAACGCCTTAGCTCGCACGAAGGAGGCATCCGCACCGAACGAGGCTCTCCCGCACCCTGCAAGCAATCTGGTGGATTATCAGTACATTGAATCCACTGGTGGGGAGGCTACTCGCCCGCTCGTCAAATCCAAACACGTAATATATATTCCGTGCACCATCTATTTTGTTGTCTTTCTAGTTGTGCCATAGGATCAGTTTCATGGCATATATGGAAAGCCTAACTCGTGTGGCAGTGCGCCGTGCGATATAGGAGGAAACACGGCAGAACTTACCAACTTACCAGCTTGTCCTTCCCTGTCCAAGGCAAACCAAGTTAATTCATGCACCATGATATATAAACATTCAAGCATTAGCATATGCAACATAAGTGTCTCAAGCGAGATTTTATATCGGGTGCCCGAGTTCTTCTATTTAATTCATTTAACACGAGTATACTTATTTCTCAGATTCATGAATGATTCACAGGTTAATAACTCTTTTATCAGGATACTAGGATTCAGCTTCATAGATGCAATGCAATGACTCGCACGCGGATTACCGCTAAGCGAGTATGACCATATGGATGCACAGGAGTCACTGGCGTAGCCATTTATGGACATAGTCGCAATAAGGCGGTGGTCCCGATGCCCCGGCAACCCGACCAAACTTATCCGTGCTAGGAACAACTAGCGCGACTACCAGATCTTCCCCCTAGGCCGGTTCGGTCCCGGTGCCCCGATGCCCCGAACCGAGGAGATCAAACTTGTGCACAAGCGTCCACGATTGGATGAATGAGTTCTTTTGGTTGTTCTTCCATTATTCTGAGTAAACGGCAATGGTTGTAGGCGCAGGTCATGATCCTTGCTACAAACCATCCCAGGCCATTCGGATCATTTGTTATGCATTTCACACAAGTTGATATACAAGTCCATAGTTATGTTCAGGTGCAACTTAACATGATGCACTCCCCTGATTTGGGGATTGCCTTGGCGACCTAACAGTGCCGGATACTAGCAAGTTCATTTTACACATAAGGACTATTTAATAGTCTTCTGGCTAACCAGATGCATGCACGATATACAATAGTGTCTTACTTGATTGTGGCATGATTCCATATAACAAGCATCGCAACGAGACAATGAGTACAGTTCGTGTATAAGCAGACTAGCATGCAATCATACAACATAAGCAATCACGTTCCAGCTCGGGCCCGAAGGTAGACCAAGAAAATGAAACCGTAAGAGAACCTATCGAATGACATGATTCAGGGTCGTGCAGCGCAATGAGTAAACATAGTGTAATTGTATCATCCTACTCGAGGCACAGCGGGGGCGATGCAACATAACCAGTTAACGCATCAAGCAGACAAGCATGCATTTATCTTGGAACTTAAAAATCACATTAGCTCGTGCCCGAAGGTAAGCCGAGAAGTGAAACCGTTAAGGGGCTTAACGAGCGACATTATCTAGAGTCGTGCAATGTGACCAGGTGAACAGTGCATTAAGAAAAGCATATACACATATCGATCTATCGAGGCATAGCAGGGTCCAGTTGCCCATAGCAACGGTAGCATACGAGGGTCTGTACATAGCAATTGTTTCATTTCTATGTTCTAACACAATCAGTACAAGTTGGGATTATTCCCTTAGCTAGGTGCGTTGAATTCTTATTAGCATGCAGGGGGTGATTCACCTAGCGACTAGCATGAACATTCCATATTTTATGTGTGCTGGCTAAGCAAAGACAAGTTCACCGTAGCCACCCACCTTAGCGATGATTTAGCTCGGTTGAGCGATACTCTGAGCGAGCCTCTGAAACCCTAAGCCGAACTCCTGTATGGACCAAGTCTGGATATCCTTTGCCTCAAACGATTATTCTCGCCTGAGCAAGGCAGGTCGGAACATTGCACTTTTGCCATTTGAATCGACAGTCCGCTTGAGCGGAATGGGGTGTTACATCATACACCACTCAGAAAAAGTCTCGTCCTCGAGACTTCCTGAGGGCAAGCCGTTCTATCAAATTTAGTCTAAGCGTAGTTATCGGTACCCCTAAATCCATTTGAACACTATCACCTACACGTTCCTTACTCCGTGTTGTGTGTGTTCTGAGTCGGTCTCATTTGTGCCTTAGCACGGGACAAATTGCTTAACGCGGGGTACGATACAATCCCTCTAAAATGACAATCTAAGGCTGAGGCAAACTTATATAAGTCATTATGCTTGTTCGGTAGGATATTCACTTGCACTAGCATTCGAGACCAGCATATCGCGAGTCTGGATCGTGCACATATCTGAAGCATCCTTCAAACACATGCATGTCAACCAACTTGGTGATAGCAAAGTCTGTGCACTCGAATTTCACATCTCATCGAGTCTTGGATCGTGCACGCGTTCGAGGCGTTCCTCAAACTTATGCATTTAACCAAACTTAGAGATAGTGAAATCGGACAAGCTACTTGCGAAAATCTCAAGGTTTCCCATTTATAAATTACAATGATACTTCCCATAGGGTCGATCAAATCCCAAGTAAATTCCATTCCACTCAATCAAGTATTTGCACTCCCGTTATGCATGATTCGTTCGATTCAACCGACTACCGTCCATTCGTTCGGATCAAACATAGGACGCACTCACCGCTCCCAGTCTAACCCTAAGTCTTGTTGCCCCAGTTCTTTTGCTTGTTCAAGCAACATTCTAAAGTCGGTTGCACAGGTTCATTCACTCAGTACAAGGTCGTCTGCTTAATTGCTAGGTCAGCTCACAAGGTCTAGGTACAAGTTCAAGCATACGATACATCGTACAATTTCGTCGCATGATGCTCACCCCAATTCCTAGGGTCAAACCATTATTCATTTGCACGGGGTAATCTACCCAAGCTTGTTTCACTCAAATCCCTAAACATCAAGCACAAATCTTTTCTACTCTCAATAACACGCTCGTTTGCACGGGGACGAGTCCGTTCAGTAAAAATCCATAATGTACCCAAGTTGCAGGACCAGCCTAGTGAATTGCATAGTCTATCTCTCAAACGTGTTTTGATAGAATCCCTATATTCCATTGCAAGTCTAGACCATCAAGCCAAGATTCAATTCTAAACCTTAGACTATATCCCCAAGTCGTTCAACCTGATTCACGTATCCGTTCACAAAACCAGCAAGCATGATTTATTCCAGGTTCTAGGATAACAAATCCTCAACTCTTTTGATTCACTGCATTACTAGTTCGTCTTATCGTGCCAAACCAAAAGTCAAGACGATCATTTAGTTATCACGCTCCGGTCTCCCGCTAGTTCGATCACCCTCGTTGGACGTGAGATTATCACGTCAACGCTCCCGTTGGATAATCGTTCTAACCCGGACGTGACGCATGTACGAGCATAGAGTTACGTCCGCACAAGACAAGAACGTTTGAATGCTTTGGTTATCTTCGACACGATCGAGACTCCCTTATCATTCACCTCGCACCATCCAAGTTTTATATGAGATTCACCAAGTCATGATCGTTCATGCAGTGATTATAATTCGTCTAGCGAAATCATCCAACATCATGTTACCGTTCATATTTCCACAGTCTACTTATAACATTCCTCAAGAAATAAGTTTCTATATTCGAGCCCAAGTATATTCCATTTTGATACATTCCATTCATCGAGTTCGTTCGGAATAATCACTGAACATGTTCCCTTGAGTCTGATTATCCCCGCCGTACGCGAATCACCACGCCGGCGCTCCCGCAGGATAACCGTTCTCGCTGGGACTGATATTCGAGAGTTATCTTTTCAAACTCAATTTCAAGATCGTTCTTACAAACATCAAGCCAATTCCATTATCGTTCATCTCTTTCATTTGAACCACAGTATTCATTCTCGGGCTAACTTATTCGAGCGATATTGTATTCAAGTTCAATCTGTTTGTTTCAATCCAAAATCGCTCGTACAATTCTCAAGTTTCACCAAGTTTATCTTAACTAAGACGTTGGTTTCCATTTCGAGAATTTCTATTTGATATAAGCTTTATCATTTGGTTCAAGACATTCTCAATATCGTTCAGTTTAACTATCGTACGGGTTATGGATCCGTTTGGACATTTCTAAATAATCCATACACCACTCGGAATCGAGTCATCCCATTAAATCCAATTCGATATTTGCATTTATCGTTGGCACATTCACCAAGTTTACCTAAGAATTCTTGCATGATATCTAGGTATCGTCTAGTAAAATCTAGTCTCGTTTATATTCTGGGTTGATAGTCATCCAGTAATCAATATTCAATTTTTATTCCTTCGACACGTAATATCGTTCGAGCTATTTCTCGAAATCCAAACCTAATTCTCTATATTCGCCTAAGCGATAAATCTAGTACAGCTTCTATCGGTTGCAGTTCTAAGTCTGACTTGTATTATTCCTGAACGATATCCAAATCTCGTCATAACTGGCTTGCACCAAAGGGTCTTGGTGCACGATACTGAACATAAATTAGCTGAAAGGCGGTGTGCATAGCGACCCGTTCGGACAATATTGGATTTCGTACTAACCAGTTGGGCAAACATGTATAGGCATTTCGGTTCGCACATAATTCGTATTTCTAGCATGAGTCTAATCCCAAAGGACTAGCACTGGTTGGCACAAAGGCCCTACCAAATCACAATGTTGTACAACCAATCATATCATTTCACATACAACTTTTAAAAGTATTTAGACTTATTGTTTGGAACATCCCACTGAGGCATTGAGAGAGTGTGTGCACATAACCCACAAACGAGCTTTCAAAACTGAGACAATCGAAACAAGGTCCAAAGGCGTATAAGCCAAGCTCTGATACCACTATGTCACGCCCCGATCTCCCGCAAGCTAATCGGCCGTCCCCGCTGGGTACGAATCACCGCGCTAGCGCTCCCGCAGGATGATCGCTTCGACCCATCCGGGCGTGATGTCGCACGAGCGTGAAACGCGCCCGTGCAAGGCCATGGTTCATTGGCTGGCGGTAAGAGATCTAAGCCACAGAGTCGCACAGATTGTCCGAGTGCAGCGGAATGCATAAACGCATAAGCAAATGGTAACAAGTTCACTGAGTCGATAATAGCGAAAGCAAGGATTGAGTACACAAGTATAGAACTAAGGCAACTCTTTTATTCATATTGAAACAAGTGTTACAGGCGGCGTATAGCCGAGATTACAAGTCGCTCGAGCACTCTCTCTCTGAAACATAAAAGCGTGACAAGTGGCTATATTTGTGGAATGATTGAATAGGCGATGTTCCAATATTATGTCTAGTATATTTGCATCAGTTCCGGACGCAGCGATCCAAGGCTTCAGAGTTGAACTCCACGCCTTAGCTCGTACGAAGGAGGCATCCGCACCGAACGAGGTTCTCCCGCACCCTGCAAGCAATCTGGTGGATTATCAGTACATTGAATGCACTGGTGGGGAGTCTACTCGCCCGCTCGTCAAATCCAAACACGTAATATATATTCCGTGCACCATCTATTTTGTTGTCTTTCTAGTTGTGCCCTAGGATCAGTTTCATGGCATATATGGAAAGCCTAACTCGTGTGGCAGTGCGCTGTATGATATAGGAGGAAACACGGCAGAACTTACCAACTTACCAGCTTGTCCTTCCCTGTCCAAGGCAAACCAAGTTAATTCATGCACCATGATATATAAACATTCAAGCATTAGCATATGCAGCATAAGTGTCTCAAGCGAGATTTCATATCGGGTGTCCGAGTTCTTCTATTTAATTCATTTAACACGAGTATACTTATTTCTCAGATTCATGAATGATTCACAGGTTAATAACTCTTTTATCAGGACACTAGGATTCAGCTTCATAGATGCAATGCAATGACTCGCACGCGGATTGCCGCTAAGCGAGTATGACCATATGGATGCACAAGAGTCGCTGGCGTAGCCATTTATGGACATAGTCGCAATAAGGAGGTGGTCCCGATGCTCCGGCAACCCGACCGAACTTATCCGTGCTAGGAACAACTAGCGCGACTACCAGATCTCCCCCTAGGCCGGTTCGGTCCCGGTGCCCCGATGCCCCGAACCGAGGAGGTCAAACTTGTGCACAAGCGTCCGCGACTGGATGAATGAGTTCTTTTGGTTGTTCTTCCATTATTCTGAGTAAACGACAATAGTTGTAGGCGCAGGTCATGATCCTTGCTACAAACCATCCCAGGCCGTTCGGATCATTTGTTATGCATTTCACACAAGTTGATATACAAGTCCATAGTTATGTTCAGGTGCAACTTAACATGATGCGCTCTCCTGATTCGGGGATTGCCTTGGCGACCTAACGGTCCCGGATACTAGCAAGTTCATTTTACACATAAGGACTATTTAATAGTCTTCTGGCTAACCAGATGCATGCACGATATACAATAGTGTCTTACTTGATTGTGGCATGATTCCATATAACAAGCATCGCAACGATACAACGAGTACAGTTCGTGTATAAGCAGACTAGCATGCAATCGTACAACATAAGCAATCACGTTCCAGCTCGGGCCCGAAGGTAGACCGAGAAAATAAAATCGTAAGAGAACCTATCGAATGACATGATTCAGGGTCGTGCAGCGCAATGAGTAAACATAGTGTAATTGTATCATCCTACTTGAGGCACAGCGGGGGCGATGCAACATAACCAGTTAACACATCAAGCAGACAAGCATGCATTTATCTTGGAACTTAACAATCACATTAGCTCGGGCCCGAAGGTAAGCCGAGAAGTGAAACCGTTAAGGGGTTTAACGAGCGACATTATCTAGAGTCGTGCAATATGACCAGGTGAACAGTGCATTAAGAAAATCATATACACATATCGATCTATCGAGGCATAGCAGGGTCCAGTTGCCCATAGCAACGGCAGCATACGAGGGTCTGTACATAGCAATTGTTTCATTTCCATGTTCTAACACAATCAGTACAAGTTGAGATTATTCCCTTAGCTAGGTGCGTTGAATTCTTATTAGCATGCAGGGGGTGATTCACCTAGCGACTAGCATGAGCATTCCGTATTTTATGTGTGCTGGCTAAGCAAAGACAAGTTCACCGTAGCCACCCACCTTAGCGATGATTCAGCTTGGTTGAGCGATACTCCGAGCGAGCCTCTGAAAGACTAAGCCGAACTCCTGTAGGGACCAAGTCTGGATATCCTTTGTCTCAAACGATTATTCTCGCCTGAGCAAGGCAGGTCGGGACATTGCACTTTTGCCGTTTGAATCGACAGTCCGCTTGAGCGAAATGGGGTGTTACACTGCGCACACCCTGAAACAGAATGAACGGCTTGTCTTGCTTGCTTATTCAATATGAAACTCTGTTTTAAAAGATGTTTCCAAAATAATGTAATATGACTCCGTTCTTCTGCTGCATGTAACGAACATAGGTAAAACTAGAAAGATCACTAGTAATGCAATATTTTATAACATGATTACTTAGTGTTGGTTTTAGTGAATGCTTGCTTCTGTTCAGTTATTTTATCTCACTAGTACTTATAAAAGTGCTGACCCACCAACAGTTTACTTGCTTGCAGGTACTGGATCGTTCGAGGGAGCGATAGGCGTGCCTCCATCCCCAAGACCCGGAATCCTGGTTTCGATTGCCTCGAGTTGCTATCGTATAAAGGGGCATAATGTATGAAATGATGCCTTTGCTAAGAGAAACCCAGTCCCTCGATTTGCCCCGAATACTCAGTTGGCTAAATGCATTGCATTGCAACAATGTCCCTCCGCTGCTTACTCGATTGATGCTATGATAGCCAAACAACTTAAACGATGTTGCCTTGTGTGGGCGCAATCCCAGGCTCGCACGGCATCACGTCCCGGTATCAAACGGGCCATACGCGCCCCGTCGGGAGGCGCCGAGATGCGGTGATTCGCGTCCGATGCGCCGAGGCTCAGTGATTCGTGTCCGGCCCGACAGAGGAAGCGGTGGTCCGGGCGGCCCTCGGGGCATTACAGGAACCCCCAAGCATTACTCTTTTCAGCATATCCTAGGAAGTTTATCTTCGTAGTCCTCATTCTGAGCTTCTGAATCTTCAAGTCTGGAAGCTTCACATACGCCAAACACCCCCACACTCAAATGACATTCAAGTTGGGCCTGACTTTGAACCAGAGTTCATGAGAAGTGACATCGGATGTTGCGTACGGCACTCTGATCAGGATAAAAGTAGCCGTCGGCACAACTTCTCCCCAGAAACAGTTTGGAAGACCCACAGTTAACAATATTGACTTTATCATCTCTGTAAACGTTATATTCTTTCGTTCAGCTACTCTATTTGATTGAGGAGAATTCAGAGCGGTCGTCTCATTGACAATTCCATATTCTTTGCAAAATAATGTGAATTCAATGGACATATACTCTCTGCCTCGATTTCTTTTGAGTCTATTGAGTTGTTTTCCTATTCGACGTTCAGTCTCAGTCCTAAACTCCTTGAACTTCTCGAATGCTTCATCTTTTATCTTGAGAAGATAGACGAACGCATACTTCGAGTATTCATTGTTGAAGGTAATGAAATAATTCATCATGGCCTTTGTGGAGAACTATTTGAAGTCACAGATATCTGAGTGTACAATTCCAGAAAATTTGTACTTCAATTTACACGTTTGAACGATTTTCTTGTAATATTTGTCTACGCACAGATCTCACACTTCTTCACCTCCTTACCCCCATATTTGGAGATAAGCCATAGACTAGACATCTTATGGTACAGAGTACATGTCCTAGTCTTGGTGTCCCACAACTCTTGTAATGAGACTCTACTCATAAGAAGAAGCTCGACTCATAAGAAGAAGATCGAACATCCATATGATACTGAAGCCTTGTTTCAAAGTATGTCTCCTGCTAAGATATCACCATCTGAAAACCATGGATGTTCACCCTCAAGTCTGTAACAGATTTTTTGAGATCAGTTCCTTGGTAATCACTAGTTATTTGCTATACGTACTTCTTTGACTGTAACATCTCTAAGTTCAGAACCATTGTCTCAATCCCCAGATCCTCTACTTGATCCTTATTTGCTATCAAGATCTTCGGCCTTCTTCAGTGATAGGCTTGACCTCGGTGAACTTCTCTTCCTAGATCTCCCGTGGCTAGATGCACTAGTGTCCATTCACCAGTCAGCAACCACGCCAGATGACTTAACCTGCGCAATCAAAGAAACCAAGTTAAGTAATCATAGTAGCCAAATTAAGCGTTTATCTTGTTATTTTTGTTTGAAATTGGATCTGCAATCCTCATTCTCATGGTCCTTCATGCTTGAAAAGAGATGCACCAAGGTGCTCATAGCCCTATGCTCATAACCTGGTCGCGCATAGACCTTGCTTAGAGCTAGCCACATAGACGCTTCCATGCGCCAAGTCCTTCCATGCACCGAAAGAACGCCATGCGCAGTGAATATACTGCACCGAGTCCGCCATGCGCAGTGAGTGCCCTGCGTCGAGACTGCTTATGTGCCGAGTTCTTCCATGTTCTAATTGTTGCCATGCGTAGATGCATAGTGCCAGTCTCTCTTAGGCAACCGCAGTAGACTTATCCATGCGGCTACTAGCTTCAAACATCTCCATGCGCCAACTTGCATCAGATGTCGACTTCCTTTCTCTTGGAATGTCCATCTCCAGCGACGCCAGATCAAGTTCACTTCCATCCGCAAGAATGGTAGATCCTAGATCTCTCTACCCGCGTCCAACATTTGACAGAGGACTCCTTCCTCATCCAAATGATTGAAGTGTAGCCCATCAATCTTCTCAAGTTTTTAAAAACTTGTGTCGAGAAGACTTACACGGTTGTTCTCCATCTTACTCGGATTTTGCTTTGAGATTGTTAGTCCCGAGGTTTAATGAAAGATGGTAGAACAAGAAGTTGAAGTCAAGATCAGGAGTTCACACAAAAGTTTTCTCGCTGATATACCTCGATCCAACGAAGAATATATCATTATATAATATAGTAACTAATTACAAGTCCTTCTGAATCACATAATTCAAGAATAAAAAACATGTTCTTTCTTGCAAACGCAGTTGCAATTGGGACATAACGTTTTCAACTAGAAGAAGAGGAGAGAAATATAGAATAAAAATTATTCTTGTTGGGGTGGTAAAGACCATCGTTGCTCAAAGCAAGGTTCGTCCTCTATCGACGATCTGCTCCCAGGAGCCAGAAACTTCTCAAGAGAACTTTTGGAACGCTTGTAGTTTTAGTGCCCCGCTCCGCGTAGGCACTATGTACAAGAGATATCACTTTGCTGGCTCGAACAGAAGCCTTCTCGGAGAGTTTCTGACCGAAACACAAGACGATTGATCTAGGTGAGTGGGAAGAACTTCATTCTCTGATTCTTGCATGCCTTAATAATGAATCTGAGTTTTTGGATACTTGTTTGCTTAAGAAGATAGTTTTATAAGAAGAATGATAGAACCTGCCTCTGCATGCTTAATAAGAGAACTCACATAGCTTGTCATTGAAATGAATTTGCTTGCCTAACTAGAGAACTTGAAATGCTTGTCTAAAGAGATAAAGATAGAACAATTGCCATGCTAGTTAAAGATACAAGTATGCATGCTTAGCTACACGGACACCACTATCGATCGAACCGTTGCCATGCTAATAAACAAGAGTAAAAGATGTTCATATGTTTCCTTCTTATATGCTAAAGAAAGAGTAGAACTACATGCTTAGCTAAAGAGATAGAGAACTGTTTCCATGCTTGCTTGTTAAATAGAGATTGATATATGTTTCTATAGAAGTTATCAAAATGCTTGAACGGTATCAGAGAATGTGGCAGCCAGTCTGCATAGGAGATAGAAATGGCGGCTTGTCCGTACAGAGGCAAGAGATAAGAGACAGAGAGAGAAGAGATTGAATATATGTGCTTGTTATAGAACTGCTGCATCCATATAGAGTTTATCTGATAGAGTTGCATTCATGCATTGGTCTTAGACAACTTGTGCACAAGGGAAGATCCCACAAACGGTTTTCTGGGGCGCCGGGGACCGTTCGCCCTGGGGGGATTAGAGGAATACCTGAGGCAAAGAAGTCCTCGTGATCAGGGGGTATTCATGTCTATTAGATAGCTGGTTCACGTGTCAAAGCAGCTATGTATTATGAGCGATTATACATAGTGCAGTGCTGGGCCGTGATAACACCGCTGCTAATCTTGAGAAAGGAGACTCATGGACCATCATATAGTTAGGACGCATGCTAGGCTAGCCTTCTTGCATACATAACTGTTTGATGCAGAGACAGACAGGGAAAGAGAGCCTTATTCATATATATGCAAATGTTTCTAACTCGTATGTCTACTGCAGGGATAACCGCTCGGCGAAAGGGTAAGAATTACTGAATAAGTGATATGCATGCTATCGAATATGCTCTTCTGTATTAAATGCTTGTGTAGAGAAGTCTTATTTTCGTATATGCTTCAATCTCGTTTATACGATAAGATGTTGCAAATAAGAGAAAGATAGAGATGCTAAGAGAGAGATGCTAAGATGATAGTTCACTAGATGCTTGCTAGGGTTTTTAAAGAATTGCATATGATTCACGAGACATGCTGCGCACCAGAGATAGTATATGAATCTGCTTATCGTATATGAACTGCTTGTCTTGCTTGCTTGCTTATATCGAATATGAACTCCATTTTTAAAGATGTTTCCAAAGGGAAGTAATATGACTCCGTTCTTGTGCTGCATGAAATAAACATATGTAAAACTAGAAAGATCACTAGTAATGTAATATTTTATAACATGATTACTTAGTATGGATTTCAGGGGGTGAAGCTTCTGTTCAGTTAATTTTAGACTCACCAGTACTTTCTTCAAAGTGCTGACCCACCAATAGTTTGCTTTTTTGCAGGTGCTGGATCGTCCGAGGAAGTGATAGCCGTGCCTTATCCCAGGGACCCAGAAATCTAGAGTCGATGTCTTGAGACGTATCGAGATTGCTTTGAGATACTTTTGTATAGAGGGACATAATATATGGAACGGTGTCATTGTAATCGAGAGAAAGAGAGCTTGAGCGAACTGTAACCTCGGCCAAGCACCGCTTGTAACACATCTTGATTATCAATAAAAGAGCTTATTTTCATATGCCATTGTGTTCTTTACTTTTTTGCAATATATGTGCCGCTGCTTCTGTCTTGAATAGCTTACTTGCCCTTATTTCAAAGCTTTGGCCTTGTGCAAGCGTAGCTTAGTCTTGCACGGTATCACGCCCGTGCGAAGACGATCGGTTCCGTAGGGACCAAGCGAGGACAAATGCCCCCCTGCGGGACCGGGGCATGACATAATGGTATCAGAGCTAATCGATTCTTTGCCCATTCTGTTGCCTTTAACTCAGAGATGTCCCAGATGTTGAGATGCAATGAACGTTCCATATAATAAGTCCATGGATATTCTCAAAGATGCTAGAAAAAGTTTTTTGGATTTGATTTGTTGCTTAGAGTTGTGCGTTCGTTCTTGTTAGAGATTGCTAGAGTTTTTGATTGAGGATAGTGAAGGATGAAGACTATCGCTGCTCTGGATATCAAAAGTTTCTCCTTGAGTTTCGAGGATGAAACTCTTTATTGGTGGATAAGTATATAGTGCCCCGCTCCACGTAGGCACTATGTACAAGAGATATCGCTTTGTTGGCTCGAACAGAAGCCTTCTCGGAGAGTTCACAATCGAAACACAAGACGATTGATCTAGGTGAGTGGGCAGAACTTCATTCTCTGATTCTTGCATGCCTTAATAATGAATCTAAGTTTTTGAATGCTTGTTTGCTTAAGAAGATAGTTTTATAAGGAGAATGATAGAACCTGCCTCTGCATGCTTAATAAGAGAACTCACATAGCTTATCATTGAAACGAATCTACTTTCCTAACTAGAGAACTTGAAATTCTTGTCTAAAGAGATAGAGATAGAACCATTGCCATGCTAGTTAAAGATGGAAGTGTGCATTGTTAGCTACACGGACACCACTATCGATCAAACCGCTGCCATGCTAATAAACAAGAGTAAAAGATGTTCATATGTTTCCTTCGTATATGCTAAAGAAAGAGTAGAACTGCATGCTTAGCTAAAGAGATAAAGAATTGTTTCCATGCTTGCTTGTTAAATAGAGATTGCTATATGTTTCTATAGAAGTTATCGAAATGCTTGAACGATATCAGAGAATATGGCAGACGGTCTGCATAAGAGATAAAAATGGCGGCTTGTCCGCACAGAGGCAAGAGACAGAGAGAGAATAGATTAAATATATGTACTTGTTATAGAATTGCTGCATACATATAGAGTTTATCTGGTAGAGTTGCATTCATGCATTGGTCTTAGACAACTTATGCACAAGGGAAGATCCCACGAACGATTTTTCAGGGCGCTGGGGACCATTCGCCCTGGGGGAGATTAGAGGAATACCTGAAGCAAAGAATTCCTCGCGATCAGGGGGTATTCATGTCTATTAGATAGCTGGTTCACGTGTCAAAGCAGCTATGTATTATGAGCGAGTATACATAGTGCAGTGCTGGGCCGTAATAACACCGCTGCTAATCTTGAGGAAGGAGACTCATGGACCATCATATAGTTAGGGCGCATGCTAGGATAGCCTTCTTGCTTACCTAACTATTTGATGCAGAGACAGACAGGGAAAGATAGCCTTATTCATATATATGCAAATGTTTCTAACTCGTATGTCTGCTGCAGGGATAACTGCTCAGCGAAAGGGTAAGAATCACTGAATAAGTGATATGCATGCTATCGAATATGCTCTTCTGTATTAAATGCTTGTGTAGAGAAGTCTTATTTCCGTATATGCTTCGATCTCGTTCACACGATAAGATGTTGCAAATAAGAGAAAGATAGAGATGCTAAGATGATAGTCCACTAGATGATTGCTAGAGTTTTTAAAGAATTGCATATGATTCACGAGACACGTTGCGCACCAGAGATAGTATATGAATATGCTTATCGTATATGAACTGCTTGCTTATATCGAATATGAACTCCGTTTTCAAAGATGTTTCCAAAGAGAAGTAATATGACTCCGTTCTTATGCTGCATGAAATGAACATAGGTAAAACTAGAAAGATCACTAGTAATGTAATATTTTATAACATGATTATGTAGTGTGGGTTTCAGGGGGTGAAGCTTCTGTTTAGTTGATTTTAGACTCACCAGTACTTTCTCCAAAGTGCTGACCCACCAACAGTTTGCTTGTTCGCAGGTGCTGGATCGTCCGTGGAAGTGATAGCCGTGCCTCATCCCAAGGAACCAGAAATCTAGAGTCGATGCCTTGAGCCGTATCGAGTTTGAGCTGCTTTTATATAGAGGGACATAATGTATGGAACAATGTCATTGTAATCGAAAGAAAGAGTGCTTGAGCGAACTGTAACCTCGGCCTTGCGCCGCTTGTAACACTTTCGATTATCAATAAAAGAGCTTATTTTTATGTGCCATTGTGTTCTTTACTTTTCTGCAATATGTGTGCCGCTGCTTCAGTATTGAATAGCTTACTTGCCCTTGTTTCAAAGCTTTGGCCTTGTGCAAGTGCAGCTTAGGCTTGCACGACATCACGCCCGTGCGAGGACGATCGGTTCCTTAGGGACCAAGCGAGGACGAACGCCCCCCCCCCCCCCCCTGCGTGACCGGGGCGTGACAGTAGTCACCTATTTGTTTGACTCGAATGGACTCCTTTTGGACCCATCTTTTTTAATTTTTGGTATATCTCAAAAGGAGGCTAGAGGGCTCTTTATATAGGGAAAGATGGAAGCCCATCTTCCTCTTCTTTCCGATGTGGGACTAAAAACCCAATATACAAAATTGATATTCCACAATCGCAGCCCAATGTATAGTCCGTTCGGTACCCGCTCAGCACCCGCTCAGCGTCCGTTCATGCAACACGCGCATGCAACACGAGCATGCAACACGCGCATAAAACGAGCGCAACAAAAACGCACAAGCGTCTTGCGACTATGCTGATGTAAAACAAGCGCAACAAAAACGCAGAAGCTCCTTGCGACGATGCAAAGTGCGCCACTTTGCGCCCTTGAGTCCGAGTCTTTAGTGCTTAGCTTCTATGGAATAATATTCAAGAGCATGACAAAAAGTTTAAAAGTTTTCATTGAGAAGTTAATCCTTTTTTCTCCTAATAAAATACCCCCACATAGCACCGATGTGCCCCACCACACCCCATGCGCACACCTCAACTCATATAAAGTATTATATTGAGATACACACTTGATGGTATAGCCAATGTGAAACTATATTTTTTACTCAAAAGAAAACAATATCGACAAATTATCAGCTATATATAGACTTACAGTATTTTCAGAGGATGTGTAAAAGACGATTAATAGTTGTCTGATGGTCAAGTAGTAGAGGTTGGATTACTGTCACATGCCGTGTCAAGAGCCAACCCTTTGGTAGCGGTGAGCATTATTCGGTTTTAGACCGATATATCTACCACATTTCTTTCTTGAGGCTAATTTGAGACATCCTGCCATAGTCAAGATGCTATTACCATGTTGGCTCTTCATAAACCCTTTGTAGATATGGTTAAGCTGTGTAAGTTCTCAGATTACTTACTTTAGCTGTATTGATCATTAACATATATAGTAACGTACGTTTCCATGACAGACTAATCATGTTTCTTTATTAATTGTTTGTTACAACTTGATATGAATTCAATTCTTGGTAAAGTCCTCAAGATTAAATGTATGACCTTGAGCTGACTTTCATTTGTTTTATATTTCAGATGCGGAGATTGTTTGGTGCCCGGAATCCTCACTTGCACACTGCCATGAAGCCGCTAGGTAGAGGTTCTATGGAGGACATCAAATATGTTGGAAGGGCACGGTCGGCTGCCACACCCACTAAAATTACAGTAAATATTATCTGTCAATTTTTCAACCAAGTATGCAAAAAAATTAAAAGTCCAAAATTTTGCTACTTTTGTACTCCCAATCTGAGGACCAAACAGGCCGTAAAGTAGCCGATGTGAATTTTTCTTGCAGTTATATATATATGTTTGCTCTCACATCTTGATTTTGCGACTGAACACTGATACATAAATTTTGAAGGGAAAATGAGAAATGTCTCCATATAAACCTCTTGTTACTGTCATAGTATGTCTGCAGTCCGCTACTAATTATTTTCTGTCATTTTAAATGTAATTATTTGGTTCTTCTGTTGGATAATGAGTCGAGCAATTTGGATCCGGTCCAGTAAATTTTAACCCGGCCCAGTTGAAATAATATCACACAAAGGATAAAAACTACCAAGGTTTAAATACTTAAATCGCCCCTGGATTTAATGCGAGTACGCAAACTGCCAAACACCATTCTCATTTCTCAGTAAAGTGGAACTATAATCATTTTAGATTTAGGAAAACGTGGCGAGCATGTACTCGGTTCGGACGGTGTATTTTTTACCATTGTTCTCACATCAAAAATATTCAACAGTCAATCATGAGTCTCGGACCTCTCGGTCGCCAAAAAGTAGTTACAGACACCAAACAGGCAATCCCTCTTGGTTTCCCACCACGTATCGAGCTTGTGTGGGACCCACTTGAGACTGGAGAATTTCGTAGGACGGAGTGCGTATTTCGTGGAGAGAGGTGAACAGCTGATCCCCGCCGATGGTAACTGCGTAACGATTGTGGTTCACTAGCAGTGAGGAGAGGTGGAGAGAAGCACGCAAGACACAGACAAACCGCGTTTGCTGGATGATGGCGACGCCGGGAATCCAATATACGCGGTTTTGCGGGACCCAAGTAAGTACAATGAATAGGACTTGGAGGTGCTTTTATATGCAACTCCACGTCTGAATAAATTTCTTACAAACAAAATTTTGCATCTTACAAATACTAGTCTTTCACGTTTACTTTAACTCACGTACAGAAAAAAAATATATATCTTTACAAAATTATATAAAAATTAAAATTAATTAAAATATTTTAAATATAATTTGAATATATTTTACTTAAAATTTGTTAGAGATATGTTTTTAGAATTTTGGATATATATTTAGTTAGATAATATCATGTACTTAGTTTAAATATAATTTGAATATTGAATATATTTTAGAATTTATTATATGTTAAAGTAGTCAGAAGAATTTAGAATTTTTATTTTTATTTTTATTTTTATTTTTATTTTTATTTTTAACTACCGTACATACGTGTTAGATTTTTTTTTTAAAATTTATTATTGAGTGGAGGATATACATACGACTTGGACCGCTTATTTTTAAACCGTTTCCAAGCCGCATTATAATATTATAGATTATTTATATAAATATAAGATTATTGTAGTCTAATTTTGTAAGTCTCGTCTTACAGTATCTGTATTGGTATATAGATACGTATTTTGTATTATATATATGTTGTGTTTTATTGGGTCCGTAGAATCTCGAAATTTTCTCAAAACTGAAACTGTATTACCTGATCGGGATACCGGCGGTATACTCCGGCATACTGGCGGCATACCGTTCAACAGATATTTGTTTTACTTTTGAGATATTTTCGAGAAATTTTTGAGATATTTTCGTGAGATATTTTTGTGAATAATATTCGATGTTTTCTATTATCCATTGGTTTCTTGGTTTTATTTTGAGTTGTCGAGATTGATTTAATCTCGTGACGTGGATCGTTGACGAGACAGATCAGACAGTCACGATTAAATCACCTCTTATATATATATATATATATATATATATATATATATATATATATATATATGAATTAATTTTCTCTCTCCTCTCTTTTATTTCTTTCTTCACTTCTTCATTTTCTCTCAATTTCCCGCGGGAGCTAGGAGCTTGGTCTTGAGGTGTAAACCCCCTCACCCAAAATAGGTATTTTGTGTGTATTTTATATTATTATATTTATTATAGATTATTTTAAATATTGAATTACTTTAGAGTATTCTCTTAGTTAATTAGAAAATAAATTTTTAGTATATTTACTTATGTAAATATTTATTTAGATATATTTTTAGACTATTTTAGATTTTTGGAGATTTTTCTAGAATTTTTAGGTAATTAAAACATATGGAACGTAAATTTCTAGGACTTCTATGATTTACTATGAGACCATACTTGCATGTTGTTTCTACCAAATATTTATTTTAGGTTAAAATATTTAATTATATTTTTCTGTAATTTATTTAGAATTTTAAAAAATTTATTTAGATTTTTTAAATTATTTAGGATTTATTTGGTTATATATAGTCTTAATATTAGATAGATGCTAATTTAGTGTTAATAGATATTAATAAGATTATATATAAATTATTTGTATTATCTTTAATTCTATTTAAGATTATAAATTATTGAGATGAACTCAAACTCTATTTTAAATTAATTCAAATCCTGAGCCTACTAGGAAAGCAACTTCATGCATATCATATCCTTATTTAAACTGATCCTATTCATATCCAAATTAGCCAATCCTAGTCGTATTCAATTAACTAGTCTCCACCATTATAAATACCTCATCCTTCATATTTTTCTTTCCCAAATTCACCTCTTTTTCGTCCAAAAGGAGTCAAAATTCGTCATAAATTCAACCTCATTTTCTACTATGTTATGACGACTTAAAAAGACGATATCTCCTAGCTCCGGACTCCAAACATGCTCCAGTTTTTTTTATTAGAACTATATCAAGGTTAGTTTTCTGAATATATAAATTATTTTAATAATTTATGAACCTATTTTCCAGAAAATTCTAAAAGTGTCAGTTGTCCGAAATCAGATACGTTTTCGTATTTTTGAGATTTCGGGAGATCCCGAACTCGAAATTATGAGCCGTTTGAAGTTTCAAAAATCTGACATGATAAAATTTCATAAAATTATTTTTACAGAATTTAATATGCAAGTTTAATCTACTGTAAAATTCGTGCAACGTAGACGTAAGTAGGAAACCACCGAAAACTTTTATCTGTGCGCCCTTGTGGCCATAACTCTTTACCGACTTGTGATTTTATGAAACCGTCGATTCTGGTTTTCATGTAGCATTTAAATCTATAGGATTCTATATACAAATCAAGGATTTGAGTCAGTTGACTTTTTGGTCAACGGATTGCCTCGATTTGCGTGCCACGGATCACAAATCCGTAAAGTTGACTTTCTTTGGACCAAAATTAGAGTTTAACAAAAAAATTAGATTATAATAAGATTAAAATACTATTTTAGGTTATTTTATTCAGAATTAAAATAAATTAAAATGGAGGAACCTATTCACCCACTTTTGTAATCTAACTTGTTTAATTTATGTGACGGGTAGATCGGACGACGTCTTGAGTTGGGACTTCATTTTTTTTCAGATCAAACAAGATACCTTGCCAAATTGCTTACAGTATTTTGCATGCTTAGTATATTTCTGTATATTTATTGTATTTTTGTTTATTTATTGTATGTGTATTTCGTTCAGTCATTACTATATATATTAGATATGTTGACACACACTTGACACCTAGTATCATGAGAGGACAATCATTAGGCGTATGAGCTTTTAACCACTCTGGTAAACCGTAGTATATAGTTCGCACTACGGGCGTGTGTCGCGCTGGTCGATACCCCCGCGGTATGTCGATTTCTGGAGTCTCGCTGGTCGCTACCCCCGCGGTATGTTGATTCTGATGTCCACTGACGGGTGTGTGAGTTGTGAGGTAGATCGAGTAGCCTACCCTTGCCCATACGTCGAAAAGTTGTCCTCATTTGCATTCATATAGATTGTCTTGTACAGCGTACTTATATATTTTTAAATATTATGCATGTTTACTGTATTCAAATTGGCTTGCTTCTATGTATCTTGTTACGTCCCTCTGAGAACCTGGTCCCTTTTCAGGTGTAGATGTTCATGACTATTCGTAGGAGCACGGATCAGGACTTACTACTTATCTCTTCCGAGGAGGTCTTACCTTCTGAGCATCAGTGATTATCTCTAGCGAGGGATCTCTTCGCTGATACACTTCTATCATCACCTTATTTTATATTGGAGATTTTATATCTCTCTCTCATTTTAGTATTGGTATAGTCATTGGTAGTGGATTTGTCTTCACCCGACTAATATTTTGGATTATTCAGACTCATTATTCTAGTTTAGTTATTTCCTTTTGTGACTTGTTGTGTAGATGAGATTTAGTATATCTGTGACGTGTGACCATATATATACCACATGTGAGTTTATATTCATATTACAGCGTACGTGTGTATTATGGTAGCCATATATTGGAGTTGCCATATACATACGGCTGACATGCTTACGTGTTCCTAGTCCTACATATTTTGGGACTGGGGCGTGACATGAGGCCTAAGAGTGTAGTTTTTGAACCCCTCTTGGTGGTGGAGTTGAAGGTTAAGGCTTGGAGCTTGACTTGAGGTAAGTACATATTGCCAAAATCTTGAACGACTTTACTTTATTGCAGTTTTTTTATTTCCTTGGTAGTTTATGCTTATAATTTTATGATATGGTTTTGTTAAGTATGTTTCTCTGGTGATTTTCCGTCATAGACTAGTTTCAGAAACTGTTTTGAGCTTGTTTTGACTTTTCTGATAGAAATCCTGATATTTACTAGTTAGGTAACTTAGTGTCGAAAATGATAATCAGAGTGATTACCATGAGACTAAGTATATATGTTATATGAGGCATACCATTAGACTTGACATCTTACCAAACCAGTTTCTGTTAAGTTCCGGAAAGCGATTTCGGTTCCGGAATACCCGTCGTGATTGGACTTTCCCTAGAATTGCTTATGGGAACAGGCATACCGACAGTATACTGGTGTATACCGATTTGGCCCGACTTAAAATCCTAGAAAGTTGATGTGATGCAAACTGGCATGTCGACGGTATATTGTGTATACTGACGGTATACCGATTTGTTGGAATCAGAAACTTGTTGTATTTTTGCTATCTCTGGATCGACATACCGATGGTATACTAGTGTATACCGATGGTATACTAGTGTATACCGATGGTATACCGGTGTTGTACCCTTTTTCATATGCTTTGTTTTTCATCGTGTTTTCTTTGATTTTCTTGCGTGGCACCTTGGTGCATATACTTTTAGTATGTTTACTTATGACTAGTAGTGCATAGATTTGACCTTGGTATACCATTTTTCGTGACCCTTCTCTTGTATAGCTAGGGGATGATTTACACCCTAGATGCATTTGACCGTGATTTCCGTGACCCGTCTCTTGTATAGCTAGGAGATGACTTACACCCTAGATGCACTTGACCAGGTGACTTCGTATGTTAGGGGATCGATTTACACCCTATATACTCGTGATAGTGACTCGTAGCAGTTCACTCGTGGTCATTTGTATACGACATGCGTGATGGTGACTCATAGCAGTTCGCTCGTGGTCATTTGTATATGACATGTGTGATGGTGACTCGTAGCAGTTCACTCTTGGTCTTTGTATATGACATGCGTGATGGTGACTCGTAGCAGTTCACTCATGGTCATTTGTATATGATATGCGTGATAGTGACTCATAGCAGTTCACTCGTGGTCATTGTATAGTGACTCGTAGAGTATGCTCAGGCCCAGGCTCAGATCAGGCAGAGAGGCCAGCAGCAGAGGGGACCAGCTCCCAGAGGGCAAGGACATGCTTTCGGGATGTCTTACGAGAAGGAGCTAGCGGCTGTAGAGGTGGTTGCAGGTACCATTCTCTTACATTCGTATTCAGCTTCAATATTATTTGATTCTGGTGCATCGCACTCGTTTATATCTGCACGATTCATGACACAAGTTGGCTTGGAGTCCGAGTTATTACCCGTAAGGTTGAATATACTTACTGGTAATGGTCTCGTGGGAGTAGATAGAGTTTATGCGTCGTGTCGATTCGTAGTGTGCGGTAAAGAGTTTCCCGCTAGATTGATAGAGTTTTCTATGGGCAATTACGATTTAGTCCTAGGAATGGATTGGTTGAGTGCGCGACACACGACGATAGATTGCCATGCTTGCAAGGTTATCTTTTGTGTCATTGGCGAGGAAGAGTTCTCATTTTTGAGAGACGAGGTGGAATCTCCGTCAGTTATCCTAGGGATGGATGTCACGCCCCGATTTCGGCTAACCGATAATCGTCCCAGGGGCGCGATGCCGTGCACACGTAGGGCGCGTGTGCACGAGGCCTTAGGCATAAGGATATTCTTTAGATCAGTGCAACAGAGTAGACAAATAAGATAACACAAGGTTGAGGCATAGAAAAGTTTCTCTTTTATTTATAATGAACATCTTGTTACATTGCTTGACTCAAAAGTATAAAATGCCCCACGGGCTTACAAACTTGGACGCAAAATGAGATAGCCGATCCATACATTATATCCCTTTACATAGTTTCAAAACACAAAACTCCTTGGGTGCGAGTAAGCACCATCGCCTTAGCGTTATTTCCGCAACGGAGAGAGAGGGGAAGGCTTCTAGCTTGAGCCTCCAAAGTCTTGGCCACGACCCGCCAAGAATCCCAAAGGTTTGGAGAGATTTTCAGCTCCACGCCGCGTTGCCTTGCGCCGGGGAACCTGCTACAACGAGGGTCAGTACTTCGAAAAGTACTGGTGAAGGCTAGCTGCTCAACTTTACCAAGCTCTTTAGATGAGTTTTAAATGAACATGCACATTTATGTGTTTATGTGACTTTCTATTCTTGCCTAGATCAGATTTCATTTAGCAGGTATGCAAGAACAAAATAACATAACTCCACATGCCACCGTTCGGTGACTTTACCTGTACCGTCTGAACCACCTGTACAACTTACCATAGCCTTCCCTGTCACGAAGACATAGTTAGTCTGCACAGTTTAAATATACACAACATCTTTCTTTGTTGTTTAGGAGCCATCATGGGTTTAGTCTGGGCTGGCGGCGACGCTTGCAGCGCGGGTAGCTAGCCCCGCTACAATTCCCCGCTCCCTGTGCTAACTCATTTTAGCACGACTAATAAAGTAGATTCCGCCCGGGTCGAAACGGGCCGGTGCCCCGGTAACCGTTCGCAGGAACCTGGATCCCTTGTGCACAAGAATTCCCATGACCATTTCTATGAACCGAACTTCATAGATTTACTTACTAGCGATTTAAAGAACATCATGTACGAAACTGCTTTACTGTACTATCACAATCAACCAACAGTTATATGAAACAACATGCAGCAGTTTATAGAAGAACACCTTGATTTTATAGAAGAGCACATGAACTATCAATAAATACCAACCCATTCAATACCCAACGAACATGCATGCATCAATGAATTAATGCAAGGTTTTGTATGACAAGCAATGGGTGTTCCAAGCCTACTTCTTATCTTATCTTGTTATCCAACTTATTACTTAAGTGGTGTCGTTTGATTGAATGCACAACTGAGTCAATTTTATTATGAACGGAGCCCTTGGAAAGAAGGTGCTTATCGAAATAGAGCCACTCACAAGTTTGTTGAATAGGAAGAAGAAGTAGAGATCTCTAAGACTCCGCTCGCGCGTTGTCTACACGATCACCTGCACGCACCAACGGATGATCAATACCTCTTGCCTCGGTCTCCAAGGCTCGATACGAAATGCGAAATCCTAAGAACGAAAACAATGAAGTCCATCGAAACCGTTCAAGAAAACGCAAGTCCTAAAACCAACCAGTACGCAACCAAACGGCAATCGAAAACGGGCAAGGAAAACCAACACAACGGAAAGGCCTCTCTCTACTCTGCCGCCGAGTCCTTCCTTGAGGCACGATCCATTGATTATGGGACCTGATTCCGAAGAAGCCAATCCATAACGAGGAAAGGATCTTGATTCAATCTGTCCCGATCGAACGGTACCAAGCATATCTTAGCCGCGCTCCCCGAATAGGGGGAACGAGACGAACGGGGCGTTACATCATAACCATCTAATAGGAAGTTTCGTCCCGAAACTTAAGAATAGAACCTACCACTAAGGAATAATGAGGGAAATTTTTCCCTCATATCAGATTCAAGTTCCCAGGTCGACTTCTCGACCGAGTGGTTCCGCCACAATACGCGCACTAGCGATACGGTTCGGTTCCGCAACTGCTTCTTTTTACGATCCAAAATTTGGACAGGCTCCGCCGCGTACGACAAGTCCGCTTGCAGATTCAACTGACCCAAGTCGATTACGCAACTAGCAAGTAAGATTTCCATGTTCCATACGATAATAAAGCGGGGTTATCCCCTTCGCTATGTGCGTTCATCTCTTTTATTAGCATGCAAAGGTTATCGCCTGTAAACTAGCACGTAACATTCATTTTCTGAGTGTGTAGCTAAGTAGAGACAGGTTCACCGGGGTCACCCACCTTAGCGATGTATCGCATCGGTCGAGCGAGACTCCGGACGCGCTTCTGATAGCCTAAGTCTAACTCCATTAAAGATCCCAGCATGAAAGCCTTTGCATCGAACGAGCCATCTCGCTGAGCAAGGCGGTTGAATAGCTACACTTGTGCCGTTTGAATCGGCCCTCCGGGTTGAGCGGAGCGGGTTGTTACATCATATACTACTCAGAACAAGTTCCGTCCTCGAGACTTCCTGAGCGCAACTCGTGCTATCGCATAACTTCTAAACTTCCCTATGCATCTCGCCTTATCCTTCAAGGACTGTCTCAATACTACAATCCTCTATTTTCTCACAATGCGTTACTCCAATGTTGGCCAATTCTCATCGAACGACTCTATCGTTCAATGCTATCGAGTTATACTCAACTCGATCGTTGCACTTCCGTCTCAAAATCTACTGCACCTAGCGCAGGGCTGTATTACCCAAGCACATGGTATTCTATAACTCAACGGGCACTTACGACTCATAATTGGGTGGACTTGCCCAACTAGTTATGTTATCACCATAGGAACCCAACACATTTGAGCCTATTACTTGACGTCGCCTATCGAAACCCGTCGTTACGCCTAACCCAAAAGCTCGAATCTCGACAATTTTCCAATCTCGTTTTTGCATCAAATCTTTCTGAGTCACCGTCCAATCTCACTAAATAAATTCGCACCCAATCACCAACGTTTTCTGACTCAGTCTATATTGCGCCTTAGCGCAAAGCTAAATTGCCTACCTGGGGTACGCTCAAGTCCTTCGCACCTTTGGCTCAATCGAACTTAACTTCCTATTCGTTTTTACTCGTTCCGTTCGCCCGAGTGCTTAATCATTTTATCCGAATGATCTATTCGTTCAACTATTGCATCCCCAAACTCAGTCTCTTACTGCGCCTTAGCGCAGAACTATCCCGGTAGCACGAGGAACGATACAATCTTTCCTCTATGAAAATTTAGGTTGAGGCTAAATCATTTAAGTTGCCATACCCATCCATGCGAATCCGAACATTTTTCTTTGCAGCTGCATCCGAGTTATGCATATCGCTAAGTCTGGATCGTACCCATATTCAAGGCGTCCCCCAAATATGTGTATTTCAACCAAGCTCAGTGACAGCTAAGTCTGACAAGCTACTCGTGAAAATCTTTCGAAACGCGGATCGTCCTGCTATATGAATGACCGAACTCTTGTTCGATCCAGCTATCGTCTTATCCTTTACCATCGCGTAACCTATCCAACCAAATCAATTATCACCCGAGTCCTATCTAGCATTACGTTTGTTTCAACGCGAACGTTGCTAGTGTATATTCCCAATTCCAAATTCTAACTCTAAGTCTTGTTGCCCCAGTTCTATCATTCTTCCCGAACGATACTCTGAAGTCAGCCACTCCAGTTTAACTCAAGGCATAGGGTCGTCTGCCTAGTCACTAGGCCAGCACACACAGTCATAGGTACAACTCAAGTCTGCGACTCATCGCGCAACCGCGTTGCACAACGCTCGCCCCAAACACCCTAAGGTCAAACCATTGTTCCTTTACACGGGTATTCTACCCAAGCTCGTTTTACTCAGATTTCTAAACATCGAGCACAGATCATCCTATCACACCATCACGCTCGTCCAACTGAACCCACGATACGCCCATGTTTCAGGGCTAACATATCGATTCGCACATACTATCTCTTTCATCTCGTTTAATAGGATTCCCCAATCTATCCCTTTCTACACCTGTATCATCAAGCCACAATTCCATTATAAACCATCGATGTATATCATGAACTCTAAGTCGTCCAGCACGATCTACGTATCCGTTCATGAAAACATCCAACATCTCTTACTTTACGTTTCTAGACTAACTCCTCAAGAAAAATCCTTAGATTCATTTTCTTAGTCTACTCTTAGCATTCCTCAAACAACTAAGATCAATTCCCAAACCCAAGTCTATCCCATTGATACGTTCCACTCATCGAGTTCGTTTTGGAATAATCACCGAACCTGTTCTCTTGAGTTTGCTTATCTCTTCCGTACGTGAAATTACCACGCCGACGCTCCCGCAGGATAATCGTTCTCGCTGGGACACATTTCGAATGTTATCTTTCTGAACTTGATTTCAAGATCGTTCTTCCAAACTCCAAGCCAAATCTATTACCGCTTAACTCAATCCATCAAAATCAAAAATTTTACTAACTTGCATCAATCCATACTATTTTCCAACCATTATTATGGTCTAAATCTCCCAAAATTTGAAATCATCGCATTCATACTCAAACCGAATTCTATCGAGCGATATCCCACTCAAATCCAAATTTTCCATGCACGCTATCATTCGTTCACTCCATTATTTCTAATTGCACTTACTTCGATCGCATCTCAGATTATTCAATCTCGACTCAAGTTTGTAATTCGCTTGTTTCAAATCAAACTCGCTCGTACAATCCTCTAAGTCTTTTCCGACCATTATATCGATTCCAATTGCCCTGAATTTCTATTCGTTGTAAGCCTTATCCCTTATTCAACTCATTGTAACTCGTTCGAACTAAACATTGCATGCTTTCTCCGAGTTCGTTTACTTGCTAGGCACTGTTTATTTATACTAAGGCTTTACCCAATCTCGTCGCTTGTCGCTAGACTCGCTTAACTCTCCGAATCCACGACTTCGTTCAAGCATTTCTAAGCCAACAAATACCCACTCAGGGTCCGAGTTATACTCCCTGAATCTTTACAACTCATTATATCCACAAATTGCATAATCGAACAGGGGACTTATCGCATACACTACTCAGGAATTGAGTCGTCCTAATAACTCCTGATTCGCGTTCGCATCCTTCACTCGTATGCCCAATTCGTTCCTTAGAACTCCAACACAGTCCCTATTTATCGCCTTAGCGATCTTAGACTCGTACACACCTGTATTCATAGTCCTCTATACAGACTATGCTTCAAATCATAACTTATCTCTATGAATAACCGTCCAACTATTTCCGAAAATTCCCTACACGATTCCCATTACTCGCCTTAGCGGCAATCCGATAACGTCTCTATCGATTTCCCTCCAAGTCGACTTTATTCTCATCCCAACAATACCCAATTCTCGCTGCAACTCACTAGCACCAAGGGTCTTGGTGCACAATACTTAACACAATTTGGCCAAAAGGCCATGTGCACAGACCACTATCTGAACGATATTCTTATCTCGCACTCTACTCGTTTGGTGTTTTCATATAGACATATAACTTGCCGATTATAACACGAGTCTCCTCTCACAACATCCCCTATGAGTTGGGACAAAAGCCCTCACATCATAATCCCGTCCAAGCAATCGTATAATTCCCATGCACTTTTCAAAAATATTTAGACTTATTGTATGGAACGCATCTCATTTTGGCCAAGCGAATTCAAGGGTCTACTCGGAAGGAACAAGGTCCTCTTTAGAAACTTTCTTTGTGAGATCAAAGGATCTGAAGCATGCTCTGATACCAATATGTCACGCCCCGATTTCGGCTAACCGATAATCGTCCCAGGGGCGCGATGCCGTGCACACGTAGGGCGCGCGTGCACGAGGCCTTAGGCATAAGGATATTCTTTAGATCAGTGCAACAGAGTAGACAAATAAGATAACACAAGGTTGAGGCATAGAAAAGTTTCTCTTTTATTTATAATGAACATCTTGTTACATTGCTTGACTCAAAAGTATAAAATGCCCCACGGGCTTACAAACTTGGACGCAAAATGAGATAGCCGATCCATACATTATATCCCTTTACATAGTTTCAAAATACAAAACTCCTTGGGTGCGAGTAAGCACCATCGCCTTAGCGTTATTTCCGCAACGGAGAGAGAGGGGAAGGCTTCTAGCTTGAGCCTCCAAAGTCTTGGCCACGACCCGCCAAGAATCCCAAAGGTTTGGAGAGATTTTCAGCTCCACGCCGCGTTGCCTTGCGTCGGGGAACCTGCTACAACGAGGGTCAGTACTTCGAAAAGTACTGGTGAAGGCTAGCTGCTCAACTTTACCAAGCTCTTTAGATGAGTTTTAAATGAACATGCACATTTATGTGTTTATGTGACTTTCTATTCTTGCCTAGATCAGATTTCATTTAGCAAGTATGCAAGAACAAAATAACATAACTCCACATGCCACCGTTCGGTGACTTTACCTGTACCGTCTGAACCACCTGTACAACTTACCATAGCCTTCCCTGTCACGAAGACATAGTTAGTCTGCACAGTTTAAATATACACAACATCTTTCTTTGTTGTTTAGGAGCCATCATGGGTTTAGTCTGGGCTGGCGGCGACGCTTGCAGCGCGGGTAGCTAGCCCCGCTACAATTCCCCGCTCCCTGTGCTAACTCATTTTAGCACGACTAATAAAGTAGATTCCGCCCGGGTCGAAACGGGCCGGTGCCCCGGTAACCGTTCGCAGGAACCTGGATCCCTTGTGCACAAGAATTCCCATGACCATTTCTATGAACCGAACTTCATAGATTTACTTACTAGCGATTTAAAGAACATCATGTACGAAACTGCTTTACTGTACTATCACAATCAACCAACAGTTATATGAAACAACATGCAGCAGTTTATAGAAGAACACCTTGATTTTATAGAAGAGCACATGAACTATCAATAAATACCAACCCATTCAATACCCAACGAACATGCATGCATCAATGAATTAATGCAAGGTTTTGTATGACAAGCAATGGGTGTTCCAAGCCTACTTCTTATCTTATCTTGTTATCCAACTTATTACTTAAGTGGTGTCGTTTGATTGAATGCACAACTGAGTCAATTTTATTATGAACGGAGCCCTTGGAAAGAAGGTGCTTATCGAAATAGAGCCACTCACAAGTTTGTTGAATAGGAAGAAGAAGTAGAGATCTCTAAGACTCCGCTCGCGCATTGTCTACACGATCACCTGCACGCACCAACGGATGATCAATACCTCTTGCCTCGGTCTCCAAGACTCGATACGAAATGCGAAATCCTAAGAACGAAAACAATGAAGTCCATCGAAACCGTTCAAGAAAACGCAAGTCCTAAAACCAACCAGTACGCAACCAAACGGCAATCGAAAACGGGCAAGGAAAACCAACACAACGGAAAGGCCTCTCTCTACTCTGCCGCCGAGTCCTTCCTTGAGGCACGATCCATTGATTATGGGACCTGATTCCGAAGAAGCCAATCCATAACGAGGAAAGGATCTTGATTCAATCTGTCCCGATCGAACGGTACCAAGCATATCTTAGCCGCGCTCCCCGAATAGGGGGAACGAGACGAACGGGGCGTTTCAATGGAAGTAGACGAGGAGTGTCACGCCCCGGTCCTGCAGGGGGACCGTTCGTCCTCGCTTGGTCCCTACAGAACCGACCGTCCTCGCTTGGGCGCGATGCAGTGCAAGCCTAAAGTGCGCTTGCACAAGGCCAAAGCTTTGAACAAGGACAAGTAAGCTATTCAAGACATGAGCAGTGGCACAATATTGCAGAAAAGTAAAGAACACAATGGCATAAGGAAATAAGCTCTTTATTGTCACGACCCGCACCCAGAAAATCGGACATGAGTCGTGGGTACGTCCAGCCTACGCCACAGCATCGACGGTAGAACGCTGTCTAGGTCTACTATCTAGCTAACAATCTCACACAATCAATATAAGTACATGTCAAGATCTCAACTCCAAACGGAGGAGCAATATGATAATGATAACACAAGTACTCAATCACGAATCTAAGCACGATAAGATAACACAGAAGTCTAACAACTACAAAGTCTAAACAACAACAACTACTAAAAACAACCACAATAATAATAATACAACAATATCCAGAATCAAATATAATACAACTCTCAAACCAAAAGCCGGGGACAAATCCGGTACCAAAAGCTAATAAAAACAACAACTGAGGTCCTAGTGATCCCGACTACCAACCCGAAAATCACTCCTGAACTAGGGGGTCCCTGTCTGCACCATCGACAGGCTGAGGTCCATAAAACGTCGGACACCAATCTTCCAGATCCTCTGAAAAATATATCCAGTCAGGATTGGAGCAAGTACACCTCTAACAGCTGTTCCAGTTAAATGATAAAAACTATAAAAGAGTTGTAGCAAGTAGCAAGGTGAAGGAAATAAAGTATGAACAAGGAAATATACATATATCAACTGGTGCATAAAGGTAAAGATCCATGAAAATCAGAAACAAGATAAATATGACTGTAGGATACAAGAAATCCAAACTAAGAGCAAGTGTGTGCACAAGAACGTGTAGTGAGTCCAGCAAGAATAAATGTAATGAGTCAAGTCCAGAAAGTATAAGTGAGACCAGTCAAGAAATGCAAGAGAGTCCAGACTAGAAAGAATGAACTCGTGTCTTTGAAATACCTGTTTCGACATGTAAACCGCTAGGGGTAAGTATGGCTCACCGCGTACTGGGTGCGCGGCTGCTATCATTCCAGATTAGACACGAGGGGGTGATTCCAGTAATTCCAGTTGGGAATATTTACATGTCTACTCGAGTATTTTCCCGCCTCGACTAGTACAAGTGAATCCAAGACCTGACACGCAAATCAAGTATGAGTCCAGCCAGAAACATGAGTGATGCCTGTAGTGAGTCACGATGTGATACTAGTAGGTGATGCTAGTAGGTGATTCCAGAAATAGAGGCCAGAAATATGAAATATACGTGTCGCAAGTAAATAAATCCAGAAATACTAGTCCGTGTCGCGCCAGAAAAATCAAATAATACTATACTAGAAGCTGAATCATAATAATCATCAGATAATGAAAACTATCAGAGAATGTACTCACCTGACGTCCTGAGCAACTGGCTGGCGTCACAAGAACCTATTGCGAAAAGTAAGGTTAAACGGGGTTCTAAAGAGTTAAACAGATATAAAATAGCTAAAAATAAGCTTCTAGGGTTGTTCTAGGTCAATCGGATCAAACCGGTAAAATCTGGGTCAAAAAGTCAACCCGGGGTCCAAAAAGTTAACTCTAGGTCAAAACTAGGTCAAAAGTTGACTTTGGTGGTCAACCGGGTCAACTACGGTCAACTCTAGGTCAAACTAGGGTGCCCCTAAACTTTAGGTCAAAACTAGGTCATTAAGCTAATAAACCCTCAAACTCACCTTCTTGATATACCGGGATACCCTTGGTATCCGATACCTCCACCTACGCTATACGCCCCGCCTATACTCTCTATAATATATACTAGCACGTATATATATATATAAAAGCATCTATAACCTCATTCCTAGGCTAAAACTCAATACCTTGCCCCGATGCCCAATACCTTGAGTATCTCAAGGTATTGAGATACTCAAGCCTTACCCCTCACTAACACTAGCTAACTAACTATCTATCTATATATATACACTACTATATGCTACTATATATATATATATATAACCTAGTGTATAGGCAAATACCTCATCTCCGATACCCAACTTACCTCAATACCTCGGTATCTCAAGGTATTGAGATACCTTACCCTCTAATTCTAGCTAACTAGCGAACTAGCTAACTATATATATATATATATATATATATATATATATATATATATATATATATATATATATATATATATAACCTAGTACATAGGCTACCTCAATACCTTTCCTCCGATACCTCACTACCCTCAATACCTTGGTATCTCAAGGTATTGAGATACCTTGTTATCTCAAGGTAATGAGATAACTCACTTACCCCTCTCTACCCTACTAACTAGCTAACTATCTATGCATATATACATATACCTAGCTATATATCTCTAGGCAAATATATATATATCTAACACATATGCATATCTACCTACATATCTATATATATCACACATACACATATACATATATACCCATCTCATATATATATCTAACTATCTATCTATATAAATAAATAGATATCTATCTATACACATATATATGTCTATATATATATATATATATAACCTTACATATATATATATATATATATATATATATATATATAATCTAAAAAAAAGGGGAGGGGGTAATACTGCTGCTGCGAAACTGCGCTGCCTGCACTAGCTGCTGCGGTTGCTATTGCTGCTATCGCTGCTGCTGCAGCTGATGCTCGCTGCTGTCGCGGTGCTGCGCGGCCTGCTGCCGCTGCTGCACTGCTCTTACTGCAGCTGCTCTGCTGCAGGCATGCTGCCGCTGCTGCCGCGGCGCTGCGCGGCTTGCAGCTGATGCTTGCGCTGCTGCGCTGTGCTGTTCTCTAATCTCTCCCTCTCACTCACTCTCAACTCCTCTCTAGCACACTCACACACACACCTCGACACATATGCACACATACACTTACATATATAGATATATACACAAACATATATACATATATATATATATATATATATATATATATATATATATATATATATATACACACACACAACCATATATATATACACACACTTATACACATATATATATAGGTACACACACACACACACACACACACATACATATATATATATATATATATATATATATATATATATATATATTGTCACGCCCCAGTCCCAAAACACGTAGGACTAGGATACATAAGCATGCCAGCCGTATGGATATGGCAACTCCAATATATGGAAACAAAAATCCACACGTACGCTGTAATATGAATATCAAATCCCCAAGTGGTATAAACATATGTCACAAGTCACAGGGTATAATCTAAATCTCATCCACGAAATTTAAATATAAATAAATAACCAGTATCTATGAAACTAGATCTCAATATAAGTATCTAAGGATGATAGTTGGATGGAAACAAATCCACTACCAACTCGAATAAAAGAGCAAATACAATATAAGTACAACACAACCAACACCATATAAGAATACCAGCTATCAATCACGGCTCGAAGAGAAGACACCCTCGAATCATATGTAACCATCCGAACCTGCGCTTCTGCGAATACTCAAGAACATATACACCTGGAAGGGCCAGGTCCTCAGAGGGACATAACAAGATACATAAAAGCATGCCAATAAAGTACTGAAATAAATATCCAATTGGTCACCTAACCGTCTAAGTGAATGCAGTTAAGAACAACTTTCCCAACGCGTAGGCTATCTGGCTAAAATGGGATTGGCATGGTTCTCTTGGAGATCCAGGGGCCTACAAAGGCACGTCGTCTTTTGAACGGCGGAGGCCCGCCTGATAATATATAATATATAATGGTCATCATGACCGCGCATCTCCGGCGGAGCGTACGGGTTACACAAGGAAAGTACAACGGAGCCCACACGCCTTACTTGTTGTTCTCCCCACCCCATTCTCTAAGCATGTCACATCCATGACACGATAATACCTCTAATAACTGCCAAGTCTACTAGCATGCAAAGTTTCTAACAGCAGTTATTCCTAACGCACGGCCCACACGTACAGGAGGCTAAACCTGCACGCAAGTCCGTGATCTACATGAGACTCACAACTCGTGTAACAACTGTGTCACGGCCAATGAACCTAATGTTGCTACATGATAATGGGGTAGTCTCATAAACAAGGTCAATGCATATACATAAATAAAAATATATCGCGACGACACCGTCGCGCGCATTTTATATAACAGTTAAAACATATGAACTAAAGACAGAAAATAAAGATGCATGCAACATATGGAATATGAATAACAGTACAATGGCAAGGTATACTTGCCTGCTCTGAAAAATAATGATGTCCCAACTCAAGACGTCGTCCGATCTACCCGTCACATAAATTAAACAAGTTAGGTTACAAAAGTGGGTGAATAGGTCCCTCCATTTTAATATATTTTAATTCTGAATAAAATAACATAAAATAGTATTTTAATCTTATTATAATCTGATTTTATGGTTAAACTCTAATTTTGGTCCAAAGAAAGTCAACTTTACGGATTTGTGATCCGTGACACGCAAATCGAGGCGATCCGTTGACCAAAAAGTCAACCAACTCAAATCCTAGATTTGTGTGTGGAATCCTATAGATTTCAACGCTACATGAACGCTAGAATCTATAGTTTCATAAAATCACAAGTAGGTAAAGAGTTATGGCCACAAGGGCGCACAGATGACAGTTTTTTTGGTGGTTTCCTATTTACGTCTACGTTGCACGAATTTTACAGTAGAATAAAATTGAATATTAAATTATGGAAAAATAATTTTATATAATTTCATCATGTCATATTTTCGAAACTTCAAACGGCTCGTAATTCTGAGTTCGGGATCTCCCGAAATCTCGAAAATACGAAAATGCGTCTAATTTCGGACAACTGGCACTTTCGGAATATTCTGGAAAACTAAGTTCTAAAATTACTGAAATAATTTATATATTCAGAAATCTAACCTTGATATGGTTCTAACAAAAAAAACTGGAGCGCGTTTGGAGTCCGTAGCTAGGAGATATCGTCTTTTTAAGTCGTCATAACTACTAGAAAATAAGGCTGAATTTATGACGAATTTGAATATTTTTGGACAAAAAAAAGAGGAGTTTGGGGAAGAAAAATATGAAAGAAGAGTTTATACCATAGGTCTAATAGGTATTTATAATGGTGGAGACTATTTAATTGAATACGACTAGGATTAGCTAATTTGGATATGATTATGATCAGTTTAAATAAGTATAGGATATGCATGAGTTGTTTTCCTAGTAGGCTCATAATTTGAATTAATTTAAAAAATAGAGTTTGAGGTTATCTCAATAATTTATAATCTTAAATAGAATTAAAGATAATACAAATAATTTATATATAATCTTATTAATATCTATTAACACTAAATTAGCATCTATCTAATATTAAGATTATATATATGCAAATAAATCCTAAATAATTTCAAAAGTCTAAATAAATTCCTTAAAATTCTAACTAAATTACAGAAA